>LNAC01000050.1:4809486-5027441 GCA_002007465.1 Ailurus styani
TGGTGGGGGGCTCCTGGGTGGTGGTGGTGGTGGTGGTGGTGGTAGGGGTGGTGGTCTTCTGGGGGGCCTGCTTGGTGGTAGGGGTGGAGGGGGTGAAGATGATCTGTCGGGTGGAGATGGGGGAGGTTTACTGGGTGGCAGAGGCAGCAGCGGTGGTGGTCTTCTGGGTGGCAGTGGTGGTGGTCTCTTGGGTGGAGGCGGTGGTGGTCTTTTGGGCGGTGGCCGACACCATTACAATGACTACAGACGCGTTGAATTCTCCCGAGGTGTCGGTGGCGTTCCCTACAACGATTTCCATGTCCGAGAGCGCCCCCCAAAATATACCAATGGCAACCAGCTTGGCGGTAATTACAAGTACGGTCACATCGAGACCAATGACAACGCCGCTCAGCTGGGGGGCAAATACAGATACGGTGAGATCCTTGAGTCAGATGGAAGCATCAGGGACCTCCGACACGGCGACTACCGCACTGCCGAGAATGCGTACGGCGGCCACAGGGGCCACGGGCGGTACAGGTCAGCCGAGGGTGCGGCCGCCGTGGGCAGGCTTCACCGGCGAGAGCTGCGGCCTGGAGAGATCCCACCCGGTGTAGCCACTGGGGCGCTGGGCCCGGGTGGTCTGCTGGGCTCCGGAGGCATGCTGGCAAACGAAGGCATCCTGGCGGGCCAAGGGGGCCTGCTCGGCGGAGGAGGTCTCCTTGGTGATGGAGGACTTCTCGGAGGAGGCGGAGTCCTGGGTGTGCTCGGCGAGGGCGGCCTCATCAGCACCGTGCAGGGCATCACCGGGTAAGGAGGGGCTGGGCTCTCCCTATCAAACCCAGATGGTGAACCTACAAATCGGGCGATCACCCCCAAGGGCTTGGAGTTGGAGGAGTGACAGTCTTCAGAGCCCCATGCACTTCAAGGCTTGGCCTCGGGACTGGAGGTCTTGAGAGTCTCAAATTGTATGGCTTGGGGCCTTGTCCTTAAGCAGTCCTGAATCTGAGTCTCAGCTCACCTTTTTATAAATGTGTGTGACTCGGGGCCACACTTTTCATCGCTCTGAGTCTTGATTTCCTCATCCGTAGAATGGTCCTAGTCACAGTTAAAGTGGAAAACACCCAAGGATTTAAAATTACACATATATAGTAATTTCAGCTATGCCCAGTCTCCTCCTCACATTCATTATCTAATTCAACAAACACTTAGCGCTCCTCCTATGTGCAGGCCGCTGTGTTGGCACTGAGCGCACGGCCACATGGTCAGCCAAAAGACACATCTCTTGTCCTCACAGAGCTTGCGGGATGATGGGGTGTATGGGCTTTCATAAAGATGCCTGAAAATAATCATACAATTATAACGCTGGTAAGCAGTTCATGGGGAAATGAAGATGTGTATAATGGGGAAGGTCAGGGAAGGCTTCCTGGAGGAAGAGGGTCTTAAACTATAATCTGAGAATATGTAGGAAGGAACCAGGCAGAGAGGGGGCAGAGACAAGCAGAGGGAATGGTATCTTTACAAGAAAAAAAAAAATCCAAAGGAAATACAAGGAAATGTAAGCAGTGCGTCTCCAGGTAATAGGAGTATGGGCCATGCATTCTTTCCCTTTCACTTCTTTGTGTTTTCTAAGTTCTATCCACAAACCGCAGGTCTCTTTAGAGGCAGGAGGAATGAATGCAGCACAGAGAAGGGGGTGGTGTGAGATGGGGCACTCCTAGCGGGGGGTGGCAGGTGGGGGGTAATGACCCCCATCTCACCACCCCGGGTCCTATGCAGGCTGCGCATTGTGGAGTTGACCCTTCCCCGGGTGTCCGTGCGGCTCCTGCCCGGCGTGGGTGTCTACCTGAGCTTGTACACCCGCGTGGCCATCAACGGGAAAAGGTGTGTACCCTCGGCCCTGGAGGGGTCCCCATCTCCCTGTGTCCTGGCTGGGAGATCTTGTGCAGGTCACTTCCCCTCTCTGCCCCTCAGCCTCTTTGTCCATGATGTGGGACTAGTAAGACCAAAAGTGTTTCCAGCACGTGGCTTATACTTTTGGGCTGAGGCCCTTGTTGTCCCTGTCAGTTGTGAAGGGAGCTGGGAGGCTGGAGACAGGTGACGTCCTGGGTTTGAATCTCTTTAAAGGTGTGTGACCTCAGATCAGCCCCGTCATGTCACTGAGCTTTAGTGTCTTCGCCTGTAATGGGCGTAATGACAGCTCCTTTTCCAGGTGGTTGTGGCCACAGGTGAGGGAAGGCAAGCAAACGGCTCCCTGAAGAGGGAAGGCCACAAAGTAGGTGCTTATCCAAGGACCTCAGACAGTGGACTTTTGCGCTGAGTTCTCCCCATGGGATAAGGTCATGTCTATAAAGCTAGGTCAATGGGTAGTCACCTTGGGAAAAAAAAATGGGTAGTTACCTTGGAAACCAGAATTTATGTATAGAGTTCATTTAGTGACCCCTGTTCCTAGCCTTTGAAGCTCTCATGGACTAAGGGGGAGATAGATTTGTTCACAGATGTAGAGGGAGCAGGGAAGCCTTCTGGTTTGGGACCCCTAGAGATGAGTAAGGGGCCTAATAGATGCACAAAGGCAAGAGAGAGGGACAGCAGGGCTCAAGGCCAAGGTGCAAGGTGCTGAGTAGAACTGAATGAAGCTGAGCTGCCTGGCAGTGGAGGCTTACTCACTGTCTCCCCGGCCCCACAATCTCCTCCAGCCTCATTGGCTTCCTGGACATCGCTGTGGAAGTGAACATCACTGCCAAGGTCCGGCTGACCATGGACCGCACGGGCTACCCTAGGCTTGTTATTGAGCGATGTGACACCCTCCTGGGGGGTATCAAAGTCAGGCTGCTTCGAGGGTGAGTACCAGTGGGCAGTGGAGTGCCTTTGGGGGTGGTGGAGTGGTCTGTCTTTAACAAACCGCATGGCTCCAAGTAAAGGCTCTAGAAGCAGCCTGGAATTTAAATCTCAGCTCCACTATTCCTTGCTGTGTGACTTAGAGCAACTCTGTTGTCCTCTCCGTGCTCCAGTTTCTTTGTCTATGGAATGGGGGTAATTCTTTCTCCTTTGGAATTGAGGTAAGGAATGCAAAACACTTAGTACAGAATCTTGTACATTTTAAGAGTTTTCCAAATATGTGTCTAGTAGGAGTTTTGTGTCCCTTGGAGCCCAGCTCATGGGGAAATTTCCCAGTTGGTTCTGTCCAAGGCAACCTCGCTTAAGGGTTGAGTTTTTTCTGTTATGCCCTCCCCACAAAATGGCAAAGTCCCCATACTCTGTCTGGAGGGGTTTCAAATGTCCGAGTATTGAGGGGTACGCTGCCCCCAAGTGATGGTCTTGGATGAGGGCACATCAAGGCAGCTCAGAGCTGAGTCCTTTCTCTTCACTCCCTGGCCCTCATCATGGGAGATGTTCTTTGAGACCCCTGGCCCCTACTCCTTACCCGCCTGTGTCACCAATCTTTTTTCCCTATCATTCCAGTGGTCATCCTACCTAGACTTCGGGAGTAGAGAAACTCATTGTGCCACTTGAACTCAAGAATTTATGATTCATATGAGCTTCTCTGAGTCTTTGTTTCTGCTCCAGGGTGGGTAAGGACAGAGAAAATTGGCCCCTGATATTTTGGTGAGGAGAGGAGGTGGAGAGAAACACCCAGAAAACTCACAGATTTTTACATTCACATTTTCACTAGGAAATATGTTTAGTAATACATGGTTCAAAATATAAAAAAAAATAGGGGTGCCTGGGTGGCTCAGTTGGTTGAGTGTGTGACTCCTGATTTTGGCTCAGGCCATGATCTCAGGGTCCTGAGATCGAGCCCTGTATTGGGCTATGCACCCAGCAAGGAGTCTGCTTGAGAGTCTCTCTCTCTCCCTCTGCCCCTCTCCTGCTCTCTCTCTCTCTCTAAAATAAAGCTTTAAAAATATATATATATATACAAATAAAAAGGCAGAGACTGAAGAGCCCCCTTCCCACCCCGCCTCCCATCTCCCCCTCCCCAGCAAGCTCACTGTACTTCTCTCCTGATTCTCCTTCTAATTCCTTTCTACAAATGAAGCAAACATAAATGTAGATTCTCATTCCCAACCCTTCTTTTAACACAAATGGACACATCCTAGAAACACCATTTTGCACTTTATCGTTTTCATTTACTCAATTTGGAGATTTTTCTGTATTTGAACATTGAGAGTTTCCTTGTTGTTTTTATGGCCGTGTAATATTCCATTGTCTGGGTGAACCACCATGTATTTGTCTAGTCCCCTGGTGTGGGGACATGGCAATTTGTCTAAGCTTCCGCCCTGACAAACAGGTTACAATGGATAACCGCATATATACATTTTAAACATGGGCCCGTGTATCTGCCGAATAATTTCCCAGAAAGAGAAAACAGTCTGTGTCCTGAGTGTACACAGATTAAATTCTGCGGCTCCCTCCCCCACACACATAGGCACACACATGCACCCACGCGTGGGTAAATGGGCAGGTGCATTCTCAAGGGCCTTATTCTCCAAGGAAAATCAGAACCAAGGCAAGGCCCCTTGAGGTGTCCATCCACTTAAAAAGGAGGCCAAACCGCACGTGAAATATTCTAATTAGGACACGATCTCAAGAAATTCTTGGCTCTGTCAAACCAGAAGGCATTGGATGTTCAGCTACAACGTGGGTGGGCACAGGCAGGGAGCGTTCCATGGGGGCGAAGATGGCTGGATTTTTAAGGGGCCGAGCTGTCGGTGACTCTTTGTGTTAGGATAGCCATGTTTCCACTCACCTTCTCGTCACTGCAAGGCCTCGGGAAACACACGCTTGTCTTACAAGTCTGTCTGTCTGTCTGTCCATCTATGTGTCTTGTCTGTGCATCAACACCGTGATCTCTTTCCCCCAACGCCCCCCCCCAACTAACTGGTTAGGACATTTAGTTTACAGCTGGTGGTAGACTTAGATGTCGCTCTGGACCACTTCTCCAGAGCTGTTTCCTTATCTGTAGAACCGATCACATGTCCCAGGCTTTTCAACATCAACAACTCATTTCCACTTGCGGACCACATGAGCATGTTTTGCTGGTCAGTGTTTCTCCTCCCCTCCCTTCCACAAACATTAACTGAGCATCTATTATGCACCAGATACTGCGCTAGGTGCTTGGATCAAGTAATACGTTCATTTGGCTTTGGGAAGACAACACAAAGCTGTGGCAAGCAGCCCACTAGAGGGCCAAATGAGCAGGAGGGAACAACGTTTGCACTCATAAATCGGGCCTGGCCCATTGCAATTCAAGGAGCATTTGTTTGTTGGACGGATGCCTGGATGGATGGATGGATGGGTGGGCGGATGGATGGATGGATGGGCAGACAGACAGACAAGTGATTGCCGGGGTCGCCTGTCCAATCAGGCCCAGCCACTGTCCTTCTGACTTTCAGAACAATTTTCCAGTTCTCGCTGCTCAGGGCCTGGCTAGGGACCCCGAGTGTGGACAAGCTCGGTGAGCTCCCTCCTCCCCTCCACTCCTCTCTCCTCAGGCTTCTCCCCAACCTCGTGGACAACTTAGTGAACCGAGTCCTGGCCAACGTCCTCCCTGACTTGGTAAGAACCTGTCCTGGCATGGGAAGCTGGAAGCACGGACTTTCCCCAGACTGAGGGATCACAGTCCGGCTCCATCCCTCTGGGCATGCAGGTGACCCAGAGGGATGGAGGGAGCAGAGGGCTGCGTTGTGTTCTTGGGGGTCTGGGGAGGACCCGGAGGATCATGGAGGGGCAGATTAGTGAAGGGATAAGGAAGTGGAACTTAAGGGTCACGCAGTTCTGGTTTGAATCCCAGCTCGGGCACTTCCGAGCTGCATGACGGCTCTCCCCTCTCTGAGTCTTGGTTCTCCCAGCTATAAAACGGGGATTATGAGAAGGCCTTCCCCATACAGCTGTGGGAGGACCGTGCCAGGCACAGAGCAAGCAGGCAGAAAATGTTAGCTATTGTCAGTATTCACGCACCTGCCCCCGCCCCCAGCCCCATCACCGGAACCTCATGCCGTCTCCCCCTACAGCTCTGCCCCATTGTGGACGTGGTGCTGGGTCTCGTCAACGACCAGCTGGGTCTCGTGGACTGTAAGTCCTTCCTGCTTTGCTTCATTCGGCCAACGTCTGCCAGGCCTGATCTGGGCCCAGCCATGGAAGGCGCTGGGGACATAGCGTGTCTGGGAGGAGGGTCCAGTGTGGTGGGGACACACCCGTTCGGGCCCTCGGGGTGCAGTGCGGCTGATGCCACTTGAGAGGGGCGACCTGGCTGGGCCTCTAGAGAGAGGCATCTCCCTGGAGGCAGGAGCCTTCCACCTGGCCCGGAGCCTCAGGCTCTGGACTGGGAAGGGGCGGGGGAGTTGGGTTGAGCTCTGGCTCTGCCCTGATGATGGTGTAGACTTGGAAAGACTTTCCAGTTTCCTCATCTCTACAATGGGAGGCTGGCTTCAGCCCCTGGAGGGATTGGAGAGTGAAGAGCAGGAAACACGGTGGAGACTGTCCAGGTCCTCAGAACCAGGCTCCAACACCACCCCACGATCCAAGATTTCTGAGTGAATGTTCCTGAACGTTCCTGCCCCTTATAGTTGTGCAGGTCATACATGGCTTGTTCCGGGGATCTCCTTTCTTTTTTTTTTTTTTTTAAGATTTTATTTATTCATTTGACACAGAGAGAGAGATTACAAGTAGGCAGAGAGGCAGGCAGAGAGAGAGGAGAGAGGAGGAAGCAGGCTCCCCGCTGAGCAGAGAGCCCGATGTGGGCCTCGATCCCAGGACCCTGGGATCATGACCTGAGCCGAAGGCAGCGGCTTTAACCCACTGAGCCACCCAGGCGCCCCGGGGATCTCCTTTCATATAAACCACAACATCACGGAGGCACCTGACTTATGTGGGGCTATACGTTCTATGGCCATACAGCGGCCCTCTGGGTGACAGTCCCATCTCTCGGGACCCCAGGCAGTTTGAGGACAGGTAAAATTCTCTTCCTTTGTGGCCAGGAACAAGGGAGGAAGAGCCCAGATGACAGTGCTGTTGGTCACAGGCAGTCAGAGAAATCCCAGCTTCAACTAAACACCACATTGTGGAACCTTAAAACTCCTTCCCTGGGTCACAGTACTTCACAGTTTACAAAGCTTATTGATATCCAGAATCTCATGGACCCCACAGTATAGTCCAAGGAGTTATATTAAATAGCCCATTTTACAGAGGAGGAAACTAGAGTTCAGAGAGGTGCAGTGTCTTGCCTGAGGCCACACAGCAAAGAAGAGGCACAGCTGGAATTTGAACCCAGGACTCTCGCTCTTTTCATGCTGTCTGGATCTGGAGCCTTGCTGCTTTGCCTGCTTTGGGGCACAAGGAGGGAAGGCATCTCGGAGAGTCAAGGGGACTCCCTGTGACCCCTACCTTTGCCTGCAGCTCTGATTCCTCTGGGGATATTGGGAAGTGTCCAGTATACCTTCTCCAGCCTCCCGCTTGTGACTGGGGAATTCCTGGAGTTGGACCTCAATGTGAGTGGAGGGCCTTGGGGCAAGGGGAGGCGGGCAGGGGTGTGAGTGCCAGACCCATGGGCTTCTACTCAATGTCTGGGAAGCAACGTTTGGACAGGACCCTTTTCTGATGACTCGAGGACCTTCTAGGAGCCACATCAGAAACACAATCACGACCAACACTTACCAAGTGCTTACTACTTTTCAGGCACATTCTAAGTGTCTTATGTAGATGAACTCAGTCTATCCTCACAGCAAACATAGGACATAATAAGGTGAACTCTTAGTGAGAGAACCGAGGCCCAGAAATTAAGCCCAGGGTCACACATCGAATTAGTATGAGCCTGGGATCTAAACCCAGGCAGTCCACCTTCTGCTACTGTGGGCTTGGCTCTCCTGGAGGAACGAATCCGGCCAGTAGGGGGCTGATGGGCAGTAACAGCCAGCAATTTGTGATTAAAAAAAAAAAAAAGTCCTGATTTGTAGTATTTGCTGATTTCCATGATCTAAATACTGCCACCGTGGCCCATTTCAAGCTGCCAACTTGGTATCATTGAAGAGTTGGGAAGACAAGCGTAGAATGTCGCCATAGTGCTTACGAGGCGGCATGAGCCGGTTCCAGCACACCGCCGAGTCTGGCCCCTAACTGCGCGGGTACACGCACCGTGCTCCCTGGGCTGTACCAGCATGCGTGCTCCTCCCCACCTTGCTCCATCGGACACAGAGCTGCAGTGCACACCCACGCTGCCCCAGACACAGCCTACTTGCACACACATACACAGGAACACCTAGTCTATTCATAAGCAATAGCCCTTCGAGAGATCTTTGTTGGTTACCTGCTATTTGCAGGACTCTGGGCTGGGGCTGGAGCTGCACTGGTGAACGAGGTAAGATCTCTGCCCTGATGGAGCTTACAATCTATTGGAGGGGTTAGGCCCTCCAAGAGTCACTAAGACAAATACACGATTAAAGATCATGAGTGCTGTGAAAGAGGGTCCCAGGATATCAGAGCCTGAAGCAAGGAGATACGATGTAACCAGGGAGGTCATGGAGGGCTTCATGGAGGAAGTGACACTTAAGCTGAGACCTGCCAGATAAGTGGGCCATAATAAGAGAAGAGTGCAGGGGAGGTTCGGAACAGTGTGTGGGAAGGTGGCCCGGTGGGAGTCGTGAGATGGTGGCAGGGCCCGACTGGAGCAGTAGGGACAGAGTGACTCTCCAGGAGGTACAGAAGTCCCCAGGGCAGACCACTCAGCATCTGTAGACCATGGAAAGGGGTCTGGTCTCTAGAGAGTAGATACGTCATGGCATTTGGCAGATCCATAAACATGCTAACTCGTTTTGGCAAGACAGAGAGGGGAAGAATCTATGTCACATGTGTATTGAAAGCAGAGGAGGGCTAGAAGTGGTCATAAAGTGAGAACTTGAACAAGTTCCATTCCATCACAAGTGAAGAAGAGCTGGGGGCCATGAAAGAACGGGTAAGCCAGACCCAGTGGGTCTAATCAAAGAAGGCTGCCTGGCGGCAGATTCAGGACTTCACCCCAGTCTCAGCCTCCTCCTCTATTCATCTCACCGTACCCCTCCCTGGGACCCCTTTCCTCTCTGCTCCCCCAGACTCTGGTTGGGGAGGCTGGAGGAGAGCTCGTTGACTATCCACTGGGGCGGCCAGCCATGTCTCCCAGGCAAAGGATGCCAGACTTGCCCCCCATGGGCGAAAACACCAACTCGCAACTGGCCATTTCTGCCAACTTCCTGGGCTCGGTGTTGGCCCTCCTGCAGAAGCAGGGAGCACTGGATATCGACATCACCAATGGAATGGTGAGTCATGGGCTGGGCTGGGCAGCAAACGGCTCCCCGCTGATCCTGTCTAGTCCCCACAGCCTTGGGGAAATTGCTTTAAAGCAAGAACAGTAGTAGACAGTCCGTCCCCCACTCATTTCCCACTTACGGGTGTGTACTGATTATGTCGGTGTTTACCAGAGCATAGTGCCTAGGATGATTTTAGGCAATTCACAGCCATGAAATGAAATAACATCAAATCATATGATGAGAAAGTTGCTCCCTAGTCAGTTTTATTTAACTTTATGCCAACCCTTCTTTAAAAGCTATATAGGTATCGCAATGTAAATGTTTAGAATCCTTTTACTTGGTAAATATTGACATGAAAAAACTAAATGATACCTAAGAATAAGGTATGATCCAGAGTAATTTTCTTTCCAAACCTTTTCTTGTGAAAATTTCAAGCCTTCAGAAAAGTTAAAAAAAATAACACAATTAGTGCCCAAATATCCTTCACCCAGATTCACCAGTTAATATTTTGCCGTATTTGCTTCATGTCTACCAATCCATCCATCAATCTACTTATTCACCCATCTACCCAGCTACTCATCCATACATCCATCATTCTGGCCTTCCATCCATCCATCCACCCATCCACACATCCACCCACCATCCTTCTAGCTCTCCATCTTCTCATCCATCCATCCTTCCATTCATCCACCTATCTAATCTGTCATCTAGTTAGCTAGCTAGCTATTGTTGAACAATTTAAAAGTTTTTGGAAACATGACATTTCACTCCATAAATTTGTGTCTATCTGCTAAGAATACCATGTTCTCAAAAAAAACCACCATATGAATTGTGTCCATCTTGGTTCCATCAAAAGGAAAGTCTCCCTTTAGCACTAGCATATAGTTAACCCTCTCTTGAACTTTTAAGTGTCTTCTTTTTAACTCAGAGAGAATAGAACTCACACCCATAACCCTCCACAGACAATGATATCCAAGTAGAATGTAATGGCATTATTTTGTTTTTATTGCATTTACTTTTCCAGTTGCCATTTCTTTCTGTCAAATGGTACTGGTTTTCCATTTTTTAGTATTTGAGGTTTTTAAAAGCAAGTCAATAAAAAAAACATTAAGCAAATAATAGTACAGGTTGTTCAGAGATATGGCAGAATTCTGCATTTAGTGGACACTAGGTTATGCACATGGACTCACTGATGCTCACCTTGTTTTAATCAAGAATTACATTTAGAGGAGAAACAGTCAGGTCTGCAGTGAGCTTACAGGGCTGGCCCTGTCCACGTAACCACAAAACAGCTACCATGATCAGTATGGTGGTTGCTGTTGGACAGGCAGGGCCTCCCAAGGGTCTTTGAGGGGAAGAAGCTGTCCCCCACCGGTTGTCTGAGGGTGTGTGGAAGTTTAACCCCTGTGTTAGCAACTCCCTTCTGTCCCCATAACCTCAGGGACTCACATGCCCCTTTTTCTTGTCCTGCAGTTTGAAGAGCTTCCTCCTCTCACCACGTCCACTCTGGGAGCTCTGATTCCCAAGGTATGTAAGGCAGATGTGTCCCCTTGTCTTCAGTCTTACCCTCCTTATAACTGTCCCAGGAACTGGGTCCGAAGGGGAGACAGTCTCCACTACGGTGGGGCGATCTGACGCCCTCCTTAGGAGTACAGTGATGAAAGTGTGGTATCCACATTCTTATGGGGGGGGGCATGGAGGGTTGAGATGCAAAGACCCTGAGCTCTACAGTAGACTAGCCTGCCCAGGTCTAATCCTGGCCTGGCTACTTTGTTGCTGTGTGTCTTCAGGCAAGAGTCTTAACATCTCTGGGCCTTAGCTTCCTCATCTGTCAAAAAAGGGTGCTAACTCCCAGTCCACAGCTTCCTCTAGGAGAGTAAGGGGATGAAGGTGATAATTCATGTAAAGATCCTGGCACAGAGCACATGCAGGTGGACAGTGGCTTAGATGGGAAGAGTCAGGTTTTTGGAACAGACAAACATGATTTTGAATTCTAGCTCAGCATGTCTCAACCACACTACCATAGGCATGCGGCTTCTTGATGGGCCTCAGTTTTCTCATCTGGAAAATAGGGATAGCAACACCCACTTAGTCGTGTGGCTATGAACCTGGGATCTGTAGGCACAGAGTAGGCATTTGATAAGTGTTCACTGTTATTGTCCTTGTTATAGTAACAACATCTTTTTAAAAGGGGTGGGGGCAAGTGGGCTCTTGTCAGATTAGTAGCTAGGTACAGTTGGAACAAAGGCCTTTCTGATCCCAGTTCTTGTGCCAGCACGGATCCCAAGCCTGTTACCCTGCACCTACAGCAAATTGCTTCTTACATAGCAGGCGTCACTGCTGTCATCTACAACCATTTTAGACATTTCCTTGTTCTACCTGTTCCGTTTCCGGTTGTAATTCAGAAGCAGGAAGGGAGACCCAACTCAACAAAGGGTCACTATTGCCCTCGTGTGGTCGGAAGCTGAATGGCAGAGCACCATTCTCTAATATCATAAATAGCGGCTGCTCTGGGAGGCAGCGAGAGCCCTCAGTCAACTGGACCTTTGATTTATTGGGCCACTTCTTATGTGGACTGCACTTTACAGCTTATGAAAAAAATTAAGAATTCACTCTTTTATTTGGTTTTAATTACCACCCTCCCCACATTAATGGGGCCAGAAGAGAGGAGCAAACCATTTTATAGCCGGGAAAACAGAGGCTCAGAGGAGCCACACAACATGGCAGTAGCAGGGCTGGGTCTGCAGCAAGGGGAGGATTCAGGCTGGGCACAGAGGAGTGTCTCCTGGAGACCCAGGCTGGGGTGGACTCACCAAGAGAGGCTTCATCAGAGCTGGGAGGGGCATCCCGGTCTCCCGCTGCTGTGGGGAGAGTTTGAGGGGGACGCTTCCCGTCCCAGCGAAGGAAGGTGCTGCTGATTGTTAGAGACTGTGTATGTTGGGTGCGCCCCTCCAGCTATCCTGAAAATCCCTTTGCGAAAACCAGTTCACCAAGTCATTGATTTGTCCAAAGCCAGTTTGCCAAAGGGTGAGTTCGCTAAGTGGGCATTTGGTTGAATCTACTAGATTTGCCAGTAGACCCAGTTTGTTCAAAAGAATTTCACCTTAGGGCACCAGGGTGGATCAGTCGGTTGAGTGACTGCCTTCGGCTCAGGTCATGCTCCTGGAGTCCTGGGATGGAGTCCCTCGTCAGGCTCCCTGCTCAGTGGGGAGTCTGCTTCTCCCTCTGACTCTCCCCCTTCCTGTGCTCCCTCTCACTCTCTCTTTCTCTCTCAAATAAATACAATCTTAAAAAAAAAAGAATTTTACCTTGAATGGGTTCAAGAAAATGAAGAGAGCCTTCTCAGGACCAGGATCCACACTGCTACATTGCATGTGGAAGTTTCCATTTACACGGAATTCTTTTTAAAGTAACTTTGTAGTTTTTCCCATATACTTATGTTCATTTAATATATTTAAGCAAAGTGTTCCTTAGGGGTGCCTGGCTGACTCAGTCAGAAGAGTGCGTGACTCTTGATCTTGGGGTGGTGTGTTTGAGACCCACCTTGGGTATAGAGATTACTTAAAAATAAAATCTAGGGGTGCCTGGGTGGCTCAGTCGTTAAGCATCTGCCTTCAGCTCAGGTCATGATCCCAGGGTCCTGGGATTGAGCCCTACATCGGGCTCCCTGCTCAACGGGAAGCCTGCTTCTCCCTCTCCCACTCCCCCTGCTTGTGTTCCCTCTCCCGCTGTGTCTCTCTCTGTCAAATAAATAAATTCTTTAAAACTAAAGAAAATCTTTTTTAAAAAGGAAGAGTGTTCCTTAAAATAAATTTTTTGATAAAATAGTTATTTAGCAAATATGGGAAAGGATTGTTTGATGAATTGTCCTTTTAGCTAATTAGCATTTCAGGAGTCCAGTTGCAGCAAACAGGCTCCGATTCCTACCACTGTGGGGTCTCCAGAGACCCCAGCTGATCCAGGTTGGCTGTGCGCTGCTCTGGGGCTCCCCTGTGAGGCACCCTAAACTGTGGCCTTCCCGTTCCAGATGGGACATCCAGAGCAGCAGGAGGGGAGGGAGGCCCTGGGCTTCTGAGCAGTGTAGACCTGGGCTGCACCTCAGCTCCCCTGCTGGCCTTGGACAATTTGCTTGAGACTCGGTTTTTTTGTGTTTTTTTTTTTTTTAATCTGTAACAGGGAGAAAAAAAAAAACCCATGGAGTTGTTACAATGACTCGATGCAGTTGTGGATGTCCTGACAAAACTCGCTTGCTCAGCAGCAGGTTCTGAGCATTTCTAGGCATCAGGCATTGAGCTCGAAGCTTTGCTGTCACCCCTACTTTTAATTCTCCCATTAATACTACGTGAAAGACTCAGAGAGAGAAGCCCCCTGCCCAAACCCAGCAGCAGGTCAGAGCCCCTGCATATGGTTTGTAGGGCTCAAGCAATGCTGTTGGATTGGAAGATGCCCAGTCTGAGACCCAGTGTTTAGAGGTTGGCTGATGGCCCACTGGGCACCCCCACTCCCCAGGGCCCCACTCACGCTGACCTGGCATCCACCCCCAGGTGTTCCAGCAGTACCCCGAGTCCTGTCCACTCACCATCAAGATCCAGGTGCCGACCCCACCTTCAGTGACGCTGCAGAAGGACGAGGCACTGGTGAAGGTGTTCGCCACCTCTGAGGTCATGGTCTCCCAGCCCAATGACGTTGAGACCACTATCTGCCTCATCGACGTGGTGAGTATTTGGGGGGTGGGTGGAGCATGGGGTCTTCTGGAGTCCCCAGACCCCTACAAATCCCCATGGGACCAACCATAGTGACTATAAGCCCCACATGGGGCCAGATGATCTGATTCCAACCCAGTCTTTAGTACTTGTAACTATGACCTTGGGTGGATCACCCCCTCTGTGTGGCCTTGATTTTCTCCTATACTTTATGGGGATGGCAGCAGGCATTAGTAAGATGCTCAGAGCAGTACCTGTGGCAAACTGTAAGGGCTCCTTCCCAGGCTGTATAGCATAGTGTGGGAATTCATGCATTCAGCAGTTTGTACTGAGCACCTACTCTTGAGTTATGCTTTCACTAGATGCTGGGAGAAAGGGGAACCAAGGCCAATGGTACTGGTTCTCATGTTCCTGGGACCCAGCAAGAGACAGTTACAAATACAATAATTTCCAGTTATCTCAGAGAGGAATCCTCTTAAAATCATGTGGCTCCTTTTTGCAAAACTTTCCCTTTCAACCCTGAAACAAAAGCCAATCCCCTAACAATGACCCACAGAGTTCTTCTAGATCATCTCCTGGTTACCTTTCAACTCCTTGCTTTTTTGCTCTTTCACCTACATGCCAGATGGAGTTCTACCCCAGGGCCTTTGCATATGCTGTTTCTTCTGCTGCTTGGAATGCTCTTTCCCCAGGTGCCTGCATGACTCACTTCCTTATTTCCTTTAGGTCTCTGCTCAAATGTCCCCTCCCCAGAGAGGTCTTCCCAAGACCAGCTATCTAAAATATCCCCCACCACCACCACCGGCCTCCCTTGCTTTACTTGGTTCATGGCCTTAACCTGACACTATACAAAGCATTTGTTAGTTTACTGCTGGGCAGAGACACACATTGTCTTCTTCATTACAGGATCCTCAGAGCCTAGCACAGGGTCCCACACATAGTAGGTGCTCAGTAAATATTCGTTGAAGTGATGTGCTGTGTTAAATGCCAATTCTCCCTTGGTGGTTAAAGCTTTAGGCTCAGACACTTGGGGTTCTGTCCCATCTGCTGTGTCTTCTCAGGCTCTCCTCCCAGGGCTCAAGACCTAATGAGCCACCTCTAATCCAGGAAATGGCTATTCTCAGCAAGAGCATGCCAAGACATGGTGTGTTGGGGGTCCTTTCTGGGCATCACCAGATGCCAGATTAAAAGGGCTGGTTCTCACCCAGGGAGTGGAGATGGCTGCCCCTTGTTGGTTAGTTCCTACTGTGTGGAAATTTTTCCATCAAAGCCCTAATGTCGTATGATCCAGTTCAGAGCCCTGCCATAGCTCCCCAGTGCCCCCGGGATGCAGCCATGACTTCTCTCCAGCCTGCTAGCCCTGCCTGATCTGGCCCCTTCTCACTCTAGTCTCCTGCGGTCCTCTTACCTCCTTGCTCTCTAGCCTTCTCTCTTCCCTCTAATGCCAACCTCTTTCTTGCCCCGGGACTTTTGCACATACCCTTCCCAGTGCCTGGATCACTCTCACACCCTCTTTTTCACCTGATTGAATCCTGCATACCCTTCTGGCCTCAGTTCGTGAATGGATAGGATGATTTCGCATGCCCATGCGGGTCCCTGCCATACACACCCAGAACGTCCAGTTCTCCATTATCCCAATTACTGTTACTATTGTTACTAGCAATAATATCACCTGAATGTGTTGGAGCTTTCTTTTTTCCATAAGACCAATTTATTTTATTTTATTTTATTTTATTTTATTATTTTATTTATTTTTTGGTGGAGGAAGCAAAGAGGAACATTCCGATAACCAAGGCTTCTGCCAGAGAGGGGTTGAATCTGGACCTTTCCTTTCATGCTCTCTGCTGGTGGCGGGGGTGGGGCAGTTGTACTTGACATTGATGACACCCAATCCCAGCTACATTGGCTCATCTGGAGCAGGGTTCATAGGCTGCAGGCCACCCCCCCGCCCGAGACAGCTCAGACACCCCCACCAGCCAAGCAATCGCTGCTCCCTGCAACAGTGTCTTTCTGTGGAATGTTCACTGGGCCCTGCTGACTTATTTGAAAGCAACACACTTGTTGGCGAATGTAGACAATTTATTATTCCCAACCCCTTCCCTCCAGAGCGGGGATATCCATTACATAGGGAGTGTTACTGGGGTCTTGGCTCATAAAGGGAGGTTTGACCAAGACCTTGGGGGACAGACAACCCGGGTAATGCAGCACCTCGCGGGCACCTGACACACAAGCACCCCCCACAGTGGCGCCTCATTGTCACTCCCTTTCCTCCAGGACACAGAACTCTTGGCCACGTTTTCCGTGGAGGGAGATAGGCTCATGATCGACGCCAAGCTGGACAAGTAAGGGGGTTTGCGGACTCGGGCTCCTGCTGCTCAGAAAGGCCTCTTTGGTGTGGCCTGCCCAGAGCCAGCTCCTGAAGGGACACCTGGGAGGACACCGAGGTCCCCTTGCACGGCCGTCAGGGCTGGGTCCATCCCACGCTGCAAGGGTGAAACTGGGCTGTGACTGCCAAGGCCACTGGCGTGAGCTGGGCAGGGTGGGTGACACCTTGGGCTTCATAGAGAGGACCTACGGCCAACACCAACTACAATGTCAACACTGATAACAGTGACGGGTGTGACGATGATGTTCCAGGCTTTGCGTGAGGTATTTATATGCTTGGCCTTGTTTAGCCTTGCAATGGCCTTGCCAAGTGGAGGCTCCTATTCTCCCATCTTCAAGAGGAGACAACGAGGCTTAGGGAGGACAGCGTACTGACTCAGGGCCGCGCCGTGGGTAAGAGGGGGGGGCAGCCCAGGTCTGTCTGGCCTTGAGCCGCGTCACTCGGTCACAAGTGCAGGTTTCAGAGCCAAACAGTACAAGTTCAAATCCTAACGTGATCGCTGACTGGCTGTGTGACATGGGCCAAGTGACTCTCCCTCTCTGGAACTCAGTTTTCTCATCTGAAAATGGGGATAATAGTCCCCACCTGGTAGGATTCACAAGAACAGCTGTTACCTGTTGGATGCTCTCTCTGTGCCAGTCATTGAGCTAAGCCCTAAGTGGGTCTCAATTCATTTCATTTCTGACCTCAGCCTATGGCAGCAAGTACTATTATTATTCCTACTTCAAGATAGACAAGATTGTATGTAAAATTGTCACCACATGCCTAGTTCATTATAAGTTGTTCTCCTTACAACAAATATTTATCGAGGCCAACAGTGGGAATTACTCCGAATATTGCACGAATCAGAGCCTCCAAGAGTCTCTAAGGTGATGCTGACCTGAGGCCTGGATGGGGAGAAGGGGCCAGTGGGGGGGCTTTGGGCAGCAAACTTGGAAGGCAGGGAAGAGCTCAGGTGTTGTGGATGGAGTGGCCGAGGGGAAAGGAGGCGGGAGTGTAAGTTGGCAATAAAACACCGCCCTCGGTTTCTGTGCTGCAAATGCACGAGGGCTCCAATGGCTCTGGCCCAGGGCGAATCTGGCCCAGCCTCCCTCAGGTGGGGCTGTCGCTTTGCAAGTGAGATTCAGGTGCAGCGAGACCCTCATGGTGCAGAGAGAGACCTCGAGCCCCGGCCTCGAGCCCCCTTCCTCAGAATAGCACAGCGGCTAAGAGCGCATCTCAGGGCGCGAGTCCCGGGCTCTGCCTCCCGAGCTCTGTAGCCACGGCGAGGTCCCCTGGAGCCTCAGGTTCCTCCCCCACGGGGTTGCAGAAAGGATCAAGCGAGGTGGGGACGATCGTTTCTGAGTGCAAGGCCCCCGCCGGGTACCAGGCACGGGCATTACCTGGATTGCTCATTCTGTCCTTGCAGCCGCTCTCTTTGCAGAGGGGGACACACAGCCAGTAGGTGTCACAGGACAAAGACACACAGCCAGTAGGTGTCACAGCTATGACCTGAGCCTGATGTATAGCCGTCCCTCCTGATCCACGGGAGATAAGCTCTGAGACCCCCAGTGGGTGCCTGAAAGTACAGCCAGTACCAAAGCCCAGCCACACTGTGTGTGCCGAGCACACGTACCCGTGACAACACTTAGTAGGAGAGTAACAATAACTCCTAAATAAAATACAATTATTACAATATACCATAATACAAGTTATGTGAATGGCCTCTTTCAAAATGCTGTACTAAACTCACCCTTTTTTTTATGATTTTATTTATTTGTTTATTTGAGAGAGAGAGAGCACAAGCTGGGGGAGGCGCAGAGGGAGAGGGACCAGCAGGCTCCACGCTCAGTGCAGCGCCTGACGCGGGGCTCAATCTCACCACCCTGAGGTCATGACCTGAGCCAAAATCAAGAGTCAGACACACTTAACTGACCGAGCCACCCAGGTGCCCCTACACACACCCTTCTGCTTGTGATGACGTGAGACCATCAAAGGCCCAGTGATGAGATGAAGGCAGGTGAATGACGCAGGCACGGGCACGAAACATCGGGCTGCTGTTGAGCTTCCGATCATAAGTCAGAAGGGGGGTCATCTCCAGACCACAGCTGAGCGCAGGTCACTGAGCCCACGGACAGCAAGACCTCTGGGAGGGGGCTACCGGGTACGGAAGAAAAGCCCGGGCACCGTGTCTGGTATATGGTTGGTGCCCACTCCATGGAGCTCAACACTGTTCTCATTAACGACTCCGAGGGGTCACGGGATGACTTTGTGAGGATGCGGGCGGAGGGACTTCTGAGAGTTTCCTGAAATACAGCCGCTTATGAGTCTCAGGCAATCGCTACTTCTAACGGGCTGTTCGCTTTCTCGGCAGGACTCACCTTAACCTCAGAACCTCAAACGTAGGCAACTTTGATGTAAGTACCAAGCTCAGGGCCCAGGGCAAAGTCTTCTGGGAACGGTCCCCCGCGTGGCTGGCCGGGGCCCAGGGAGGTGGTGAATGCCAAAGCATGGGCATCATCTGTCAGGCCTCGTTTACAGGTGGGGAAACGGAGACCCACAAAGTCCTGTGGGGTGGGGTGGGGGGCGCAGAGTACGAACCCAGCTCCTGCTCTGCCTGTGACGCTGTCCCATTTTAACCGACTACTCCCACGGAGGCAGCTTGGCCCAGATCCCTCCACTCCGGGGTGGGGAGGTGGAAGGGCAGCCGTGTCCTACGGGACCCCTGCCTTTCTGGATGGGGGAAGGGGGTCGTCTTTGCCACTGACTCCCATGTAACCTCAAGCCTCCCCAACCCACTCTGAGCCTCAGCGAACAGGTCTGGATTTATTTCTAGCCATCCTTTTACCACCACGCTCCGGAACGCTGCCTTTCTAATCTGAGATACTCAGATTTTAGGGTCTGGCCCTGTTTCCTCATTTCTTTGTTGATTCTTGGGTCCCCCCCCCAACAAAGTCTCCAGAAATGCCCCTCTTTTCTTTTACAAATTGAAGACTAAACAGATGCTGGCTTTTCAGAACAAGCTGGGCTGAGATTTCTACTTGTGCAGAGATAACTCAAATACCCACTGCGTTGCCGCTCTCTGAGTGTTTGCAACCCCAGCCTCTCCAACCTATGGAGTTGGGTGTCACTGGCGTCACTTCATAGATGGAGGAACTGGGGCCTGGGGATGGCCGCTGGTTGGGACGCAGCTCGGACCAGAAGTGGAATCTCCAAGCAGAGGAAGCAGCTCACGCAGCGTGAAGTTAGAGAATAGTTCTGGGACAACAGAGACAGGCACGGGGCCCCCAGTTAAGTTTTTTGTTTTGTTTTTTTTAAACAAATTTCTCTCACTTAATCCTCAAACAAACTTATGATTTGGGTAAAATTATTATCCCATTTTCCACACAAGGCGGTCAAATGCAGAGAGAAGTTGGGTGACGTGTCCAAGGTCACGGCGCTGGGATAAAAGTCCCACACGCTTGCCATGGTCCTACCATGTGGTTCTCACCAAGGCTCATACTTTACATAGAGGAGTTTACATTTGGCTTTTACAGTCACTGTATGGAGAAAGGGCTCTTCACGCCTGTTTTCAGCTGTGGAAACTAAGGCTTAGAGCCGTTGAGAGCGTGCACACGTGAAGTCTCAAGGCTGATCTGCATTTCAGCTGATCTACCGGTAATCCTCCTTGCCAGCGGGGCTTGCTGGCCCATTTTACAGCTGAGGAAACTGAGGGTCCAAGAGCTGAGGAAGGCCCTTCCCAGAGGCCCACAGAGACTGAGCTCGATGGGAACCTGGAGTGTTGGCGAAACAGCCCCAGGGCCTTGCGTCACCCACCGTAGACTACAGCCTCAGGCCTCCCCAGCCCCTGCCTCACCACAAGCCTTGGACCAGCGCTGGCCCTGCTCCGGGCCTCAGTCTCCCTAACTGCACAGACAGCCGGCGGACAGATGTGCCTCACGGCTGAACAGCTCAGAGGTTCTAGAGTCCCCGCAGCTCCCAGATTCTCCTGGAGCAGCCCTACTCCTTCTGCTTGGGCCACAGGGCAGGGCCTCAAGGAACCCTTGGGGAGCCGAGTGAAGCCCTGCAGAGGTTGAATTCTTCTTCTTCCCTGCAGGTTGGCCTCTTAGAGGTGCTGGTGGAGAAGATCTTTGACCTGGCGTTTTTGCCCGCCATGAACGGTGAGTTCTGTGCCCATGACTCTGCAGGGGGGTGTGGCTTGGGGGCCTGGAAGCTGCTGGTTTGCTGGGCATATTTGACACACAGCCGTTCTGCCTCAACTGTACTTCTGAGAACTTCATCCTAAGCTTATGTATTTAACCCTCTGAAAGCAAATGCTGCCCCAGGGGTCCATCAACTTCCTTATTTGCTGTTTGTGCTATGTTCTCCTCCTCCTCCTCCTCCTTCTTCCTTATTTGGCTGATTGTTTTGTTTTTCTGATTATCTATGTAAAATTCTGATTACATATGAAAATTGTATGTGTGTAAATTTTAGAAAGTCCAGAACAGTTTAAAAAGGAACATCTCACCTCCCAGAGGCAATTCATCTCAACACCTGGTATAGTTACTTCTAAATTCTTTGTTCTCCGTTAAAAAAAAAAAAGTCCAAGATAGTTCCTGATTTGTGTGTATGTGTGTTTATTTTTAGTTGTGGTAAAATACACATCACATGAAATTTACCTGCTTAACCCTTGTTAGGTGCAAATTTAGTATTGGTAGGTATATTCACATGATCATGGCCCTGATTGATTTTTAGTCGTGTATTTAATTTTACTTATACAGGGGCTATGTGAATACATTATTGTTGTAAAAAGTTCAGTCAGTACAGATAAAGCTGAAGTTGCTCTTAGCGGTCTCTAACTCAGAATCTGCCCCCTTGGCAGTCACGTGATCAGTGAGAGGGTTTTCTGCTTCATTGAACGAAGGGACGGAGCATGATTCCTCCTCCCTGTGGTCCCTTGGGGATGTTACCGGGAAGTTATTTGAACTGTGGGGCCACTGGAGGCTGGGAGAGCTGAACCCCTTTGTAACTGGAAACCTGGCCCCTAAGGCCTCCACCAACCTGGCCCCACCCTCTCTCTCCCCACTTCTCCTTCGTGGAGGGGAGGGTGGAGAGGGGCTCTCTCGGCTCTACCAGCCAGGCTTCATTTTGGGGCGCCCTCCAGTTTATCCTGGAAACTGTCACCAGAGGACAATCCCTGGAAGGCCCTGGTCATCAAGGCCGTGCACGTTCCCTGGCGGTAGAGGGGGTGTCAGGAGTGGGGCAGGGCTGGGCTGACCTTTGAGGCAAGAGGTGGAGACTCCCGCCAGGACTTGGTTACTAAAAGGTGGAGTGAACTTGGCAGCAAGTCCCTCAATCTCCCTGTAATGCAATTTACCATTCTCAAAAGTGAGAGACTGGATTAAGACCATGATTCTCAAAGTGGGTTCCATGAAAAATTAGTCCTATGGGATACTCTTAAGGAGAGGGTTCCTTGGGCCAAGCAAGTTTGGGAAATTCTGAATATACTGCCCCAGGGTAGGTTCGCCATGTCCTTAGTTCTCTGAAAAGTCCTGCTGCCGCAGAAAATCTGTTGAACTTCACCCCTACCCTTTCCCTTCCTCCCTGCCTCCTTCCTTCCTCCCTCCCTCCCTTCCTTCCTTCCTTCCTTCCTTCCTTCCTTCCTTCCTTCCTTCCTTCCCAGAACATGAATCAGCATGAATCTACTTAAGTTCTGACAGTCTACAAGCAAACAGCACGTCCCACAGCAGTCACGTGTTGGGACTCCATGTGTATCCTTCCTTGCCTCCATTCAGCGAACATCTGTCCTCTCCTCTGTGCCCAGCCTAGGGCTGGGTCATGCCGGGGACACAGTCCTGGCCTGCAAAAAACTCACAATCTGGGTTGTGGTGACAGATGGGGAAAGAGAGAATTCATATCCTGTGATTTCTGTAATGGTGGGGGGTGGTTTAAGGGAGCGGCAGGAGCCAAAGGTTGCCTGGCCCGGGTTGGGGGAAGCCTCACAGACGAGGTGACATCCAAACAGAGCCTCGGGGTGGGGGTAGGGGGGCTCAGAACTCGGCAAGCAGACAAGGGTGAGGGCATGTGCTCTGGCCAGGAGTACCTGCTAGGACAAAGGCCTAGAGACGAAAAAGAAATGGCTGGTCTCCTTGAAAATCCTGGTGGCCTCCTATAAGGGGGCTCCTTAGCCATGCTGACTATGCCTGACTGTTTTGGTGGTGGTGTTTCTTTTCACAGCTGTGCTGGGCTCTGGCGTCCCTCTCCCCAAAATCCTCAACATCGACTTCAGCAATGCAGACATTGACGTCTTGGAGGTAAGGGGAGAACCCTCTTCTGCCCTCTGCTCCATGCCCAAGAGCTGGGAGGAAGAAGGGAGGGACGGGAAGGGTGGAGCAATGGAGGCCTCGTCCTTCAAAGGATGTGCTGAGGGAACAAGAAACAAAGCTGAAGAACCCTTCAATGAAGTTCTCCCCATCCACCATCTCATTTTGTCCCCAGGAGAAATGTCATTGGCCCCATCTTGCAGATGGAAATACTGAGGCTCAGAGCAGTAAGGGGCTCGCCCACAGTAGAAGTGCAATGTAGTTCACTGGAAAAACATTTATTGAGCACCTATTGAGTGCCAGATTATGTGCAAGGGGGTGGGAATACAGCAGTGAATAAAACGGACAGTCGTGGACCCTGCAAAGCTCTCCCAGCCAGTGGGAAGATGGGCCTGTGGATAGATATTCCTGAAATAATTGCTAATTACAGTCATGGCAGGTGCCTTGAAATTCAGTTGCAGGAGGTCTTTTTGCCATGATAAAAGCCACACATGCTCATTATCTGAAATTTGGAAAATACAGAAAAGATTAAATAAACACATTTATCCTCTTAGATACATATGCAACCAAGAAATGACCACTTAGAGCATTTTGCTGGTGTTCATTCCAGTCTTTCTGGAGTTTTATTTTTAAACATGACTTTGCTCAGTAGGGCCTGGGTTCCAATCCTGATTCTGCCAGCATCCAGCTGGGTGACCCTGGGCAAGTCGCTTAATGTCTCTGAGGCTCAGTTTTTGCCTCTGCAAAAGGGGCTAATCAAAGCTCCTCTCCATAGGGCTACTTTTAGAATAAAGTGAGATTTTACATGTAAAGTGCCTCATACTCAGTATAACTATATCGGAAAGGGTAGGCCACCTGTCCAAGGTCACCCAGCTGGTGAGAAGTAGGTTTTATACCAGAATAATGGACGCAGCTCCAACCAGTGGTTCTTGACTAGGGTTACATTGTAAGCCCCTTCTCCGGCCAAAGGGCCTTTTTTAAATTGGTGGGGATGATTTTTTCTTTCCTAAATAATCAGGCTTGAGAATTTCACATCAAAATACATATTATTGCATATTGCATACATTACCTTTTATTTCTTCTTTATAGTCCAGCAAGGGATATAAGTAGATTATATAGATTATAAATTTCAGTTCAGAAAAATAAAGCACAAATACCTGTGATAAAATGTAACATGGAGTGTTGGGTGTGAAAGGTGCAGGACACTGATTTAAAGAGAGATCCTGCTTTGGGTCAGTGGGTAGAGCATGTGAGTTTTGATCTTGGGGTCATGCATTCAAGCCCCACACTGGGTGTAGATATTACTTAAATAAACTTAAAAAGAAATAAAGACCCAGCCCAGACTGGGTCTTGTACAACCTCTGTAAATGGTAGCTACTTTCTTCTCCTCCTTCTTGTTCTTTTTAAAGATTTATTTATTTTAGAGAGAATGCATGGGTGTGGGGGAGGGGCAGAGGGAGAGAGAGTCTCAAGCAGACTCCCCGCTGAGCACGGAGCCTGACACAGGGCTCATCTCATGACCCTGAGATCATGACCTGAGCCAAAACCAAGAGTCGGGCGCTCAACCAACTAAGCAACCCAGGCGCCTTCTCCTCTTCCTCCTCTTCTTCTCATTACTATCATTATTATTGTATGGGTCTAGCCTTTTAACTTTTCATTTTAAAACAATTTTAGACTTACAGAAGAGTTGCAACAATAGTTGCAAAAATAATACAGAGAGTTTGAGCATACTCTTCACTCAGTCTCCCCTAATTAGCATCACATATAACCAGAGTATAATGATCAAAACCAGGAAGTTCACACTGATAGAAAACTGTTAACTCATCTACAGACCTTCCTCAATGGTTTTCCCACCGCAGGATCCCATTTTGCACTTGGTTGTCAATCCAAACCTGGGACGTTGTCCTCCAACACTGGACAGTTCCTAAATTCTCCTTGTGTTTTATGCCCTTGACATTTCTGATGAGTCTGGCCTATTGCGTGAGATGTCCTACAATTTGGATTTGACTGATGTTTTCTCATGATGGGTTGGAGGTTACGTATTTTTGGCAAGAAGGCCACTGGAGTGATGCTGCGCCCTTCTCAGTGCACTGTCTGGGGGACATGCAATGTCAATGTCTTATTCCTGAGAATACTGACTTTGATCATGTGGTTAAGGTGGTCCCTCCAGTTTCCTCACAGTTGGTTAAGTTACTATTTTTCCCACTGTAACTAATAAATATCCTACAAGGAGACACTTGGAGACAACCACCCACATATCCTAGTTCTCATCACACCTCTCACTCATTTTGGCATGCTTTGATGGCTCTTGCCTGCAAGAGTTATTACTGTGGTGTTTCCCTCATGGAGACTTTCCACTTTGATCACTCCTTCCACATTTATTAGCTGAAATTTTGCTACAAGGAAGAGCCATCCCTTCTCCTCCATTAATTTATTTACCCAGTTATTTATATCAGTACAGACTTATGGGTACTTACTTTGTTCTATGGGTTGAATTTGTTATTTACTTTGTTGTAGATAATTTGAGTTGGGAAAATTAGATTTTGGAAGAATGTGGCCAGAGACTCAAGCTTGCTTCTCTTATGTGGGGCAAGAAGGAGATGAGGGGCTGGAAGGGAAGTATCTTGCCCAAAGTCCCCTATACAGGGCAAGCTAATAACATGGCCATGGTGCTCCTCGGGCCCCTTTTATCCCAATAAACCCCCGTTGTTTGCACTTGCTTCTTCCCAGAAATGCGCCTTGCCTGGTCCATAGGTGGGTGGCTGTTGAGATTGAAGCAGAAGCCATCTTCTCCACTAACTGGGTTCTCTGTTCTGACCTCCAAGGACCTTCTGGTGCTGAGTGCCTGAATGACAGAGGCAGGGTCGCTGCTGCAGCCCCAGAAGAAACCAGAGCTAGCCCTGGGAAGGCTCTGCTAACACAGTCTCCAGCCCCGAGTCTCCTCAGCCCCCTATGACAGTTCCTCTCCAGCTTCCAAACCCTCTTCCCACCTGCCCTGCCCCCCCGAGAAAGGAACCAGCCAGAGACTCTTTTGGCAAAAGTCCCATCCGAGGTCAGTCCTACGGCCAGTCCCTGAATTGGGAAGGACGTCACCTGGGGGATTGAGGTCTCTCAGACTCCATGCCAGACTCCATGCTGTGCACTTTATACTTTCAATAAAAGATTCCAATTTCCCTGCAGTTGGGGTAAGTCTCCACAAAGGACCTTCCCCCAGGGTCTAGATGTTTCTTCCCTCCGTGGCTGCGCCAGGGGCACCTGGCATTTGCCTCTGTCACCTATGAGCTGATGGAGGATGGTTCAGTTCATGAACGAAATTCGTCAGACACCACTGAGGATCCTACAGATGGACAGGAGAGGATCTTACTCAGTTCTCACTGCCTTGGTTCAGGGCTCGATTTGGCTGGTTCCTCTTACCTCAGTTTCCCCCACCACTCCTCAGCCCATGAAGGGAGTTCCAGACTCGGAAGCAACAAGTTCAGAGTCATCAGGCTTCACACTGCCAGATGGATTTCCTTAGAGCCTAGTCCCTGCGTGCCATGATCACAAGGGTCTCCTCTCCTTTCTCAGCTTCCGGCCGCCCTCTCCCCATCCCCACCTCTTCTGTGTTCCCAGCATGACTTGCCCAGGTCCAGAGGGTGGATGGGGTGTATCCCAGGTTCCAGGGAAGACATGAAAGAGACAAACAAAAGCTACCCTTCCGTCCCATCTTCCTGAGAGCGCATGTTCATCTAGAGCTTTCTGTCTGCTAAGCCCTACATTCAGGCTTTAGGACTTGATCTGCTTTAACCCCATGAAAGCACCATAAGGTAGGTGCCAGGTTGGTCCCTATTTTGCATATGGGGAAACTGAGACACCAAGAAATGCAGGGACCTGCCCACGGTCATACAGCTGGAAAGTGGCAGGGCTGGGGTTGGAGCCTGAGGATTTCACTCCAGGGTCCATACTGAACCACGCAGCACACAGCCTCTGACATACGTTGCAGGGAGAAGCCCCAGGCTGAATCTGGCCCCAGAGCTGTGCAGTCCTCAGCAGAGAGAAAGCACAGAGAGTCCCACACCAGCACCACTTCCATGCAGCTACTAAGAAGAGGCACTTTGCTTGTGTTTTATTAGCCACCGAAGGTCATTTGACCCTGCCTGACCTCCAGGTGAGGAAGGGGAGGAAAACGAGATATGCCCTTGAAAGTAAGTTTTCCACACTCTCCTGTGTCCTCCTGGGGAAAGGAGGCTGGAGACGTGGCTGGGGCAGGGATCTAGCGAAACTCCTGCTGCATCGAGATTCTACAGAATACCAAGGCCTCATGCCTTCAGGTCCAAACTGGGGAGCACAGATGCAGCAGCAGCCCAGAAAATGAGCAAGGAGCCTCACAAACTGGTTCTTTGCAAGCATGCCCTTGGTTTCTAGAAACAAAGCCCAATGACTATAGGTTCAGGGAAATGGAGACCCTACCCCTGTATTGTCCTCTCAGAGCACCTGTTCCCTCACCCCACCCAAAGGCTCTGCCAGACAGAGAGGGGAAGAGCCAGTGGGTTCAGATTAAAAACAATCAAACTGCATTCTGCAGAGAGATTCCCGTGCCAACGGAACAGCTCTGAGCATCACCAACCTCAACTCTGGCATCAGAGGTCATTAAAGAATGAGAATCTTGGAGTCAGGAGGAGGGGGCTCAACTTCCATTTCTGTCACTTGGTTGACGTGGTGAGGCCTTCAGCCTTCTTAGCTTCAGTTCTCCCATCTGTAGAATGGATACTAATAATTATTATTAGACTCTAAATTTTTTTTTCCTGAGCTGCTTAGCACTGAGGTTGGTACACTTACAGTGTAAGCGCTCAGTCTTGTGCTTGCTGTGGTTGGTGCTAGTTTCTAAAGTGTGGGCCCTGGGGACCCCTTGCCTCTGGCCAGAGCTCAACTGAGGACAAGGAAGGCACTTGACATGCAAGAGAGCGTCTGAGGAACCGCTTCCAGAGCGGGAGGGTCAGAGAGAGAGGGAGAAGCAGACTCTGGTGCTGAGCAAGGAGCCCAATGTGGGGCTCAATCCCAGGACCCTGAGATCATGACATGAGCCAAAGGCAGACACTTAACCAACTGAACCACTCAGGCGCCCCCCAGTGATTTTTTTTTAAAGACTTTTTTCTCACTGGGTTTATTACTGACTATATCACTCGTTCATTCATTTGCTCCTTCTCTGAGTGCCCACCCAGTCTACCCTCCTGAAGCTTAGATTCTAGTCCGCAAGACAGGCCTTAAATGATAAGGCCTAAGAAAACAATAATATGTAAATAAGTAAACAGAAAGGTTATTTTGAGATTGTCTTGAGGGCCATAAAGGGAGGGAATAAACAGGGACACATATGAGGGAGGGAAAGGGAGGAAGAGGCACCACTGGGTGGTCAAGGAAGGTCCACTTCTCTGTGCAGGAAACACAGCGTCATCAGACTCCTCCGGGGGCCTCTAAGGTCTATTACTCTTCTTCTCCCCGTCCCTCCCCGCTCCACTGGGATGCAGGGTCTCTCTTCCCTGGTCTCCTTGGTAACGCCCAGATCGCAGCTCTTGAAATGGAGGGGAGGGGACTCCGAGAGGAGGGGGACGGACTTCCGGTCCAGGCTGCTCTGGGAGAGGCTGGAGGAGAGGAAGTCCCGCCTTAGGAGGAGGTGCCTGGAGAGAGAATCCGGAGCTTGATTCCCAGGCGGGTGGGTCATGGCTTTGCTGTCCTTATTACCACTAGGTTAGAACCACTTCCTGTAAATCCTCATGAATCCATCCATTTGTTTCTATTTCTCCCTCCACCTTGGTTCCTCCCGCCATCTCTCCTCTGAACCACTGCTCTGGCCTCACTGGTCTCCCCTCTTCCAGTCTGGCATCTACTATCTGTTTTCCACTCAGCAGCCAAAGCGTTTTTTAAACTGCACATATACAGTCACCGCCCTTCCTTGCTCCAAGCCTCTCCATGGGCTTTTCATGGCATCCAGAGAAAAATCCAGATCCCCCACCACTGCCCACAAGGCCCTCCCCGGTCTGCCCGCACGACCTTCCAGCCCCTGGTCCTCCGCTGTAGGAGGGGCAGTGAAGCCGTCCATAGGTCTCTCACACTCCTTCCTCAGACGTTAAAACACACCCACATGCTCCAACGTGTTCAATTTCCTCTGCTATTTAATTTTCTAGGGGACTTTGAAACTTTCTGGGGAAACTTTTGGATTATAAAGAACTCGTTTCATTTTCCATTGGCTGTAGTTTCTCAACATTCAAAGGACACGCTTGGGCATACTTTAAAGTAGGAAAATGGAAAGATTTGGAAGAATGGGGAAAGAGGAAGAGACGAGGTTGGATCAGATTAGAATTTGAGCAGAGTAGCATGAGGTTGAGAAGCCAAATGATAATGCATGGTCTGGAATCCTTTGGACTTCTGGAGCAGTGACAGGTACTAACGGAAAAGTGAGGCATGGTAGGTTAGTGCAGCAGACAGGAGAGGGTCTTCAACACCTGGACTGATTGCTCAGGCCTCGACCACTTTGCACCTTCCTCCTTCAGCTCACCATGACATCGATCAAATCACCACTGCATCCTCAGTTGACAATGACAAAACCAAACAAACCAGTTTTATTTTTTTTAAAAGATTTTATTTTCAAGAAAGCTCTATACCCAACGGAAGGCTTGAACTCACAACCCCAAGATCAAGAGTCACATGCCCCACTGACTGAGCCAGCCAGGCACCTCTGTACTGTTGTTTTCAATTTAAAAGTGAGACAAGCCTCTACTAAGCATCTCCACAAGCTTTGGCTGATACTGAGGTCTCACTGGTAAACCAAGGATGCCTCTCAGAATTGCAGGGATTCCAGCTCCGTGCATGTCAGGGAGGGAGGGGGCGCCCCTAGAACAGATTCATGGCAGGACATGCCCTGAGCTTTCTCATAGGACTTCACTGATGTTCTCCTTCAGTTGTAGTTGACAAATAGCAAACTCTAGAAGCTACCTCCCCAGCAAAGAGCTCCAACAAAGAGCCTAGTAGTTTCTGCTACTACTCCCGAGTAACTAGCCATCTCAAAACTTGGTGGCATAAAACATGATTTTCATTCCCTCCCAGATTCTGTGGCTCATGAGAGCTTATCTCTGCTCCAAGCTCTCTGGGACCTCAGGCTGGCAAGAAGCGCTGGGGGTGATTTGAGGGCTGGGTGCTAGACTCATTTGGAGGCTCCTTCACTCACCTGTCTGGTGGTGGGTGGTGGCTGTCAGCCAGAACACCCACACTGGCCCTGTCCATGTGCTTGGACATGAGATTCAAAAAGTAAGCATCCCAAGGGCACAAGACGGAAACTGCACAGCATTTTATGATCTCATTCTGGAAGGCACATACTGTCACTTCTATGATACTCATCTAGTCAAAGCAGTCGCAAAGGCCCTGCCAGGTTCATCAAAATGGCTATTTTGTTACAACGTCATGGAAACCTGTGAGTGACCGTACTGCCTCTGAGGTTCACTCCATTCCCTCCCACCTTCACCACGTTGACCTTCAATCCCACACACACGGTCTCAGTTGTAGATCCTCCACTAGAAAGAGTACTATTCTAGTTCAGTCCTCCCACTTTTCCGTTGAGTCAAGTGAGGCTCAGAAAGGGGAGGGCATCCCCCAATGGCCCAGGATGCTGGTTTGTTTAATAAAATTGTCTTTGAGGCTGGTGATTCCTAGGAAAGACTCGGTTTCTGTTATTTATTACTGCATCACGGACCACTCCCAAACTTAATGGCTTAAAAAACCCAACAATTTATTATTTATCATGCTTCTGCAGGTTAACCGGGCCATTCTTCTGCCACATGTGTTAAGTGGGGGCCCTGGGATGGCTGCAAGGTTCAGTGTTGAGCCTGAGGCCTTCCCTTCCACCTGCTCGGTTGTTGGGCATCTGTCATGCATCCCAAGAGAAGGTTGGGTCCTGCCAGCGTCCTTCCATAGAGCCTGTTATCCCAGGCCATCTACACCGGCATTTGCCTAATGCCCTTGCAAGTCCTGCCAATCTCCATTTAAGCCCAGGTCCCAACTGGGGGTAGAGCACCAAGACTCAATCACCAATCCCAGGGAGGGGTACTTCCTGTGTAAGCAGATGGTTCTGACCTAAAAGGCACCATGAAGGGGACCATAGCCCCGAAGGGCACTAGACCACTCCTCGGCTCTCAGGCTGAGACCATCTGGTCTGCACTGTGCAGCCTTGGCCTTTCTCTGACAATCTGAGAAAGAAAGTCCTTTGATTTAACAAATAGGAACCACCACCATCACCAAGGCCATCACCATAGTAACAGCCACTTATTGAACACTTACTGTGTGCTGGGTACTGTACTGAGTACTCACAACCACCTTCATGCAAGCATGGTCACTCATCCTTCCCATTACACAGATGAAGCAACTGAGGCTCTGAGAAGCTAAGTTCCCACTGCCCTACAGTGTGCAGGTGGCAGGCTGGGTTCTTTCCTAGGCCAATGACACTCTGAAACGGGTGTCCTGCTGTTAAAGGAAGACCCCCCAAAACTGACACATGGGATCGTCATGAAGTTTACATTGCTGTAGTCATCTAATCTATCATCCAAACTGGGGCAGTTTATTATTATTATTATTTGCCCCAGGGGTACACGTCTGTAAATCATCAGGCTTACCCATTTTGTAGCACTCACCATAGCACAAACCCTCCCCAATGCCCATAACCCAGCCACTCTATCCCTACCCTCCCACCCCCCAGTAACCCTCAGTTTGTTTCATGAGATTAAGAGTCTCTTATTGTTTGTCTCCTACCGGATCCCATCTTGTTTCATTTTTCCCTCCCTACCCCCCACAATTCCCTGCCCTGCCCCCTCAAATTCCTCATATAGGAGAGATCATATGATAATTGTCTTTCTCTGGTTGACTTATTTCACTTAGCATAATACCCTCTAGTTCCATCCATGTCTTTGCAAATGGCAAGATTTCGTTTCTTTTGATGGCTGCATAGTATTCCATTGTGTATATATACCACATCTTCTTTATCCATTCATCTGTTGATGGACATCTAGGTTCTTTCCATAGTTTGGCTATTGTGGAAATTGCTGCTATAAACATTCGGGTACACATTGGGGCATTTTTTTTAAAGATTTTATTTATTTGAAAGAGAACACTAACGTGTGCATGAGTGCGGGGAGGGGCAGAGGGAGAGGGAGAGGCAGACTCCCCACAGAGCATAGTGCCTGATGTAGGGCTCAATCCCAGGACCCTGGGATCATGATCTGAGCTGAAGTCCAACACCCAGGCACCCCTCAAACTGGGACAGTTTTGTGAGTGGAAAGGGGCACAGTAACACTTACCTTGGACAACAGGTGTAAACTGGGACTGTTCTTTGCAGAAGGGACCTAAGATCACCCTAGTAAACACACACCAAATGGATACCACGTTCTGAGCCAGGTGCAGAGAGGACATTCATTTAACCTATAGCCTGTCACTCCCAAACATGGCCAGAATCCCCCATCAGCCAGCCACCTTCTGCCACCCCATCACGAGTCTTTACTTGGAGAAGGGTGTCAACATTGGTTCTATGTCATCGATCACATGTATAATGGGAAGGATTATTCTGAGGAGCAGTTATAAGGACCTTTGGTTAATTGAACATGATTTCTTTACAATCTGTCAAAATTAGACATGTTGCACAGCCTGAGGCAAGATGATACTTGGATTCCTTTTTCAATCAGATGAATTTACAGGCCCCTGGGAGACAGAGGCCAGCCAGTGAGATTTATGGACTTGTATTCCCCATTAAATATGGTGCCAGAAAAACTCAAATATTACTTACAAGGCTCCTGCCTTTTGCATAAAGCCAGCATCCTTGGATTGTGAGATGTCCAGGCCCCAGAACGGGCTCAGTTCACCTGGATTTGGGGAAAGATGAGAGCTGCTATCGGTCATTGCACTTGACCTCAGCCAGCTGGACGGAGGAGGTGCGCTGGTCCCGCCAGCTGAGCCCCTCAGAGCAGACCCCATGGCCTGCGGTGACAGCCCATCCTCCTCTTTTAACTCATTTAGGACATTTAGAGGCACGGTGAGGTTCTTTGTCTTCATTGGAAACATTGAATCTTGGATCACTGAAAAAATAAAATAATAATAATAATAAGAAGAAGAAGAAACATTGATATCTGAAAAGCAAAACTCCCGGACAAATAAAGATGTTCCGTCGGGCATGTATGCACGTCCCAGGGTCTCGTTCCTTGTCTCGGACACAGAGAGCCGTTTATCACATGGGGGCAGCGTGGCCTCACCAAGGCTGTCTGGGCCGATCCTGATCCTGCCTTCTGCCACTGTGGGACAGGGACCTGGACCAAGGCAGGCGCCTTAATCTCTTCACAGCATGGTAAGCGTTGAGTGCCTGGGGACAAAGTGCTCAGAGCCTCGCTAAGTGCCACACTGGCTGATTTATTATTCTCCGGGAGAGGGGTGCCTGGACGATTGCAGCAGTGCCGTAAGGACAGGAAGTGATCGGCTGGCCCCACAGCTCCCCAGAGCTTCTGGCTGGTGGTGTGTGGTCGTGGGGAGGGGGAGCCGGCTGGGGTAGTGGTGGTGGTGGTAGTCTTATGAGTGGTGACAAGCAGTTGGCACAGCAACAAAAAGGCTGAAAGGGGCCAGGGAGGGAGAATGAGAGACTTCGTGTGTGCTTTTCTGTGTGCTGGCTTTGCCTGGAGGTGGTGGTCATCTCTGTTGTCCAGCGGTCCATTTGGTGGGACACCCACACTGGGTCCCCTGGAAGGGCTGCTCACAAGAGGATGATGTCATCTGAAAAGCAGCAAACTGTGTGATGAGCCACAGTCCCTGGCCCGTGGCTCCCCACTCCCCACTCCCCACTCCCCACTGCGGGAGCATTTCTGCTCTGAGCATGGTCCTCCCCTGTGCCAGTGCCACCCCTGCTGAGAGAGCCTCTTTGAATACAGATTCCCAAGACCCCTTTGACCCCGTCTGTCCCCACACTTCTGGTCCCGGTCTTCTGAAAGCCATTTGGGAATCTTCAAGAAGGCAGCACCCAGAGCCCCACATGGTTCCTTCTGGTGTTATTGGGTTGGTCTTAGGGTAGGGCAAAGCATGGGAGGGAGAAATGACCTTGTAAGTTTACATGCAGTAAGGCAGGTCAAGTTTGACAAAGGGAGAAGGATGGAACAGAAAGGGACCACCATTTATTAAATGTCTAGCAAGTTCCAGGAGCAGGGACAGGCATTTCCTTCCCATTATCTTGCAAAAATCCTTGAAGCCGGTCTGGGGGTGGGGGTTGGGAGGGTATTATCCTCACTTCACAGATAAGGACGTGATACTCAGAGAGGTTAAGTGACTTGCCCAAGTTCACAGAGCAAATGAGCAGAGGAACTGGAACATGGCCCAGGTTTGACTTCAGAACCTGCTCTCTTTCATTTCACCACGGAAGTGCCTCCTGAGCAGAGGCACAGAAGAAGGAAAGCCCAGAGAACCTGGGGACTAGAAAAGAGACTAGCCTGATCAGAGCAGATGATCAGTAAAAGATGGGGCTGGTATGAGAAAGTGCTCAACATCGCTCGGCATCAGGGAAATACAAATCAAAACCACAGCAAGATACCACCTCACACCAGTCAGAATGGCTAAAATCACTAAGTCAGGAAACGACAGATGTTGGCGAGGATGCGGAGAAAGGGGAACCCCCCTACGCTGTTGGTGGGAGTGCAAGCTGGTGCAGCCACTCTGGAAAACAGTATGGAGTTTCCTCAAAAAGTTGAAAATAGAGCTACCCTACGACCCAGCAATCGCACTACTGGGTATTTACCCTAAAGATACAAAGGTAGCGATCCTCAGGGGCACGTGCACCCAAATGTTTATAGCAGCAATGTCCACAATAGCCAAATTATGGAAAGAAGCGAGATGTCCATCAACAGATGAATGGATAAAGAAGATGTGGTATATATACACAATGGAATACTACGCAGCTATCAAAAGAAAAATCTTGCCATTTGCAACGACATGGATGGAACTAGAGGGTATTATGCTGAGCGAAATAAGTCAATCAGAGAAAGACAATTATCATATGATCTCTCTGATATGAGGAACTTGAGAGTCAGGGTGGAGGGTCGTGGGGGGTAGGGAGGGAAAAATAATGAAACAAGATGGGATGGGGAAGGAGACAAACCATAAAAGACTCCTAATCTCACAAAACAAACTGAGGGTTACTGGGGGGTGGGAGGGTAGGGATAGGGTGGATGGGTTATGGACATTGGGGAGGGTTTGTGCTATGATGAATGCTGTAAAAGCTGTAAGCTTGATGATTCACAGACCTGTACCCCTGGGGCAAATAATAATAAAAATAATAATAAATTTTTAAAAAAAGGTTGGGGCTGGTGAGTGGGCACCAGATTGCAGATGCCTGGAAGTTTGGCTGAAGAGTTCGAATTTCCTCCTGTGGGCAGTGGGGAGCTATGGAAGGTTCTTGAAGAGGAGAGGAACCTAATGTTGATGTTGACTAAGCTGAGGTGGACAAGATAAACCATAGTAGGAAAGGCTGGAGTCTCAGTCAGGGCCTTGGAGGAAGACAGGAGACCAACGTTATAGGCCTGGTTAACTGGACACTGGCATTTCATTTTCCTAGGACCTCCCTGTGTGAAAAGGATTCCCACCCAGTCTGAGGCCCAGACCCCTGAGGTGTCCCTACTGCCAAGCCCTGAGATCTGAGCTTAGGCACAAGGGCCGTCCCATGCCCCCAGCCTCCGCTGGACATGGGACCCCACCAAAGTCACTAAGGCTTGCTCTCAAATGATTCAACTTTTCACTTTGCACACAACCTGGGGTAGAGTCAACGTCTGCAATTCAGTGACCCATCAGCCTAAAAGCCCCAGGGTGGGGTTCTGGGCACCTGGCAGGTGCTTGAGAAATGCAAACCCCCACCGTCTTGCAGGACATCAAGTATAACCTTTTTTATTTTGGAAATGGGGACACAGGGAGGCAAAAAGACTAGCCCAGAGCCACACGCCAGTAGTACGGCAGGGTTGGGAGCAAGACTCCTGAGGTCACATCATAAGTCCTTCCACTTCATCACTGTGAAAATCACCGTCTCAAACCCTGGCAACCGTAGGATCCCCAGGGCAGCACGTGAAAACGCGGGTCCCGGGGCCCCCAACTCCACAGCGCTGCTGACTCAGCAACTTCAAGATGGGGAACTGGAATCTGAGTTTAATAAGCTTCACGGGAGGACTGAGTGGGGAAAGACCTGGAGAAACATTGTTTTAGTTGACTCTCTCAATTGTGCAACCAGGGAAACTGAGGCTGGGAGAGAGCAAGGGGCACATAGCAAGCAGGTGACGGAGTTGATTTCAGGACCCAGGTATTCGTGCCCAGCCCTGAACCCAGCTGGGCCTGACTTATTTGAGGGCGTTTCGAGCCATCCCCCAAACCCCATGAGTCTGCCCTTCTCCCCTGCACGGAGGTGACTGTGACCGAGAGTCCGCTCAGCCAGCTGCTCCTCGCCCCAGTCGCTTTCTAGGCAAGAGGTAACTTGGTAAAGGGCAAACGCAGACCTGGCATGGCCTGGGCTTGATAAAAATAAGTCAGGCGCTGCCCTAGGGCCACAGGGCTCAGCTCTAAGGAGCCCTTGTTCTCAGCACTGAGCGACCCTTCCAGGCCCTGCCACCCGCGCCCCATCTCCCCTGTGGGCCGGTGCCATTCACCTGCCCCCTGGGGAATTCTGCATTCCCCCCCATCCAGTCTGCCAGGCTACACCCTCAGAGCTCTCTCTATCCTCCCTCTACTTGCCCTCCTCCCTCCTCCCAGACTCGCCACAGTCCCCCTCTCCAAGTTGCTCTGATCAGTCAAAGGGCTCGTTGCCTCTGTCCTGGTTCAGGACCTCGTTTCCTGGTTTCTGTACCCGAAAAGTGTCCCAGCTCCTGTCCCTGCCCAGATCTGCCCTAGCGTGGGCCACACATTTGATTCTTCATCTAACAATCATTCATTGAGCAACTACTAGGTTCTGGGAGGCAGAGTGAGTAAGACAGCCTCCTCTCCCTACTGCCCTTCGAATTTCTGTACTGTTTGGGGGGCCATGTTTGAACTTGGAAAGCTTTGCCAGGGCTGCGAGTGCTGGGACCTTGGCCCCTACACAGCCTCTAAATGCCAGGGTCCTGTCATCTCTCCAGGGCACTGCCGAGAGCAGGGTGCCGGCCCCAGTGCCCCTTCCCAGACTTGGGCACACCCTCTCCGACTGGAGGGTTACAAAGCTGTTATCATTGTGATTTCATTTGACCCTCATCCAGGGGCTATGAGGCAAAGCAAGGGTTGGGATTCCCATTTCACAGATGGGGGACTGAGGCACGGGAACGGTGGGACTTACCAAGGCCACCTGGGGAGGAGAAGGCAGGGCTCAGTGACAGCCCAGGTCTCTTGATGTCACCTACAAGACTCCAGCTCACCCTCATCCTAACAGCAGCCGTGCTTGGGCTCACTCGGTGCCCGGTGTCGCGATGAGCCCTTGCCGGGCAACTCGCCCAGCCGTCACAATAGCCCTTCACAGCGGGGATGTACCGTGACTCCACCTGACAGATGAGGACATGGGGACTCAGGGACGTAGCTTGAGGTTACCCCGTGCGTGAAGCGCAGAGCGAAGATTCAGCCGCAGCTCCTCCTGATTTCAGAGCACGTGTTTCTAACCTAAGTCACAGAGATTACGGGGTGACATTTAAACACAGCCAAACATGGGGTCATGCAGAGTGCCCAGAGGAGGGGGGGTGTGAGGCTGGGAATCAGCAGTCCACATCTCACCAGAGGGTTCGAACTGAGCTCTGCACCCAAACAAGGATTTCCAGACAGCCTGATAGAAAAACAGCTTTGGGGGCGGGGGTTTGCTTGGATGGGCTTCGGAGGCCCTGCCCCTCCAGCCCTTCTCACTCCCAAGATAGCCTCTAACTGATGAGGATAATAGTGGTAAAAATAGTGATAAAGTACTCCTATTTTCACGAAAGCCATGAAGATTCTGTGAGCACCTGCCACGTGGGCTGCCATGTGGCCAAACCATTCTTTACTTCCTTATTCTTGTTCCATTTACAGAAGAGGAAAGTGAGGCTTAGTTGAGTTAGTTGAGTATGAGAACACACTGATAATGAAGGGAAGATTCAGGACTTAAGCCCAGAGCCCACAGCGAGTCTGGTGGGACAGAGCAGGGACACAACAGAACTTTCCACGGGTTCATCTGTAAGACTCTTTACGGGACTCCGTTGCCTCACTTCCTGATTCCCAGTGTTTCTGTATTTTCTGTCCCAAGAACCTCCCTCTCCAGAGCGGCTTCTCTCACAGAGCTTCCCACTTTCCCTTTACAAACATGCCTTCTCCCTCTTTAAGAAAGAGGTTTCCCTCTTTGTCCCCAGTCCCTACTCAAGGGCATAGGCTGGGAGCCTCCCCGCCAGGGCTCTGAACAAAGAGGAACAAAGAGGCTGTGATGACCTACCAGGGTCTGGGAAGCAAGCCAGGTGGTTTTCGGTTTGCTTTCAACAAAAGAGTGTTATTACTGCTACCAGTCTTAATCTACTTAGAGTTATTGAGAAACAATCTTTGATCACATACCATCTTGTGATTTTTGGCATAAATGTTGGAAGCAGTTCCAAGAATTGAGCAACACCGCCTTAATAAAAAACTGCCCGTGTCCACCCATTTGTCAGACAAATAAACAGCAATTTTTTTGTAGCGCTTAGTTCTCCAAAATTGAAAATTTGGTCTCTGCTGGGTTGCTGAATCCAGCCTCCTTCTTCACAGTGACTAAATTAATTCACGGATAAAAGAACAAATTGAGAAAAAGCTCTGTTTTTGCTTTAAAACATCCATTTCCAAACCAATATTATTTTGTGTATGATTATTATTAGTTTAATAAGACTATACATGAATGGTAGTTGGAATGATAACAATGTAAAGGATTATTTTAAATACTTAGTGCCTTCTCGTAAAAAAAAAATTTGAAAACCTTTTAGTCAAGATACATATTTTTGATGCAGAGAAGTGCGTTTCCCTCTTTTCCTAAAACCCCATCCCCTGTTCTTTTCCCACTTGTTAGCTTCACAACAGCTTTGCTGGCCTCCTAACTGTTCCTCCAACACACTAGCACCTCCCTCTGCCCCAGGGCCTTTGCACAGTCTGTCCCCTCTGCCCAGATTGCTCATCCCCTGGGTATAATTTCAGCCTCCTTTCTCACCTCCTGCTGTCTTTGCTCTAAGTCACCCTCTCAGTGAGGCCTTTTCTGACCTCTGTATCAAAAATGTCTCTGCCTTCCTCTCAACCCCTCACCTTGCCTTGTCTTTTTCCCTCTTAGCACCCCAATCTCCTTATAAGGACACCAGTCATATTGGATTAGGGCTGACCCTCATGACCCCATTTTAACTTTGTTACCTCTTTAAAAGCTCTCTCTCCAAATGCAGTCACACTCTGAGGTCCTGGGAGTTGGGACCTCAACATACCAATTTGGGAGGTGGACACAAGTCAGCCCACAACACATGGGAAGCTTCCCCTTATTCTAATTCCTCCAGCTCTAGGCTTATGATTTGTGTGCTTATGTATGTATGTACTGCTTCAATAAAGAAGATGTGAGACAAACAAAACGATTTGGAGTCTGCTCAGGGGAGGTTGCTCTGACTAAAAATCATTGTGGATCTCCCAAGGATCTAGGGTGACACCCCACATAAATCCCTGTTTGTGAACAGACAGAGAAAGGGACAGCCCACGAGTTTCCACGCCCAGACTGTGGGGGAAGGGCCGGCTGCAGGGGGAGGGAGAGGCTGGTTCGTGTCATCCTCAGCAGATAACCCCCCTGCCAACCCTCCCAGATGGAGGTCTTCAGACCCTTATATGCCCACTGTACAGATGGTAAAACTGAGGTCTCAGGAGAAGGGACTTACCCAAGGGCCACCCTGGCTCTTTGGCTCTGAGAGCCCTCAGTGCTGACTGAGCCTGGCCACCTTGTCCTGTGCCTCAGGCCTGGCATCATCCCACCAATTTCTTCCTCCGGCTGAGTGAGATGTGAAATGGGCAAAGAGCCTGCAGGCAGGGAGGGAGGCCAGCCAGCTCTTGCCAGGCAGCCTGCCCAACCCAGGCATCCTTTGGCCTGGCTACCTTGTGACCAACTCCAGATTCTCATACCAGTGGCACCCTGAGGGCACTGGGGCCAGCCCGGGTACCTGGGAGGGATGAGGAAGTGGGATTAAGAGAGGCCTGTGGGGATCAGGGGACCTGGGTCCCTTCTTGTGCAGCACTGACTTGCTGTGTGAACTTGCGGAGCCCCTTTGCCTCTCTGGGCCGCAGCCTCCTCTCCTCTGACATCCCTCTCACCCCAGGAGGGGCCCAGGAGAAACACACCGAGGATGAGGGAATGGCAAGAGCAAGACCCACCCATCCTCATGGCCCAAACAGCCCTTCAGTGGCAGCACCTCTCAGAGTGTGCAAGTCCGCCCTCCTGCCTGTCAGGGAAGCACAGCTAAGGGCAGTGTGTAGGGGGACTCTGAGACCCAGGGATGGGAAGTGACACATTCCAGCTTCCACAACTGGCCAGTGGCAGAGCTGGGACTTGCCTCCCTCAAGGCCCTGTGGAGACTCCAGGTCCAGCCTGGGCGGTCCGATCCTCCTTTGGTGACCCTTGGGAGGAGGGAGAATTCTGGCATGAGTATTGGCATTTCCAGAAAAACTGTTATACCTCCCTCAGTCAGAATCAGAATTCTCCCAGGAATACCGAGATTCCTTAGGAATGTTGACAACTCCTTGGAATTCCCACAGGATTAGTGCCTCCCTCAGAGACATCATACTCGGATAGAACACTCGTATTTCTGAGGAAACACTGAGCTGTCATTAGAATTCTTTTAGAAATAAATAGGGGTGCCTGGGTGGCTTAGTTGGTTAAGCGTCTGACTCTAGGTTTCGGCTCGGGTCATGATCTCGGGGTCCTGAGATGGAGCCCCACGTTGGTCTCTGTGTTCAGCACATAGTCTGTTTGTCTCTCTCCCTCTGCTCCTCCCCACGCATGCGTGCTCTCTCTCTCTGGAATAAATAAAAACAATCTTTACCCCCCCCAAAAAAAGAATTCTTTTAGAACCCAAGTATCTCAGAAACAGAGAGATTTCATAAGGAAAGATGAGCATTCCCCAAAAATTCAAGTGTCCTCTCAGGAACGTGAGTTTCCTTGTGAATTCTGAGATTTCTGACACCCACAGGAGGGCTGGCAGTCTTCCCCAAGTCAGGGATTCTCCTCCAGAAAACTAAGAGGCTCCACGGGAAGTTGCCTTAAAATAGGAGCTAACTTCTGGAGTGCTTAGGATGCCTCAGGGCGTCAGGCGATGGGCCGTGGCCTCCTCCCAGAACATGGCAGATTCACACAGGGTCATGGACGCACACAGAGAGCCCCTCCAGACACACACGCCTGGATTCAGGGTGGTTTCGGGAAGTGACAACAACTCCCTGCCCAGGTTGCCAACCCCGATGGCCTCATCCTCCTCAGGCCACCGGGCTGAGAGCCTTTGCCCTGCTCTCCAACGCCCCCACCCCGCCACTCCCCTTCTGGTATCAGCCAGAAGTGGCCAGTCTTCCAAGAGCCCTGCTCAGGCCCCCCAGGGCATTCGCCCGCTCCCTCCACCCGCCTGCTACTTAAGCTCCTCTCCACCCCAGGCTCTCACTCCAGGGACAGGCAGCGGAAACCTGAAGGTCCTAGGTGACCAGAGCCATACCCAGGTAAGGGCCCCACATTTCCCTGCGCTCAGAGACCTGGGGAGCAGCCAGGTGGTGGTGAGAAGGAGCTGGAGCCCTGGGTTCTGGTCCTAGCTCTGGCCCTGACCTGCCAGGTGACCCTGAGGCCTCAGTTTCCAGATCTGCCAAATGGGGACCCTCCACCTTCGGTGAACGATGTCTCAAATAGCCAACACCACAGCTACAGGAAAGCCAAAGCCCACTTGTCCAAAGTCCAAAAACGCATCAGCTTATGGACATGCTGTGTTGACTTGGCTCATTAGTGGTAAATATTAAGGATTCCAAACACTCCCCACACGGGGGGCGGGGGGGACACAAAATGATACGAGATGAGGGCTGAATGCGGGACCGGGCATCCAGAAGGGGCTGGCACATGACAGTTGCTGTCATTGTCATTGTTCTGCGGCCCACGGTTAGCCCAGAGAGAACAGGTACTCCACGTCGGGGACTGTCTGGGCTGCCTCCCCACGGGCGCCAGGTGAGAAGGGGACACAGGCTGGTGTCGTGGGACTGAGCTCCTGCAGGGGCTCCGAGGGACTGGCGGGGTGAGGACTATTAGCCGGCTGTCTGCAAACAGCAATCATAACTGTAGCTGTTCCATGTCTCTGTCCAATTTATGGGACATAATTCCCACCTCTGCCATCTGCAGAGTGCTTGGGGGGGGCTCCCAGGGCCCCACTGACTACGGGACACCACGCCTTTGTATGTACCAAGAAAGCAGACACACCGTGAATTAAGTCCATTGATTGGAAGACACCGCCTGATTTCGGAGACAGTCGTGGGAGGAAACTGAAACGTGGCAGTCAAAACCACGACGGCGTAATAGGTAGGACAAGCTTCTCAGCCCTGGAGGGGCAAGGAGCTCCCCGCCTCCAGCCTGCCCACTGTCCTTCTTGCCGCATGTTTCAAGTTGAGGTTTAGGTCGCATGCAGTAAAGCATACAGCTTGATGACTACAACTTGGACACCCATGTCATCAGTGCCCCATCCAGAGACACGGCATTTCTATTACCCAAAAGGCTCCCTTAGGCCACATCCTGGTCAGAGCTGCCCCCAGAGGGGACTCCGCCTCTGGTCTCTATCACCACCTGTGAGTCTTGTCTCAGCTGTTTTTGAGCTCCGTGTAAGCGGAATCATACTGGCTTCTTCGGTTCAATGTAAGGCCAGTGGGACCCACTCACTCGTCTTGCTGCGTCTATCAGCTCTCTCTCACATCCCCGTTCCTGGCCTTGATGAACATGTATCAGGTGAGAGCGCTGACCCAACATTCTGTATCTGCCCCCGCATCCCCAAGGCGGGTGACGTCTGTCCTACCCGGTGACCTCCAGTCCCAAGTTCATTTGGTCTGTTTTCACTCTATCCAGCTCAGTTAGCTGGACTTTTGGACTTGAGTTCTCAAACTAGCAGTCTCAGGGATGGATCCACAGGGGTGTGTGTGTGTGTGTGTGTGTGTGTGTGTGTGTGTGTGTGTGTGTTCGTTCCACAAAGCATATTTGCATAATTTTAAAAATCTGACTTAGTTGCCAGTATCTTAACACTGAGAGCTTCAATTCACCCTCTTGACAAATTGTTTGGTGTGTCTGTGATGAGCCAGGCCCTACTGCAGAAGCTGGGAATTCAGCAGTGAACAAAACAAGGACCTTGCCAAAAAGGACCTTACCTTTTTACAGGCACTTGCCTAAGAATTAAAAAAAAAAAAAATCCAACCCCTGCTTTTCTTGAAAATTCTAGTTTCTAGCCAGAAGGGGTCCACATTTCCCATGTGGCACTAGTTGGCTGCTGTCTTGTAAGAGCTGCACATTTTGAAAGGCACTTGCCCTTCAGTGTGTGGCAGCCTCCCTCCCACATTTGTGAGCTCACCTGGCTCCTAAAGGCATTTGAATTCTTTACCTCCAGATCTAGACCTCTGGAAGGCAACTACTGCCAATCCTGGTCTACAAGAAAGGCTGTTAAGGACGCTCCATGCCTTCTCCACTCTGCTCACGCTGTCTCCTCCCCCCCTCCAACATGCACAGAAAAAGCCCAGGCCTAGGGTTGGAGGAAGGGACATTCCTTCCCAGTTTCTACAGTATGAAAAATAAATTCCAGGTGATTCTCAAGAGGCCAACAGCTCCATTAGATTATTAAGAAATTACCTTTTCATGGTCATTGCCATCCACTGAGGGTTTCTCATGGGCCCAGTGCCGTGCCAGGGACTTTGTGCACCTTATCTCTCTCCATCCTCCAACCTCCCTCTAATGAAGGACTTGCTCTAAGCCCCGTTTTACAACTGGAGAGGCTGAAGTTCAAAGAGGCAAAGTTACTTCAGCCAAAATCGCCCAGCACTTAGAAGGTGGAGCTGGAATCGGGAGGCAGATCTTCCTGTTCCCCATAACCACCTACAAGCCCCCACTCTGATCCACTTCCATCCTTGCCCAAGGGGAGTCCTTGCTACTTTTCTCTGGAACTGAGGAGGGTGGCACAGCTCACCACCCACCCTGCCATGGTCTCATTGCCTCCCCCATGATGGGACTGAGCTGAAGGAAACTGATAGAGAATATTCCCACTACTAATGCCTACTGCATACACATAGGTCCTGTGCTGAGATCTGGGGATAGCAGATCAAAGTCTTCCTTCAGGAGGTGACACTCAAGGGGGAGTAGGTTGCTGTGATGACTTGTGATAAGGGATGTCATTGGGCTTATCTCTTGTTATCATTTCCCTTGTATCTGATCTGGTTATACATTGCTGCAGAGCAAACTGTCCCCAAGGCTTGGTGGCCTCTACCAGGAATTCAGGAGCAGTTCAGCTGGACAGTTCCAGCCTGGAGTCTTGTAAGGTTGGAATTAGGTATTGGCTGGGCTTGTAGTCTCCTGAAGACTTGCTCATTTACCTGTGTGGCAGATGATGCTGGCCATTAGCCGGGTCCTTACCTGGGGCTGTCAGCTGGAGTGCCTACCCGTGAACAGTGTGTGGCCTGGGATGCCTCCCTACACAGTGACTGAAGTCCAGTCTAGAAGCTGTGTTCTTTCAATGACCTAGCCTCAGAAGTCACATAGGATCACTATGGTCATGCCGCATTCTTTGGAGCGATCACCAGCTTCCCCCAACTCTAGAAGAAGGAATACAGACCCCCCCTCATGGGGGACATATCAATGATGCTGTATAAAGAACATGTGGGACAGGATAAATATATAGTTGTGGTCATCTTTGGAAAATACTCAATCTACTATAGCATCCTCATCCACTAGCCCAAATATTAGAGTGAATTCAAATAATAACCATCTCTGAGTTCTAGCTCTGTCATTACCATGACCTTGGGCAAAATCATTCACTTTCATTTCTTAGTCTGTAACTTGGAGTTAATAGTGCATGCCTCTCAGGGTTGTTAGTAAGGTTGGATGAAGTGAAGTAGATGGAAGCCCGTGGCAGGGAGACTGGCACAGAGTAGGCCCTCAGTAAATGATGACTCCCGCTTCAACCACGTCTACCAATGGAAGCAACCTTTCCACAGTGTGCGCTCCGAGGCCAGCGCGCCTGGCTCTGAGTTCTAACTGAGTTCCCATCTGTCCTCCTTTCCCTACCCATAAAACAGGCAGGATAAAAGCACTTGTTTCATAAGGCTCTTATGAAGATGGAACGGGGTAATGCAGACAAAGTGCTTGGCACAATGTCAGGCACATAACATGCTTAGTAAGTGCTAGCCATTGTGAGGACTTCATGTGCAGGAGAACCTGCTGCACATTTCTGAAGTGCTTCTGTGCTGTCGTGTCTTCCTCCCAAGAGATGGGGCAAGTAAAGATAGGCCAGTTTTACAGATAAAGAAGCTGAGCCTCAGAGAAATAGGCTGGCTTGACTAAGCCACGTAGAATGTGATGGTGAAGATCAGAGAGGACACCAGGGTTCCTGGATCCCAGATCAGTGTTTCCCTGCTGACCGACTCTTGTCTCCACAGGTACTTGGAGTGAACATGGGGACGTTTTCGTGGGTTCTCCTCCTCCCCTGGTACCTGCTTAGCACAAGCCATGCTCAGTTTGGAGGTTCCCCCTCCCAAACAGGTGAGTTGGCACATCCTTCCTGGAAGCCACTTCCGAGGAGATTCCAGAAATAAACTCCTTTCTGCTGGACAAGCTGACACCTGTCACCAGGACTGACTCATTAGAAGTGCTTAGATATGCAGGTGAAATAGGAGGCACTTTGCCTTTCCCAGAGGTTCCTAATACTTTTCAGATCCCGCTTGGTGACTAGATCATATGTTTACTACAAAACACATGTCACCTCTCTGTCCTCTGATTGCAGTGTTCCCCGCTCACACTGAGTTCCCAGGCAAATCTTTCCAGCCTCAGTCTCTGATGACCTAAGTCCGATGAGACAGCAGGCGAGTACTTAGGCAGCTGCTTTGGAACTATGTATCACAGACTTATAGCTTCCAACCTTTTGATAAAAGACTTTGGAAACCACTCATATGCCTCAAGTCCAAAATTTGGTCCATATTTTTCTCCGAAGGTTTCTTATCTGGAACCCCTCCTGGTACCAATTTCTGTCTTAGAGATTGTTTGGCTGCAAGGAACAGAAACTTTCCCTACAAAGTAATTGAGTAAAAAAAAAAGATTTATAAAAAGAGGAGAGGCGCTATCCCCGTGATTTTGAAGTTCAGAATTCCCTGGGCCTCCCAGGGCACAACACCAAGATCTGGGAAGCTGTCAACATCTAAGTGGTTACCCACCACTTCCCATGAAGCCACCATGCTTATTTCTCAGAGCATAACTGTATCATCATTTTCTCTGTTCCACCATAGATGGCCCCAATGTGATTACCTTCTGTCTGACTTGTCTTTGCCTCTTGGGCCAAATGCTCAAAAAAGTCTAGTAAGAGACTGAGTCTCAGTTCTAAATCTCTAAGGGTAATCCTTATCCTGGTTCCTGGGCATGGTCACAGAGCTTGTTCTGAGCTGCGCTCCTCGTTCTTGTGGCTCTAGTGGGAGGGCGTGGTCTAGGACTCACCTATGTGCCTTTGTCCCAGCAGGCAGTAGGAGTGGAGGTCTCCTGGGCAGCGGCGGTCTTTTGGGGACAGGCCTTCTCAAGACTGGCCAGGTGCTTGGCAATGGTGGTGTGCTTGGCACAGGCCTTCTCAGTGGGAGCAACCAGCAGGCTCAGACCGCCAGCAGTTCTTCAAGTAGCAGAAGAGATGCCCACTTCTATGAACAGAACTCCCCAACGAATGACCAGTACATTTCTCTGAAGGACCCTAACACTGAAGATGTCACTGAGTACAGTGTCCAGCCTAAGAAATCCAGTGTGCTCCCAGCCCTGCCCCTAACTAACCTGATGACCACACCCCCAGTAAGAATGGCTGGGCCGAGTCTTATTCCACCCATAAGAACCCATGTGGCTAATCAGGTCACCGTGGGTTACTCTGGTCAAAGTGAGATGAGGGGCCAAGGCACTGCTGACAAAAATGACGTGATTAGCCAAGGATCTTTAGACCACAAAGGAGTGACTCCCCCCAGGCAGTTTGGTCGAGAGGTTATGAAGAGCCCTGGCTACTCTGACCATACGTCATCAGCCCACCTTGACATTACAGGTGTGAGAAGTATGAGTATCTCAGGCAGTGACCTTCCTGTAGGTGCTTCTCTAGGAAGTGCTGTTATGCCTAGTCCATCTGTGCCTGGAAGTTACGGTCAGTCTGGGCCTGGGTCGTCTGGTGGTTTGGATCAATCTGGGATGGGGTTAATGAGTGGTCAGTCTGGTGATAGATCATCTAGTCATTATAGTCAAATTGGGGATAGGTCATCTGGTGATTATAGTCAAGCTGAGGATAGGCTCTCTGATGACTCTGGTCAGCTAGGGAGTGGGTCATCTGGAAGGGTTGGTCAGTATGGGTCAGAGTCAATATATGGTCAGCCTGAGTCTGGGTCATCTGGGGTTTTGGATCAATCTGGAACATGGCCAATGAGTGGTCCAACTGGGGATAGGTCATCTAATGGTTATGGTCTGTCTGGGGCAGGGGCACTAAATAGTCAGTCTGGGCCTGGGTCATCTGGTGGTTTGGGTCAATCTGGGAAAAGGCCAGTGAACGGTCAGCCTGAGTCAGGGAAAACTGGTGGTTTTGGTCAGTCTGGCATGGGGTTAATGGGTAGTCAGACTAGAGATCAGTCAGCTAGTGGTCAAATTGGGGACAGGTCATCTGGTGGCTATAGTCAGACTGGGGATAGATCATCTGATAGCTATGATCAGCTAAGGACTGGATCATCTGGAAGATATAGTCAAACTGAGGTTGGGTCATCTGGTGGCCATGGTCAGTTTGGGACAGGATCATTTGGACAGTATGGTCAGTCTGGACCTGGATCACCTGATGGTTTGGGTCAACCTGGAGCAGGGTCAATGAGTAGTCCAACTGGGGATAGGTCTCCTAGTGGTTATGGTCTGTCTGAGGCAGGGGCACTAAATAGTCAGTCTGGGGCTGGGTTATCTGGTGGTTATAGTCAATCTATAAGAGAGTTAATGGATGATCAGCCTGGATCAGGGAAAACTGGTGGTTTTGGTCAGTCTGGGGTGGGGTTAATGAGTGGTCAGACTAAAGATAGGTCATTTAACAGGTACAATCAAATTGGGACAGAGTCATCTGGAGAGAATAGTCAATCTCAGGCAAGGTCAATGAATGGTCATCTCGGGCATGGAACATCTTCTGGTGACAGTCAGTTTGAGGCAAGATCACATGGAGGATATGGCCAACCTGGGTATGGGTCGTTTAGTCATTTTAGTCAGTCTGAGACTAGATCAATGAATGCACTGGATCAGCCTAGAGTCGGGTCATCTGGTATGGGTCAGTCTGGGGCTTGGTCAATGAATGGTCAGCTCAAGGCTGGACCATCTGATGGTTATATTCAATCTGGGCCGAGGTCATCAGGAGGAAATGTTCAGCTTGGAGAAAGGATATCTAATCATTATCCTCATTCTGGAGCTACATCATCTCTATATTCTGGTCAATCTGGGGCTGGAGTATCTTTTGGCTATGGTCAGTTTGGAATTAAGTCACCTAATGATCATGGTCAGTCTGGAGCTGGGCCATCTGGAGGTTATAATCAATTTGGGGCTGGAGTATCTTTTGGCTATGGCTATTTTGGAGCTAAAACACATAATGATTATGGCAAGTCTGAGGCTGGGTCATCCTTAGGTCATAACGAGTTTGGATATGGCATCCCTGGTCCCTCTGGTCCCATTGTAGAAGTGCAATCTGGAAGTCCTGGCCACATGGGAACTCCAATGAATGGCAGGGCTCCCCAACACAGCAGTTCACCCAATGCCGGTGTGCTGCCTCCCCTTGTTCATCACAGTCAAGAAAAAGGTGTTAAGATGGAACCTGTAGACCCTCTTGGCCAAACAAATGTTCTCAACAAAGACATCCTGGCTCAGGAAGGGCTGCTGGGAGTCATCATTCTCAACAGCCAGAATCTGGTCCAGGAGAGGGAAGTGCTACTTAAGATCCTCCTGGGCGGCAGGACCTTACCTACCGGCAAAGATTACCTCCTGGAGGCAGCTGGGTCCTTGGCTCTGGAAGGCCTGCTCTGCAAGGGTTCTCTTGGGGGCCTCTGTGGCCATGGGAGTCTTGTTGGCATCAACGATGTTCTGAAGAGCACGGTTCCTTTTGGGAAACTCAACAGCTGGTGAGTTTGAGTCATTTAGCAATAAAATAATTCTCCAAAGCATTGATTAGTGAAGGTTGCTGGTGTTTAAAAGATACCACCCTGTGCTATATGCATCAGAGTTTCACTCATCTGCTTGGAAAGCTGACATTGAGAAGGAGGCATCAGACACTGCTTCCTCGTCCAAACTGTCAACCCACCACCCAACCCTCTGCCATATGGCTTCATCTCTTGGATTTATGTAGGCTTGTCCAAGCCCCAACTGAATTACAAATAGCACTGGAAAGGGGTACAAAGAAAACCCTTCCCAGCTGATATCTTAGCTATCATTTAATACCTCAGTGATTAAAAGAGCATCTTCTGTATAAGCTCACACCATAGTTCCCAGGGACACTTTGAATCTGATGTCTTCGTTTTCCTTTAGCATTTTAACGAACTGAAAAACATCTCAGTTATTGACTAATGCTTTCCTTGTCTAGTAGGGGTGGGATTCAGAATGGAAACCCAGGTTAAGAAAGGGAGGACCCAGGATGGAGGAAAGGCCACATTGCAGTTTGGGTGTTGAGTTGAGAAGACTGGGAATTTCTGCTGGTTCACTTTCCCTCATGCTTCCCATTCTGCAGGCTCACAATCACTGACTTTGACATCGTCCAGGTATCATGGAAGGTCCATCCTTTCTCCGACCTCCAACTGCAGTTTCAGACCAGACTGACAATCACTTTCCCAAGGTTAAGTAACCATTCATGGCTAGAGATGGGGGGCATAGAAGGGAATCCCTGGAGATAGGGGAAATTTTTAAACAACTGGTAAAATGTCCTTTGGCTACTTTTATTACCCACCAGAAGCTCTTGACAATATCTTTCTAAACATACAAGCTCCTTAGTGATAAGTTGTTAAGAGGATGATGGGCGTGAGAGTAAATCTATTCTTTTTCTGCCATTTTTGCATGCTTTGTTGTAATAAACTTGGAGAAAAAATTGAAGTATAAACCCAAATTCACAGCCCAAAGACAATGGCCATTAAGATTTCAGTTTGCTCCTTTCCAGACTTTGTTCAGCACCATTTTGAATGGCAATAAATATTCCATCGCATAGATATATCGTGATACATGTTCACCATTCTTCTATTGTCAGACACTTAAGGTGTTCCCAATTTTCATTCTTTTTTTTAAGATTTATTTATTTATTTGAGAGAGAAGAGAGGAGAGGGTGGGGGAGGGGGAGAGGGAGAGAGAAAATTTCAAGCAGACTCCCTGTTGAGCACAGAGCCGTACATGGGGTTCAATCTCAGTCTCATGACCCCAAGATCACAACCTGAGCCAAAATCAAGAGTCAGACACTTAACTGATTGAGCCACCCAGGCAACCCCCCTCCCCAATTTTCATTCTGATAAATAATTTTGTGACTACCGTCTTGCCTTACAAATCTTTGTTTGGGGGCGCCTAGGTGGTTCAGTCAGTTAAGCATCTGCCTTTGGCTCAGGTCATGATCTTGGAGTCCTGAGATCGAGACTCACATTGGGCTCCCTGCTTAGCAGGAAGTCTGCTTCTCCCTCTCCCTCTGCCCCTCCCCCTGCTCATGCTCTCTCTCGCTCACTCACTCTCTGTCTCTCAAATGAATAAATAAATAAATCTTCATTCAGATCTCTGATTATTTACTTGAAATTCTCAGAAATGTAATTTATAGCTTTTGGTGAGTATCGCCAAATGTCCTCCAAAGATGACTGTGGTGATAAGACATAACTAATGTTATTGAGTGCTTAATATATTCCAGACACCATGCTGAGGTTTATGAATTATATTTACATAATATATGAATTATATATATGAATTATTCATGAAATATATATAATATATTATTCACCATAACCTAAAAGAAGGTACTACTATTAGGCCCATTTTACAGAACAGGAAACAAAAGCTCAGGGACATTACATTAAACTGCATGTGTGTGGATGGAGATGTGTGTATCATATCCCTGGAAGGAGGCATAGAGAGCACTGATGACGTGTGTGATGCCAACAGGTTGCCGGGTGGCTGGGGATCATTGGTGGGAGGCGGGCTTTGCACTGTGCGTTCTCTCCATCTTTTGAATCTTGAGCCATGAAAACTTATTACCTATTAAACAATAAATTAAACCAAAGCATTTACCTTAACTTACTTTTAACATATATTCAAAAACAAATTAAGTTAAAAATATACACTGAAGAGCAGGCATAATTATTTATTTATTTTTAATTTATTTGAAAACAAGAGAGAATGAGCAGGGGGAAGGGCAGAGGGAGAAGGACAAGCAGACTCCCTGCCGATCAGGGAGCCTTATGTGGGGCTCAATCCCAGGACCCTGAGATCATGACCTGAGCCAAAGGCAGATGCTTAACTGATTAAGCCACCCAGGCGCCCGGAAGCAGACATCACTTAAAAATATAAATGTGTATAGGTCACCTTTCAAGCCCACAGATGCCAGTGGTTGTTTCCAAGCTTGAGGGAAGTCTTTAGAACAACCCCACACATTTGCTCTGGAAGGGGAGGGTTTCCTGCACCGCAGAGGTGGGGAAAACAAGCCTAGTGACTTGTCCCTAGGACTGGCCTGGGACCCAGGGAGTGTCTTGACTATGACGTCCAAGGCCACTCTTGCTCTGGCCTCCATCTGGAGCTTCCCCAGCAGCTCAGCTCCCACTGTTCTCCTGCTGGGTGTCTAGGCTGCTCAGCTTCCTCAGTGGCTCCACATTGGATGTGACCATCAAGGCTCCCTTAACACTGCCCCAGACCACATCCGGCCAAGTCTTACTCGCTCTACAGAACTGCCAGCCCGTCTTCACCGGGATCCACATGCGAACACGGTAGGTGTCATGCAGGGAGGGCTGAGTGCTAGGCAGGAGGCAGTGGGGGATGAGGCTGTGCATAGTGGCAACTACGAGGCTCACTGGGGACCACAGCCAGGCTACAGCAAGCCACACCACCAGAGCATCTCTCTTCTCATTTCAACCTCTGCCCAGATTCCTCTACCAGGGAACCGAGATATCTAAACAGGAGAGGTTAGCTTCCTGCTGGAAGCACATGTCTTCCCTGAAAGTGGCCCTGAGTATTATATGGTCCCTTGTCTGGGCAGGATCTTGGACAGAGAGATTCTGGCAGGATCTCTGTCATACCACTTCTCACGTTAAGTTGTAATTGAGTGCATATGCCTACAGGAGCTCTGTGGGAGCAGAAGCTGCCTTGTATTTATCATTCATTTGCTCATTTATTTACACAACAAATATTGAGCCAGTCATTACAGTGTTGTTTCCGGAGGTACACTGGGGAAAAAGACAAGAATGAGTAGACGGTTGGATGGACAGATGAATGGATGAGTGAAAGGATGGGTGGCTGGGAAGATGGATGGATGGATGGATGGATGGGTGGACGGATGGATAGACGGATGGATGAATGGATACAGGATGGATGGGTATATGGATGGAGGGATGGAATGAAGGGTAAAAAAATAAACTGATGACTCAAAAACACTTTTGTGGTCTCCCTTATAAACCTAAGTTTGGTTCACTAGATGAGATCTAAGAATGCATGCTTAGTTAGTTTAAGGGCAATAGGCTAAGGGTTAATCAGATTCTGTAGCACTATATTTCAAATAGACCAGTCCCTAAAAAGGTGTCCAGAGACTGGGCTGGGAACCAATCATCCCCTAATGGATGATCTCTAGGATCATTATTTCATGGCTGAGAAAGACACTGTATATCACAGAAGGGCACTATAACTCAGGGTTTAAAAAGACAGGCAGGCTAGCCTGAGAACGCAACCGCCTGCTGTCTGCAGTCCTTTCTAGCTCCCAGACTCTGAATTCAATGCCTTAGAATAAAGATTATAAATTTATATATGCCCATTAGGGGTAGGAAATTAGCATAAATTAATTTCCAGTTAAGAGAAATGCAACATACAAGTTCAATTTCAAGTTTATGGATGTGATAGAGAATGATGGGCTGTGGCAAACCCAACATTATATGCCTCATCTGAAGAGGACAGTCCGTCTTTGGCTCTGGTGACTGGCTGTCTGGGAAGTTGGGCCCAGTTGGGTCTGATTTTTGTATCTTAAGCAGAAACTGGACGTTTGGGTTTATATGTAAAGTTACTTAATTTTTAAATTCTGAAAACTCACTGTAGAATTTTTTTAAAAGATTTTATTTATTTATTTGACAGAGAGAGACACAGCAAGAGAGGGAACACAAGCAGAGGGAGTGGGAGAGGGAGAAGCAGGCTTCCCGCCGAGCAGGGAGCCCGATGCAGGGCTCGATCCCAGGACCCTGGGATCATGACCTGAGCTGAAGGCAGATGCTTAATGACTGAGCCACCCAGGCGCCCCTCACTGTAGAATTTTAAAAGACTGTCCTTGTGAAAGGAAACACACCTGTGGGCCTCTTTTGGCCTGCATCCTACCACTTAGCAACCGTTATTTTAGAACCTGCTTTCTAAGAGGAAATGTCTTATACGCACCTTAAATCAAGTCACAAGGAGGGTAAAAGCTATCCCCTCCAGATCATCTCTTTCTTTCCCTTGTTGAATTTTCACCACAACTCTATTTTTCATATTACACATGAGAGGCACAGAGATGTTATGTAAATTGGACAAGGTCACACAGCCAGGAAGTAGTGTCCTGGGAGGCAAACAATCGGTGTTTTTAACTATTACGGTCATTTGAGTTAGCAGATGCCAAAGGGTTAGACTCACCTCTGGAGTGGAAAAAAAACCTTTTGTAACTATTAGCTGTAATTGTTGTTATTTTAAATGTCCCTGTTCCCCTTCCCAGCCTGCTCTCATCAGTGACAAAAGTCATGCTGAAACAGGTCCTGCGGAACTCCTTACCCAACATGGTAAGTCTGACAAGGTGGGCCCAGCAGACCCTGGAGATCAGCTGGGGATACAAAGGAAAAGCCAAGGTAGGGAGAGGCTACCCGTGTGGGCAATTTTATCCCTGGACCCTCCAGCCTCCCAGAACTTTGCTGCCCTGTCCTTTGTCCGGGTCCCTGATACTGGGGCAAAGGGGAAAGAAAGGGATGCTTATGGAAGGACTAATGTGTGCCAAGTAGTTTTCACCTAGGGAAGAGGGAGATTTGTGTTGTGTTTACAAAAGACTCTGATACAATACCCCACTGTACAAGGCCACTTAGAGGCTGGGCTGGGCCGGGCTGGAAGGGCGGCCCAAGTCTCCCGTCACAGAGGCCTCTGCTCATCTGCATTTCAGCTGTGCCCAGTGGTCCGATTCTGGTTCTACATCATCAATCAACAGTTGAGCGTTCTGAAAAGTAAGACGTGTTACGGGCCTGAGCGTTACTCTCTGGCTGAGACACTGCAGTAGCCACCCCCACCCACTCCTGTCCTCTGCCCTTCATGGCTTCCAGAGAGACTTTTCTGAATCACACCTCTGATCAGAATCTTCTATAGCTTTCTATTACCAGGAAGATCAAATTCAAAGCCCCCGAAGCTGGCAGTCAAGGTCTTTCCCGCAACTGCTCCAGCCTCATTCTCCTCTGTCCCCCTCCTGCTGCTCCAGCCAGCTGATCTCCAGACATCCCATATACTCCAGGCCTTTTTGACACATCCTAGCTTTGCTCTGAATGACTTCTTATGCCCTCCTTCTGCCTGGAAAAATCCCACACCCTTTCAAGGTGTGACTCCAATGGTTTGTCCTCCCCAAAGCCTTTCCAGATGTCTCCAAGTAGAACGACTCCAGCTTCCATGACATTTGCACACCTATCCATCAGGCTTATCATACTGTGTAGTAACTGTTGGTTTCTTCCACTAAAACAGAAGCCCCTTGAGGAGGAGGGACTCTGTTGTGGTCTTTCTTGTGTTTGTCTCACAGTTGGGCACAGAGTAGGTATGCCATTTATACTTTGTTGGAGCATGAACTGGAGATGAAAGGGGACTACAGATGAATAGAACAAAGGACAGAAGCATGAATGAATGGTAAAATAGAACAGTGAAAATATGTATATGGAGGAATGGGTGGATAGAAGAATGAATGAGTGGATAGATAATTGTAAGGTGGTAAGGACAGAATACAATGGAAAAAGAATGGAAGGAAGGGAGAATGGAGGAAAGGGAATTTAGATGGGGGAATGAATAGTTGGAAGGATAGAGGGAAGATAGAAAAATGAGATGGATATAAGAGAAGCAGTAACGATGAAGGAGGATGGCTGGATGAAAAGAAGGAAAGGGAAAAAGAATGGATAGAATAATGAAAGTAGAGAAGGAGGTAAGGATGGTTGGATAAAAGAATGAGTGCGTGAAAGGTACATGTGTGGATGGATGAGTGATAGGATGGATGGAAAGAAAGGGGGGTCCATTACTAGGTGTGCGGAGGATGGATGATGGATAGATGCGTGGAGAGATAACATGTGGATTAGTTGAAAGAGTGATGGAAGAAAAAAGGAAACAATAGAGATGGATACAGGAGAGACGGATGAAAGGAAGAGAAGGAGAGAAAGAGAGGGAGGGAACACAGGTGGGTTGGGTGGGTGGATGGATGGGAAGACAGTAGAAAGATGATGGTAAAGCGGGCAAGAAGGGGATAGAAATGGATGGATGGATGGATGGACGGATGGACAGACGGATGGACGGACAGATGGATGGCTGGACAAATTACTACATTCTAAGTTAAGAATGTTTTCTTGTGCCAGAAGATTGTAGGGCACTGGGGCTACCGTGTATTTTCCAGAAGTTTAGGAATTATCTCCCTCTTGTGGGTAAATCTGTGTAAGGCAGGGACAAAGGAAGGAGTTTTATGAGTCTGTATTTCAGTCAGCTTGACTCTTGGATCTCCTCTTGTCTTCCCTCCCACTGTCACCTCTGTCCCTCTCTCTCCTTCAGATGTCCACTCCCTTGGGTTATTTAGAAGTCTTTCCTCTGCTCTCACCCAAGTGCCCCCATCGTCTGAGCCTCATTACCGCCTGGACTTTCAGGTACGAGCAGCGGGTTTCTCTCCTGAGAAATCTTCTGAAATTAGCCCATGCCTTTGCATCTGAGAATAGCTCGGTGGTGGCCCTGCCCCATCACTCATGGGGTGCCCTTGGCCAGGCAAATGTGCCACAGCTGCCCTGTTAAGAGAGGCGCACGTGCCATGGTTTTGGAGACAGGCAGGCTTGGCTGCTACTTGACCGTGAGGCCTTGGGCGGATCCCCTTGTCTCCCCACACCTCAACTTTCTCATCTCTCAGATCCATATGAAGTGATCACCGATCATCAATTCCAAGACACACATTTCCCCCACATTGTAACATTTTCTGAAATTGGTGTGTGTCTTATATTCAACGCTATGTCATAATCTAGTTGGCAATTAAAAAAAATTCTCAGTGGCACATTAAATAATGTGTATCTTAGTCAACGGTATTTTGACATGCATGAAATACAGTAAAATGATTAGATGAGATGTCCAGTTATTTATCCAGCACAGAGTAGGGACTCAAAACTTAGTGGTTTATTCCCCTTTCCCCTTGACTTAAATATTAAAAAACAAAAAAGTCAAGTTGGTTACTTGACATCACAATATGTGGGGGTTCATGCTGGAGGAGTGGTCCATGGTGGCCTCTCTTGCATCCTCCCATCTGAGCTGTTCTAAGCATGAACATCATCCTACCAGCACCTTGATTAATGGCAATGGCAAGTTCTGATTACGAGAAGGGTGTTTTGTTCCACAAAGTAGGACCTTCAGGGACCTTGGAACCAACAGCCGCCATGCCTCCAGCACTCAGCCTTCCAGGGTCAGAGGTGGGGGTCCAGATTTTAGGACCAGCTCACTGTAAGACCTGGGCAAAGCTGTTCACATCTCCAAGTCTCCTCTTCTCTGTTTATATATAATCCCCATGTCGCAAGTTTGTCGTCAAGATCAAATAAGAGGCTCAGGGCCTGGCAGGCAGATGATGCTCAATTAATGGAGGCTTTCTGGTTTTCTCCAGGACAAACACTTCCCGGCCTCTTTCATTAACTGGCTGATTGAAAGTAAGTTTTTCTTCTTACATCCATCCCCATTGTCCCCCAACCTCACTGCCTTCTTCAATGTTGAGCAGTCCTTTCTCAAGGGTTCTGAAAACCGGTGTAAAATCCTGGGGCCATGGAGAGCGCACCTGACACACAATCCATATTTTGATCCATAGTGAGCTCTGACGCTGGGTTTTTGGAGAGCAAGGTCACAGTGACTAGCATTTCAGTGGGGTTCCTGAGATAGCCCACTCCATAGAGATTAGTGTTACATTGGAATTCTAGGGTCTCCTATTCCATTGTGATGCTTGTTGCGGATTTTTCTGAAGTAGCCCATTCCATAGTGATCAGTGTTAGAGCCGGGTTCTTGGGATAGCCCACTCCATCGTCACCAGCATTAAGGGGGAGCTCCTGAACTAACCTACTCCCCAATGAAGAGTTTGGGCAAGAGATTCGCTTGCTTGATAATAATTAACCCTTCAATAATATTGCTGAAATTTTCCACTCTGTGATGATCAGTGTTGTGGGATTCCTGGGATATCCTACCCAAAAGGGGTATAGACTACCATAATGGTGTTCCTAAAATATTTCACTATTGCAGTCAGTTATTGGAGTAGCTCATTCCATAGTGAAGGAATTACCACTGGGTTTCTGGGCTAGCTCATTCTCTTGGTGTTAAAGCGAGGTTGTTCTTAGTAGTACGGTCAAGTTTCCAGGCTATCCCATGTTATGGTGAAGAGCACTGTGGTGAGATTCCTGGGCACATCTCCCACAATTCTAGTGTGAGAAGCTTTCCAATAAAGCCAACTGATTCTTTTTTTTTTTTAATCATGTCGCTATGTTTCCACTCAATTTCCCAAATCCCCTATGCTCTATGTGTGCAGAGGAGGGGGCCCTGGACAAAGGAGAGCTGTCCTGGCCAGACTTCAGAACTGCCAGCATAGCTTGCCGCAGGCTACCTCTGTCCCCCTCTAGGCTTCTCACCAAGATTGGGTCTCTAGCAAGAAGCAGGGGAGGAGACGAGACAGCCCTCCCTCAAGCAGGAGGGGCAGCCTAGAGTCTCGCAGGGGAGCCAGGGATGGCCTGACTCATGGGAGAGCCCTCTAGCTGCTTCCCTGGGGCTTCTCCATGATTGTGTGAAAGCCAGGGAAGATGGCCAGAAAGAGCCATGGCCCGGGCATCCTGACCCCCGAGTCCGAGCCACCGTGCCGCTCCCAGCTCTCCGGACCTCAGACCTGAGACCAGACCCATCTTCTCTCTGGGCCTCTTCTCTGCCCCCCTGTAAAATACGCACAGTCTCTAAAGGCCTTTCTGTCAACGATGAGTGTTGGGGACACGGGAGAGGACAAGACTGGAAGCCAGAGGGGTCTCTGGAAAATCCATGGCTGCTACAGGTCTGTCTCACGGTGGCGTCTTTTCATGTCTCTCTTTGCTGCCAGTTGCAGAGACCCAGCGGCCCTCCTATCTGTAGGATCAGCGTGGCGCCCCTGCCGGGACCATGGTAAGGAGGTTTAAACCCTGAAGAGTCCCTGTAGAACTCTCTGACCCCATCTTGAGGGACTGTCATCACTTCATGCACTCATGGATGATCTCCCGCAGCCAGGCTGCAAATAGATCCTTTGTTAGAGCCTGGCTTGGGATGTGCTCGGGACGGGTAAGATGGAATGTCTCTCCAGAAAGCTGTCCCAGCACGGGGCTGCTTAAGGCAGCAGAGCCTCTAAGACCTGAACCAGAAGATTGGCACTGTAATGGGGGAAGGCCAGGTGATGAGCATCGCGCCCCCATCAGGGGGTACGCGTGCTGCATGGCCGAGGGTTTGAGGCTTCCCACTGGCTGCCGGAGCTGAGGCCATGTTCTGTCCAGTGGGGCGATGGCATTCCAGTAAGACGCGCAAAGCCAGCCTGCTCACTAGCTGTGAGCCGCTCAGGTGCTACCCCAGTGAGGTTGCCTGGGACCCTCTGACCCTGCACCCTCAGCTCCCGCTTGCCTGTCCCCTGCCTTCCCCTCCCATGTAAGAAATCTGCTCCAAAGCCACTTTTTCCGTGTATTTTTGAAGTGTGTTTTTAAGAGGCACTTCAGGATCTGCCTGGAAAAAAATACAACTGAGGAGTAAGATACACATGTAAAATCCCAGAAGGATAGAATGCGGGTCTCAGAGGCCCTGGGAACCCCAGGATCTTCCCGATGGGTGGGTGGCAGTGAGCAGGGAACCCTTCATGTGCAGGAGCCTCTGGCCATATGGTTGCATGTTTCAGGGAGGGGGTCCCAGACCCGAGTTCAAATTCTACTCTTCCACTGCCTCTCTGAACCTCAGCTTCCTCTTCTGCAAAATGGGAGTGAGGATAGCCCCTATCTTAGAGGATAAACCTGAGAAAATGCACAAAGAAAACCAAGGTGCAGAGCCTGCGTGGCAAACTGCCTCTCCTTGGGGAATAGTCTACAAATGAGGAGGCAGAGGGAGCAACTGGGCAAAGATGTGGACAGGAAACCTCAAGGGGTGTGAGCACCCAGTCAGACCCTCCGCGTCACCCCTGCTCCCCACGGAGGAGTCCCTACAATGATAGGGGTGGACACTGCGCGAACTTCCGCTGCCCCCTCCGCCCATCCCTCCGGGCCCTGCAGAGGGAGTGACCAGAACAAACTGGACATCTGGGTGAGGGGTGCAGTTCCCAGACTGAACCACAAGGTGGAGCCAGGCCCCTGCTAATCCATGTTTCCCACACCCAGACTGAAGCTACTTGGGTAAAGCGGCATTTTTGATGTCCGGCATTGTGCTTGGCTTTCATGATCTTGCTTGATTTTCTTTTCTTTTCTTAATATTTTATTTATGTATTTGACAGAGACAGAGAGAAAGCGAGCACAAGCAAGGGAAGCTGCAAGCAGAGGGAGAGGGAGAAGCAGGCTTCCCTCTAAGCAGGGAGCCTGATGAGGGGCTCGATCCCAGGACCCTGGGATCATGACTTGAGCCGAAGGCATCCAGAAGCTCCGTTCTTGCTTGATTTTCAGAGCCATCCCTTAAGATCAATATCATCAGCTTCATTTTAAATGTGGAAAAATGGAGGTGCGGAGAAGTGACATGACTAAATATGGAGGCTAGGGAGTCAGAATTCATGGGCTCAAATCCCAGTTCTTCAGCCTACTAGGACACTTAACCTGTCTGTGCCTCAGTCTCCCCATTTGAAAAATGGGGCTAATATTAGCAGTAACGTTATAGTAGTTAATAGACTTTAACTATTTGCTTGCTTTTTTGGTAGGCTCCACATCCAGTGTGGAGCCCAATGCAGGGCTGGAACTCACGACCCTGAGATCAAAACCTGAGCTGAGATCAACAGTCGGATGCTTAACCCACTGAGCCACCAAGGCACCCCTTTAGCTTCTTGTTTGTATTCTGTGTCCGGCCCTGTGCTGTGCACCTCACATGAATCACTCATGTGGTCCTCACAGCCACCTTGGGAGGTGGCTGCTAATATCCCTGCTTTGTGAGGCTCAGAGAGGCTAGCTGCCTGTCCCATTTTCACACAGCTAGATGGAGGCGGAGTAAAATTCCAACCCAGGTCTTCTGGCAGAGAGCAGTAGGAGGTGGGGGTGACTAAAGCCTCAGGAAAGAGATGCCCTAGGTTCTTGTCCTGGCCCACAACTGTCCATCAAGACCCCCATGCTGCTCTGGCCTCAGTTTCCCCACTGGTACCACAAGAAACCGGATGCAGGAAGCCAAGCCCCTTTGCACTGCCCTGGTTCCATATATGACTCACAGTGTGGCAGCCGAGAGACCCCATATTGGAGTTGCCAGAGCCGAGGCAGTGAGGGGAGGGCCCCAAGTCCAGGGCTCTCCCCACGCCCTGCACAAAGCCACCCCTGAGCTCCAGCCTCTCTAGGCCTTCCTCATGTCCCATGGGCCCATGACCTGGAGACACACAGTGGTGGCTCACAAGGCCATTCTGGCCCAGTGACACACATGACAGCATCCATCCCCTCAACCTCCTTTTCCAGCACCGTCTTTGTGAACAACACGAGGGGCCTTGTGGGCCTGGAGCAGAGTTGCGTGGAGCCCGATGGGGAGACAAAGAAGGGAGACAGGGAAGCAGAGTGGCCTTTGGCGTTCTCCCCGAAGTCTCTGCCGCGCCCCCCGCACCTGGTGTCCTTGTCCAGCAACAAACAGCCCTGGGAGGCGTCCGATTTCCAAGAACCCGGAGTGGGAGGCTCTCGGGCTGTTGGTTCTTTCAGACAACAAATACAGTCAGGTTGCATTTGATGTGAATCTGATTTATGCAAATATGAAACAATGTCCTGAGAAATATTAATGAAGTTTCACTTTGTGACCAGAAAGTTAATTTTTTTCATTGTTAAGAGCACACAACTCAATACACTCCAGTCTCTCCCTCCTTAGGAAGAATCAGGTTCTTTCCTTTGCAGCCACACTCCCTCCAGCTTCCTCCCTCCGTGTCTCTCTTTGCCTTCTCAGCCAAGGTTCCCAGAGCTGAACTTCTGGGCCTTGAACTAACAAGAACCACCTGGGGCTCTGTTGCAATGCAGGTCCCGGTGTGGTTGGTGTGGGCGGACACCTGAGGTTCTGCCTTCCCAACCTGCTCCCTGCAGAGACTGAAGCTGATGCTCAGGGTCCCTGGGCCACCTTTGAGCTGCAGGCTTGTCTTGGGCACATCCAGCCCTCTGCTCCCCGGTTTCCATCAGTCATCCCACAACCCAGCCCCCCAACAGGTCCTCAACAATTCCCATGCGGAGGACACCTGTGGACCCTTGTTGGCCTCATCTTACTAGGCCCCAGCACAGACACTAATTCCTCCTCCTTGAAACCAGTTCTTCCTTTGGCTCCGCTCCCGACTGTCCTCCTGCCCCTTGGCCCATGGCACCTCCGCCTTCTCTCGTGGGCACATGTATCCATGCCGGGCTGTCTGTATTCCTTCACCCCAGCCACTGTGATCTCTTCAGAGCTCAGCATGCCTGTGGGGGTCAGACTAGACTTTTGAAGGAATATCAGGGAAGAAATGCCTTCTCTCTGCTAGGGTTGGTAAGACAGGGCGTTGGGTCTGGGGTTGCTAGGGACTGTTTCTGCCACCTATTGGGCATAGTCGGTCTGAGAATGAAGCCAGTGAAGAAGAAAGCAGAGCCACATCATGAAGAGAAGCACAGTCCTCAAGATTTCCTTTGAGCACTTGGATTCAACCGTGCCTGAAACCCACGGACCTTCAAGTTATGGGAGCAAGGACTCCCTTTCACACTTAAGTCAGTTTAGGTTGTGTTTCCCATTACAAGCAACCCAAAGAACCCTGATGGATGCAAATGATAAACACAGGGCAGTTCCCTCTGCGCCAGCCACAGTGGAGAGTGAAGTGAATCCCAGACAGACCTTAGCCTCCCTGAGTTGACAATCATGTGTGTGTGTGTGTGTGTGCCTGCATGCGCGTGCGCGTGTGTGTGTGTGTGTGCAAGGAAGATCCCTATTCAAAACCTACAGGGCAGAGAGTGAGCTGGGCAGCGGAGTGAGCCAGTGAGGGCTTCATGGAAGAGGCCCCCTGAAGGAAGGGGGGACCTGTCGGGGTGTGACATCCTCAGATGTCACTGCTCTGAGCACTGGCAGGAGGTGAGGCAAGCAGGTCCAGGAGGCCAGACAGGAGGCCCTGGGGGTGCTCCAGAAGAGACAGAGAGCCTGAGACTGGGGGGACGTGGAACTCCCATGAGACCGGAGTCCCAGGAGGAAAGGCGGGCAGCTCTGCTGGTTTGTCCAAACTTTGTCCTCCCCATTTACCGCAGCAGCCACTCCCTACTGCTCCCAAACTCTGCCTTCTTCTTTCACTTAATGTCCCCCCCCCTCCTTGCCAGGATCAGCACCTGATTTTACAGAGGGGGTTCAGAGAACTGACTTGCCTGCCTAAAATCACACAGCTGGTAAGAAGCAAGGTCAGGCTAGAAAGACCTTGACTCGGTGCCCATTCTCCGCCCTCCCCCTGGGCGGGCACCGTGGAACTCTCTTTACTGAGCACTTACTGTGTGCCAGGGCTGGGAGCTTAAACCTCACCTAATTCTCACACCACTCTCAGCAAACTGGCCTTCACAATCTCTATTTTGCAAATGAGGATTGGAGGCTCAGAGAGGTGATGTAACTTACCTAAAGTCCTACATCTAGAAAGTAGGAGGGTTAGGACTTGAACCTAGGTCTGATTAATTACTAAAAGCCCCAGCAAGACAAACATACTCAAAGCGACCCCAGATTTGGAAATGCTGCCAGCATGTCTTCTGTCTTATCTGTCCCCTCCTATATCATAATGCCTTATCATTTCCTCTTTCAAGTCCCAGTGTGCTCAGTCCAACCCAATTCAGTGTTTCCGAAGGGCCTTCATCATGACGGGGCTGTGTGCCAGGGACAGAGTGAAGCCTCAAGAGGAAAAATTCTGACCATTTGTAGGGTTGTCAAAGGACAGAACATTTTCAAGCATGTTATCTGCTTGGTGTGTATGTTTGCCCCTACCCTGTAGGGTAGGAGCGCTCTCTGGGGCCCAGAGCCTGGCACGGAACAGGGCTAGAATGGAAGCTCCATAAATACATGATGAATGAGTGGATGGTGGGATGAGTGGATAGCCGAAGAGATGGGAGGATGGATGGGAAAAGGGAGGAAGGAAGAGAGGGATAGGATTCTAGAATGTTCTGGCTGGACTCTGGGATCTCATCCCCTACATTTATCTATTCAACCAGTTGGTCAGCCTATCCATTAACTTGTTCTTTGCACTTTAGTTCAATATAGTGTTTATAGGGACCCCCCACAAGCCAGGCCATAGGCACAAGGATGTGAGACAAAGACGGTAGAGCCATGAGTCCCGACACGAAGGAATTCCAATCCAACAGAGGAGAAGGAGCTAGCACACATTCCTTCCACTAACACACTTTTATGGAGAGCTTCCTCTGACACTGACGCTGGGCTGGGTGGTGCTGGGGAAGCAGAGACGGATCACAGTGCTTCCAACCCCCTGAAAGGCTCACACAGGCCAAAGGGGTGCAGTTACCAGGATATAAACGAGGGTGTAGTGCGAGAGACTGGAGCATGGACTCTGAGACCAGGAGACCTGGGGTCAGATCCCTAGCACTTGCTATGTGCATGACCCTGAGCAATTCACTTTGCCTCTCTGTGCCTCGGTTTCCTTGTCTGTAAAATGGGAACAAAATAGCACCTGCCTCTGGTGGTTTGGGGGATAAGCAAACATGAGACAATGCTCTCCTACACTGCTGAGCTGATGGCCGCAGCTCAGCCACCACCCTGGGGGGTGGCCCATCACTGGGATGAGTGTGTCTCAGACTCTAACATAGGGCGTGGCACTCAGCAGGTGCCCCACAAATGGTGATCAGATGGAAGAATGGTCCCAGCTCACAACAATTTATTTGTTAAATGAAAGAACAAATGGGTAAGTGAATGAATGAATGAATGAGGAAAACGAGAGGTGAAAAAGCAAAACACATTGTATCTAAAATCAGAAAAACAGCAACGTCAAAACTGCGATGTGTCTAATGAAAGGTCTTCAGACAGCATCGTGACAACTTGATTCATTGTTATGTGTGACAGTCATAAAGATGACAGTGTGTTGGAAAACATTTGTTACTCCGATCTTTCTAGTTTGCCAAGAGTTCCTGGGTGTGCAGTTCAAGTGTGGGAAGTTGGGGCCTCTTATAAATTGGATGAATTATTCATACCTGACTGATTTCCAAGGGAAAAGTGACAATCCTTTCAGCCTTTTTACGGTAAAATAAAGGAATTTCACTCCATGGGTGAAAGTGATCCGTCACTGCCTGGGGAGGGTGGGGGGGAGTTGGTGGGCAGAGCCTCAGCCCGCCCCCCCTTCCACCCCTCTGCCCCCTCAGCCCCACTGCCCCCCTCCCTGGTCTCAGGGGCTGGATGACCTTTTAGGACCTTTCTTGCCAAGGAATTGAACCATGTTTGGAAAAAGATACCAGCTCAGAGGTTAAGGGCTGAGTCAGTGGGACCAGGAAGCTGCCACAGTGGGGATTAGTAGTCACACCGAGGTAGCTTGTCCCAGAGTTGAGACAGCTAATCCTTAATGCCTCACTGGAGATTTTCAATGAGAAATTCATCCCACGACCCTCAAGGCTGGGGCCCTTGTCCCCAAGAGGCAAATACCTGCTATGCAAGGAGAACCAACCGTACCCTGGAGCGGGGAGAGAAAGGGCCCAGATGGCGCCTCTTCTCTTTCCGGGACGACCCGGACGCCCAGGCCCAGACCTCAGATGACCTCTGAGAGTAGGGACTCCCCACCCGCCACCGAAGACCCTTCCTGTGCCCCCTCGCACTCACGGCCTGGGGGGCTTGGAGGGTGTCTGCTGGGGTGCAAGGGGGCAGTGATGTCCACCCCAGCGTCGTGCCAGGCCCACACTGACATCCTGTCGTGGTGCGTCACAGAGGACGGGAGCAGCACTGAGCCCCCTGCCAGCACCCAGAGCAGAGAAACAGGCTCGGAGGGGCCAGAGACACCCGAGGCCACAGTTGAGGGGAAATGCCAGCCCGGCCAGCCGAGCCCATGCTCCAGGCCACTTCCCAGATCCAGGGTCACCAGGACCAAGCAGGAGCCAGAGAGAGAAAGGAGAGGTCTGGGGAGAGGCAGATACGCGTGGAAAGTACTGGAGACAGAGCACCATGGCTCTCCCATGGGGAACCACCTGGCTACCAAGTCCCTGACCTGTGTGTAGAAATTCTAACAGCAACTCAACGAACATTTATTCAGCAAGGGGTCTTTACGGCACTGAGGACCTGGCAGGGAACAAAACAGAATCGCCGCCTCCTGGAGCTTCCATGGAAACTTTCTCCCATTAGAAAGCGTCCACGAGATATATACGTGGTACCTTGTCTGCTCTTCAGACGGGCTGACACTTATGGTGCCCACTTTACAGATGAGTAAGCTGAGTCTCTGAGAGGGTAAGGTCGCAGGGCTAGTCAATGGCAGAGCGAGGATTTGAACCCAGGTCTGTTGTTCCCAATGTCTCTGTTTATTGCAGTAATGATGATGACGACGGTAACAGGGATCCATGGGGCACCTTCTCCAGCAGGAGCCAAGCTGGGCTCCCCACCCCCATTCCCGCATTTAGTCCCCGCCAGTGGCTCCTCTGAGGATTCTAATTCTAATTCTAGTTCTAGTTCTCTAATTAGAATTCTAATTCTCATGCTGTGGTAAAAAAAACACAGGCTCAGAGAGGTGAGGGCTCCCGTCTGCTGTCACACAGTCACACAGGGGAAGGATGGAGACACACACGCCCTCCGGCTCCTCAGGACTTCCCCGCACACAAGGATCCGGAGCACGTTCGGTGAGCCCCGAGCATCATGGCTGCACCGTCTCGGTTCACCTTCTCCATGATGCCAGGGTAGGAGGGCTCCGCGCAGGTGGGGAAGCTGAGGTGGGGAGCAACGCAGTGACCAGAAACCAGCAGTATCTATAATCGTCATGTGTCAAGGGCCTGGGGCGTGCTTTCACACGGGTCGTCCTCCTCACCCTCACAGTGCACCGGGAAGTGAGGCCCGTTGTTGGTCCCGTGTCACAAATCAGGAAACTGAGGCTCAGCGAAATAACCCCCCCCCCTTGTCCAGGCCATTCAGCCAGCAACAGGCAAAGAGAGAGGATTCGAACCCAGGCCTGTCCAAGCCCAGAGCCAGGCTCTGACCACCACCCTCAGCGCCCCCTTGGCACCCTTTTGATTTCCACGGGCCAAGGCCAGGCCTGAGGCCTGGGCTGTGTTTCCCAGGGCAGGAAAATCTCTCCTCAGAGGTTTCGGCACCTCCCTCAGCAACAACACACCCCCATGGCTGGAGGAAGAGGGGCTAGAGATTTGCAGAACTAGGTGCAGGGCAGCCGGGGAGGGGGGTCCGATGACTGGTCCAAGGTCACCCAGCAAGGCTCTACTGGAGGGGCTCTCAGGGGCCCAGCCCCAGGCCTGGGGACCCGGGCTGCCACCTTCTCCCTGCTCCGTGCTCTCACGGCAGAGCCTCGGTCAGCAGGCACGGAGCTAGCTCCCGAGCCACCAGTCCTCTCCTGCCCTTCCCCAGGGCCACGTTCATGTGGAGAACAGGCCCTCCAGGAACAGAGGAGCCCTCTGGCAGGGCTCTCCGGCCTCACTGTGGCCTGTTCCGGGTTGACGCGAGCCCAATGCAGCAGGCGTTACAACCAACTCAAACAGCAGAGGCCGAGGGATAAACAGGATGTTGGAGCTCAAACATGCTGCTGCCCCACCGGCTGGCCTCCATGTGCGGCAGGGGCGGGAGGGCCTTCCCCGGGGACCCAGACACCCAGTTCCTGTTTGTGGGAGGCCTGGCCGTGCCATCCCCATGCTCTGGGCCTCGGTCTCCTCCACGGGAGGGGGCTCTCAGAGCCTCCTCAGGGGGGTGTCGTGAGGACTGCCTGGTGAGAGTGCCCCTGATTCATCAAGCTGGACGCCAGGCATACAGCAGCCATGGGGTGCTTCCCGGCACCTGCCGGGCGCGGGGCAGGAAGGGCACCTTCCTGGGGAGCCCGCGCCGGGGACAGCCACTCTCGGTTGGCCAGGTCGCAGACTTGGGGTTACTGCCTCCCAGCCCTGCCCCTTCCCGTCCGCAGAGTGGTCCTTCGCTTCCAAGCCCCACGCCCTGCAGGGTTGCTGACCGGCTGAACCCAGATGAAGCAGAAGTGTCCGGTACAGAGTAGGAGCCAAATAAGTGGCAGAGTTCTTCTCAATGGTCCACTTTTACGGGTCTCGGTTTCTGCAGGACGGTCAGGCCACACTGTAGAGTGCTGTGCACCCGAGCTGTAGTGTTGAAAAGGTCATGTCTAGGCTGAGCTGGGGCTCCAGAAGTTGGGGGGTGGGGTCACCATTCATAGGACTCAAGGCACAGGGCACCTCTGGGTCATCCAGTCCAGTGGTTTCCATTTCTGGTCAACCGCCTCCCACCCCAGGTAGCTGGGGCTCCCAGAGCCTGGGGCTCCCAGAGCCCCTTGTCCAAACTAGCTAGGGGCGGGACTCAAGTGCCTTTATGGTACACATGCTTCCTAAGTCATTTTATTTCATATTTTTTGTAAGACTATTGCCCAAAGTCAAAAATTCCAACAAAACTGAAAGAGATACAATAAAAGAGGAAGAGAAGCGGGGTCCAAGGTCACTATGCGGCCTTGGATGAGTCCCTCTCCTTTTCTGGGGCACAGGCTCCCCAAACTTCCCAGCAAGGAGGTTAAACTGATGCGCTCTAATCTCGCTCTGGCTTCAGACTCTGCAATGGTTCAAGTGTAATGTGTGACCCTTGAGCAGCCATCAGAAGAGAGGAGAACGTGAGCCTATGAATGCCTGAGTGGGGCGGGACTGCTGTGGGGATGAGTGGCAGGAGTCCCACTGACATGGGCCTAAGCAAAAAAAGAGGGAAGAAGAAATTGATTTGAACTGAAAAGTCCTGGGATATAAACGACTTCAGGCACAGTTGGATCTAGGGGCTCAGATGACATATTTTCTCATTTCCTCAGTATTGGCTTCATTCTCCAGTGGGCTTTGCCAGACCATCGTATCTAAAATCTTTAAAGAACAAAACAGACCCAGGCAATCTACGCAGACCCAAATCCCCCTTTGTAGGGAGTGAGCTCTCACATTCCAAACAGTGGTAACATGATCTCTGGGCTTCTGTAAGAAGTTCTCACTGCGGGCAGGGAAACGTATCCATGTTCTTCATAGGAATCTAGCCTGTGCCATCTTGTTCCTGCACAGGCACATGCACACACATGTGTATGTGTGTGAACATGTGTGTATATGTCCTTTGTCAAGAATTCCATACCACTGTCGGGAGTAGGATCGGGAGAGCCTCGGGAAGAAGGGGGCCTGGTTTCTCCCCACTTTGGTAGAGTTACACCGGACTTGGGGGTCCCCCAAATGCTTCAGTAGAAGGGAGCCCTTGATGGTGTGGCGAGGTCCTGATGTCATGTGACGAGGGCCAGTGAAGCAGCAGAGGAGTGAATGGGACTCCTTAGGCAGCAGAACCCTTGAGCTGCTCAGGAGAGGACAGGGCCCGCTACTCACCGACCTGCCTCTGTGCCACCCCAGGTCCACCCCAGGGGACAGGAGCCTCTCGTCAGCATCCCCTCAGAGCTCGGCTGTGAGCAGCGGCTATGCCAGGGGGAGAGGCGGCAGCCATGGTGGCTCCAGGAGGCCACAGCGGGGGAGGCTGGAGTCTGGGGGCGGGGGAGGGGGGATGAGAAAAGGAAAGAGGCAGGAAGCCTGAGGGAGCCACATCCTTGCAAGGCCGGGCCCAGGCAGAAAGGAAACCTGAGGGCAAGAATCACAAACAGGTTCAACACCACCCTTTAAGCACTAGGCCAAGGAGATCCAGACTCATGGCTCCAGCCGCACGAAGTCACGCGGGACTCCAACAGTCGCCTAGTCCAATTTCTGAGCATCTCTGGTGATGGGGACCTCACCCCCTGCCCAGGCAGTGGCTGCTCTCCCGGGCGTTCCAGGAAGAGGCTTGGAGCGTTCCAAGGACGGGTCAGGGTCCCAGGGACCCAAGTGACAGGGAGGGCCCAGAGCACAGGGCAGTAACTACCCGCTGGGGGCAGGGAACCAGTTCAAACAAAAAAATCCAACTGTGCTGATTTGTTGTGAAAAAAGCCGGCAAGTCGCTGAGGGGGGAATAAGAGGGAGCGTCCGGCTGCCTCAGCCAGACCGCCGGGGAGGTTCTGAGGAGGCGGCGTCTAGGGCTGGGGACAGCTGGGGAGGAGAGCTCTGGGCCAAGAGCACAGCCTATGCAAGGGCCCAAGGCAGGAAAGAGGGGGGCACCTTTCGGGAAGAGAAGGAAGGCCAGTAGGGGCTGGGGAGGGAGAGGCAGGAGGCGAGTTTTAAAAGGCAGAGAGCGGACGGCACAGGCTCCGCAAGCCGAGGACTCGAGGGTGGGCCGAGCGACGCCTCTCTGGCTGCTGTGTTGAAAGGGAACCAAATGGGAGCAACTGGGCAGAGGGAGACCAGGGATGAGGCTGGTGGGATGCGTCTTCTGACACTGGCTGTGCAGCCTCAGGCAAGGCTCTTAACTTTTCTGGGCCTCACTGTTGCCCACATATATGGCGGTATGTGGGGGCAAATTTTGTTCACTCTCAGGAGGAACTCCCAACCAACCAGATGGAAGCACAGGCAGGCTTTGGGGGCTAGGAAGCCCTCCGTCGTCACAAACATTCAGGCCGAGGCTGGCTCCAGCAAGCGTGGTGCTGTGAAGGGCACTCAGACACCAGAGGAGGGTTGGGCAGAATGACCTCCCTGGTCACTGACCCAAACTCTCCGTGGGCCGCAGTTCCAGCCCCACCTCTGAACCTATCCTACTGGGGGACCTCAGACTGGTTGCTTCCCCTCTCTGTGCCTCAGTTCCCAAGTGAGGACAGAATCAGCCACATGATCACTATGGGTCCTCTCACCAGAATGTTCTCCTGTTCATCCATTCTCAGCCTTCACCCCAACCCACTCATGATGGCCGCTGTCTTGGTTGCCCGCTGCGGGTTCCGTGAAAACCTGGTCTTAGTCTTGGCAAAAAGGTCTCTCCATGTCCATCCATTTCAGTTCAAGCATCCTGGGTGACCTTTCGGTTGGAAATCTCTCTGCTCATCCTGGACTGGGGCTATTTACTTTGGAATCTCTCTGGATGGCCCTGGTTGCTTCTGTGGGCAGCCTCCCATCCTGTCACCACCATATAAAGGCCACCAACATCCAGCAGAATCTCAGGAGACTGTACAGAGGAGCAAGGATTTACGACCATCCTCTTCCAAACCTGTGAGTGGTGGGCTTTCCCCCGATCGCACCCCACTTGGTGATCTTCGGAATGTTTGGAGGGCAAGAGGCAGAAGGATGGGGCCACCTGGATTAGCTAATATTCCGAATATAGCGTATTAAGAGATAGATTTTATTAGAAAAAGCATCAAACCAATGAGCAATGCAGGGTCATGATATGGTGTCCATTTATTTGTTCATACTTTTATTCAGCAAATATTTATTTATCATCCCGTACTAGGTCCAGGTTTTTACTGGGGGCTGGAGAGTGAACAGTAAAGTGAGTTGTGGTCTCTCCGCTCAGGAGGTCACAGCCTGGTGGGAAAGGCAAACAAGTCATCACGAACTGGCACCTAGAAAATGACTTAGATAAAATTGCGAAGATGAGGAAAGACGTTCCAGGCAGAGGAGCCAGCATGTGCAGAGGACTTTCGTGTAAAGAGCATAGACTTGGAGCTAAGTGTGACTTTTCAGATTTCAGCTCCTCCACTCACTCACTAGCTGTGTGTCTCTGGACAAGTTGTTCTAGGTTTCTGAACTGAGCTGCGCATCTGTAAAACAGAAGCGAACCACATCTATCTCAAAGGAATGTGAAGTTTAAGAGTGATAGGTGCTTATCGGAGATTCCTTTTTCCTCTGGGTAATTCTCACTCCTGTTCCTCCTATGACTGTCCAGGTGTCAAGACAAGATGCTTCAGCTTTGGAAACTTGTTCTCTTATTCGGCCTGCTCACTGGGACCTCAGCGTCTCTTGGAAATCTTGGCCACGACCTGAGTAATGTTGTGGACAACCTGAAACCTGCTGTTGAGAAAGGACTTGAGACCCTTGATAATACATTTAAATGTGAGTCAACAAGTGATGATCAGTGGCACTTAGGAGCTTGCTTCCTAAATGCTATCCCTACATTACCAGAGGTGCCACCAGGGGCTGCTCTTTATGGGTGGTTTATTGAGAAAGGTGGCTATTCAGTTCTTGGTTCATTCACTTATTTTTCTGGGAACAAGCAATCTCAAGTGGATATCCTCTTATACATTATATCATGGCAAATTTTTCCTAATATATCCATAGGATAAATTCCTAAAAGTGGGGCTTCAAAAGTTCGAAAGGTATGCACATTTTAAATTCTAGGACATGTTGACAAATAATCCCCTACATTAACATTCCCTCCAAAAGTCTTGGGGGAGTGCCTTTTTTTTCTACTCCCTTGACAGCACTGGTTTGGGCAACTTAAAAGTTTTGTTAATCTCACAGATAAAAGATTATAATTCGTTTCACTTTGCATTTCTCCAATTATGAAAGAATTTACTTATTTTTTATTAGCTATTTATATACTTTAGCATAAATATTTTGTTCATATTTATAACATATTCTTCTGCTAGGTTGTTTAATTTTCTTACTGATATGTATTAATTCATTGGAAATTAAGGAAATTAGCCATAACTAAGCCTAGGTAGCTTTAGAGCTACCTAGCTTTACATTTAATCATGTCTCTTTTTTAATTCTGATTTCTTAAACGAATTTGGTTTTCTCTTCATTTTCTTGAAACATTAACAGCACACTGATAAACATTATAGGAAAAAGTAAATGCTATGAATGGCTACCGTTCAAACCTCGTCAGGGCTTAGGGCTTGTTAGGGCGTAGAAGCTTCAGAGATATAGAAGGGACCCACTCTCCAATTTCACTGTTGGGAAAACTGAGTTCAGAAAGAGAAGTGTCTGGATCAAGATCTCCTAATGAGTTATAGGACCAAAAATAGTTTTATTGAAATTAGTGGTCTCCATCTCTTTTACCATTATAACTAGGTAGATACAGTCCATTGCAGAGCCAAGTTGCAGAACCATAGTTACATTTCTTCTCTTGTGCAGCCTTTATTTTTCCCTGAGTTAATAACTGCCTTGTTTTTCACTTGAATTATTTTCTATACACATATCCTTAATTCTTTGCATATGTACTGTTCTACATCTTCCATGTCTATCTAATCCCTCTTTTCTCTGGAGCCCTTCCATTAAGACACTTTGTTTTCATACTCCTGTATGAATTATTGCTCTCTGGGCTTGCTGCAAAGCTGTCATTCTAGGACTCCCGTTTGCCACTTTTAGGAGTTGGAGCCATCCTTTTTCCTTGATTCTAGATTTTCTAATTTTTATTCTCTCATTTGCTTGAGCTAGTTTTTCAAACTTGCATGAACATCTCATTTAGAGCAATAGACACTCTCCCCCCAGCCCAAGTCACAACTAGAAGCTGTTGTACAAGCAATATGAATTACCTGGTTAATTGATTGCTTTGTTTATGAATGATGAGTATATATTAGTATGAAGGCAGCATGGAAGGAACAAAGGCTCTCCAGCCACATGATTTTAGGCACATTTCTTAACCTTTTGATCCTTTATTTCCTCATCTGAAAATGTAGATAATAACCATATCTGCCTCATTTGGGTTGTTATGAAGAGTAAATGAAGTAACATAGGCAAATAGTCTTACTTAGTGTCCGGTACACAGTCACTGCTCCATAAGTGATGCGTGACACTAAATGGCGATTGTTTTTGTCAGCTGTCATTCAGAAACTGACTGAGGACTTAAGAAAGCTTCAGGAATCCAAGGCTTGGCACCTGGCCGAGGAGAAGGTACAGGACGTGAAGAACTTGGTGAACGATGCTCTTTCTAAGATCACTTCAGCTAAGGATGAGAATTTGGGGTGAGTTGACACTTCAAGGTGGAGATCTTTGCTCCAAGAAAACAGAACACTCATCTCTGGGGGAGGTGAGTTTAAGGTCAAAGACAGAAAGGTTGATAAACCTTGTTCCTCCCCACAGAGTCAAGGCGGTCTGAGGTCAGGTTCATCAGAGCTTGAGCCAATTACAGGCAGGGCTGCAGGGCCAATCTGGGCATCTCATGGGTTTGGGCTTCCATGTTATGTAATTTTGGGATCAGGGTGAAGATCCTCTCAATCCTTCCCTCCACCTGTTTGCTGGTGCCTGAGGTCACCTTTTCAAGGAATAAGACGTTCTTCTCCAAATATAGCTGAGGATAAAAGTCTGAATCCCCTTCAGGAGAGAGAAGACAAGTTCATACCACATAGCTGGCTCCATACATGGAGTTTGGGAGTCCGACAGTTCTGGGTTTGAATTCTGACTCTGGCACTTACTCCTCCCCAAATCTTTGTGGGCAATTACATCTGTCTGAGCATCTGTATGCCATGCCATAACAGGGAGAGGATCAAACCTCTGAACGGGGCTACTGTGAAGGCCAAAGAAGGCAAGGTTGGTGAGGCCCAAACGCTCACGCCTGATGCCGGGGTAGAGAAGCGTTCAGCCCGTGGCTGGCCTGAGGAATGACAAAGGGAAATTGTGGTTTTCGCACAGGTTGAACATCATTAACTCCCGCATCCTGAAAATCAAAGTTGAACTGACTCCTGACGGCGAAGGCATTAACATAAGGGTCCCTATTGTCGTTAATGTCACCCTGGCCCTGTGAGTATGCATTAGAATCTGGGACTTGGGAGAGGCCATGCACCATGGCCAAGGGATCTCCACACCAGAATTGGGCTCTTTCCCATGCTACTGTGTGACCTTGGGCCTCAGTCTCTTAATCTGTACATGAAGGGGCCTTTCCTGCCCTAAAATCTGAAGCTTTAAAATGTTCTAATGAACTTTGGCCATAACCAAGTCTCTTTGAAAAGAATCCTCCATTATATATTTCTGGAATCGTCACATTCATCTAACTGTAAAATCTGAAAAACTGAGAAGACATGAGCACTTATAACTGGCAAAATTTCCTCCAGCATTATTTTGTCTCTTGAGCTTCTCTTTATTTTTTTAAGATTTTATTTATTTATTGGACAGAGAAAGAGACAGCGAAAGAGGGAATACAAGCAGGGGGAGTGGGAGAGGGAGAAGCAGGCCTCCCGCTGAGCAGGGAGCCCAATGCGGGGCTCGATCCCAGGACCCTGGGATCACAACCCGAGCCAAAGGCAACCGCTCAACAACTGAGCCACCCAGGCACCCCAGAGATTCTCTTTAAATAGCAGTAACCTTTATGGCTAAACACCTCTAGCATCATACAGTATATAATAAAGGGCATGTGTGAAAAAGATAATTTTAAAGTATTTTGATTACTTTAAGAGAGATAGAAAAATGAGCACGAGTGGAAGAAAATAAATTGAGGATGCGGGGATTCCATCATTCATTAGCTATGAGATCTTGGTATGGTTACTTAACCTCTCTATACCAGTGTTTCTCCATCTTGAAAATAAAGATAATAATAGTCCTTTTACCTAGTGGTATTGTTGAATGACGACACGGATTAATCCAAGAAAAATGTTTTTTTCCTCCTCTCCGTGGATTTATTTATTTTGGAGAGACAGAGAGAGGAGAGGGGGAGATCAGAAGGAGAGGGAGAGAGAATCTCAAGCAGAGTCCCCACTGAGTGGGGAGCCCCACATGGGGCTCTATCTCACGACCCCAAGATCATGAGCTGAGCCGAAACTGAGAGTCAGACACTTAGCCCACGGAGCCACACAGATGTCTCAAAAAAATGCTTTTTAGAAATGCCTACCATATCATTTGCCCTCAGTAAATGTTAACTATTATTATTTTTTTTATTATTAGGGTGGTGCTATATAAAACTGTCATAAGAAACAAATCCCTGGGCACCTGGGTGGCTCAGTGGGTTAAAGCCTCTGCCATCGGCTCAGGTCATGATCTCAGGGTCCTGGGATCCGCCGAGCAGGGAGCCTGCTTCCTTCTCTCTCTGCCTGCCTCTCTGCCTACTTGTAATCTCGCTCTGTCAAATAAATAAATAAATAAATCTTAAAAAAAAAAAAAGAAAAGAAAAGAAAAGAAACAAATCCCTGTGGCCAGGCAAAGAAGCCCTCGAAGTCACTGCCAGTTAGGAATCCAGACGATGCTGACGTTACCCATAGACAAGCTGGAGGGTTAAATATCCACACGCGCGGGGGAACCCTAGGGGACCTTCGAGACCTCTGTTCACTGGGAATCTTATCTCCTACAGGCCTGTCATCGGCCAGGTGGCCAACCTGAAGGCCTCGCTGGACCTCCTGACTGATGTCAGAGTTGCAACCGATGCCCAGACCGGCGCCACCCCAGTGGTCATAGGAAAATGCAGCAGTGACTCCGAAAGCATCTCGCTCACCGTGCTGAACAGGTGAGGCCCGGCCATCTCAGCGGAGCTGGGTGCTCGGAGGAGCTGAGGACCCCTAGCTTCCGCCCTATTCCTGTACCCGTGAGGTGGCACAATGTGGCAAAGGAGTGTAGGCTCTGGAGTCGGACAGACCTTGGTTCAGGTATCCGCTACGGACTTACAACTCTGTGACCAGCCAAGCCCCTCCGAGCCTCAGTTTTCCCATCTGTAACTGAAGGTGGCAATAATGCCTCCTCACCGGCTGCTGACCGGACCATCTGGGAAACTGCAAGTGTTTAGCCAGAGCCTGGGGCCCGCTCCGCCCTCGGTGATAGTAACATACTACATGTTACTGCTTCTTGAAAACTTGACCCCTTTACCATCATGTTATGTCCCTCAATAACCGTACAATAATAATAAATTGTATTTTCCTTCTTGCCTCCATGTGGGAGGGGGAGGAGAAATGAACACTTACCAGGGGCTCTAATTTCAGATTGTCCCCAGAGAGTCCTCCATTCACTGGAAAATTCCCGAAATGAGAGCTGAACCGAATCCTCTCCATTTAAATCACGGATCCCTGTTAATCCACAAAATCTACTTCTTAAACTGTGTGCTTACAAGGGCAGGTTTGGTGGAGGAAGAGTGCTGTGGGGAGGCAGGGTGACCCTGGAGGAGGCTGTTGGAGAATGGTCTGGAAGTTGAAGGCCAGGCCAGGTTGGCTTTGGTAAAATTGGCTTTGGGGGAAACAAGGCTGGGTTCTCGGCTCTCAGCCCTGAGGGCCATGAGCAGAGGTCACTCCACCCTGCCCCGTCAAGGGATTTGATCAAGGGTTGAGATCCCCCCATACCAAAGAAAGGCTCTCCTGTCTGATGTTATTGGGGAAGGCTGGGATGTAAATGGAAGGCCTGAGCCCTGCTGGATCCTGCCTTGTCTGCAGCCCCAGGGACTTCATCCTGCTGCTCTGGCCCTCGGTGTCCGAATCTGTGAAATGGTCTTCCACTCTGCAGCCCAAGCACTCCCCACGGCTGTCCGGGCTCAACCCTCCTACTACCGCACTCTCATCCTTGCTCACTCCGCTGCAGACACACTGGCCTTTGCTCTGGGCCTCAGACAAGTTCCTTCCCACCTCCAGACCTGTGCACACGCTCTTCTGGCCTCACAGAACACCTTTCCCCTCACCTCCACATACTTCTCAAACTTCAGATTCTAAAAAGCATTCTTCCTCTTCTCGCTCAAAATTGTCTACTCTTGGCCTCCAGAGTACTTGTCACAGGCTGTCACTCTACTTTTTTCCAAAGATTTTACTTATTCATTTATTTATTTATTTGAGAGAGAGAGAGAGAGAGAGAATGAGTGGGGTGGGAGCAGCAGAGGGAGAGGGAGAAGCAGACTCCCGGCTGAGCAAGGAGCCCAGTGTGGGACTCGATCCCAGGACCCTGGGAGACCAGTGTGGGACTCGATCCCAGGACCCTGGGATCATGACCCGAGCCAAAGGCAGATGCTTAACCACTGAGCCACCCAGGCCCCCTATCGTTCTATATTTAATTCTATGTTTACTTCAGTCCTTTCAGCCAAAAATGTTTGAGCATCTGCTATGTTCCAAATAGGCTCTGAGCTCTGGAGAACTTATCAGTGACAACACACAAGGACCCTGCTTTCCTGGAGTTTATTATCCTGAGGGAAAGGCAGACAGACGAGTGTCCAGTCTATCAGTAAAGAGCCCTCAAGGAAAATGTCAGATCATGATGAGCTCTAAGCAGAGCAGTACATGTAACAGGACTGTCTGACACAAAGCCCTCCCTTAGGCAAGCAGTCAGGGAGGGCTGCCCTGAGGAGGAGTCAGTCATGCTGAGAGCTGAAGGTGGGCAAGAGCCAGCCTTAGCAAGTCCTGTTTCGTGTCTAGAGGAGGAGCTGCTTGTGCTTTGCTCCTCCCCATGTCCTCAGCGTAATCGACATCTGGCAGGCAGGTGGTGATCTGTAGATGTGTGTTGAAATCAAAGAGTGGGATCTTAAGGTTGTGATGAGACTCTCACAGGTTGAGGTGAGCCTCTGGTCAGATGTGGGGAGCCCTTGAATAGAGGCTCAGGCTGTGGTTAGACCCAGCGTCCCTGGGTCTACCTGATTTCCAGGTGTTCGGCCACCTCCCCCGCCCCCACCCCCCCTGCCTGGCTGCTCTGCCCACTAACTAGGCTTCATCAGTCACCACTCTTTTCCAGCCACAATACTCTGATCAAGAAAGCCGAGAACACCGTGACCAACTTCCTGACAAAGACCGTGTCCCACCTGGTAGAGAAAGATGTGAGTCCTCCACTCCTTGGGGCCCAGAGCCATGGCGGGGGAAGGGGGTGAGGACGGGGGCCGGGTGTATTCTCTGGGCACCTTTTCTTCTTGGGGGCAAACTCCTCATCGGGCTGTCAGCTGGAACCTGTGCCCCTTTACTCAGCCTGTGGAGAGGGAGAGAGGAGCAGGGGCCTGATGTTAGCTGAAATCACTGTCCCAAGCTTGGGCCACTCGCCATCCCAACCTAAGTCTCGACATGCCATTTTAGCAACACAATTTTACTTAAGCTTAATTAAATACATGCATTTTAAAAAGAAAACTGTATTTCTACCATAATTAGAAATGCATATCGTTTAGATAATTAATTTAAAACATAACCCCAGACCTGTAAAATTGGAATTTTCATCTATGCATCATATAAAACCATTTTTACCGTGTGCCCAAAGTACCAGAGAGTCTGAATCAATCCTTCTGGAAGGGAGCTGGGAATCTGGGTTTAGGAAAGAAAAATCCTGCAGGGGGCTCCGTCATTGAACTGGAGCCTCAAGACTCAAAACGTGTTCCTCTGCCCAGCGGGGGGCGGGGAGGAGTCCGTGGGAGCTGGTTAGAAATGCAGGCTTTCCGCGCCATGCTCCCCACCACCCCACAGCCCCCAACCCTGCTGAATCAGAATGTGCACTTTAATGAGATCCTTGGGAACTGTACACACACATAGTGAGAAACTCTGTTCTATGGTTCCCAGGGCCCCATTTGATTCCTTAAAATTCCAGGGTTCCAAAGTTCAAGGTTTCTAAGAGTGTAGGGTTCTGGGATGTTAACACTCTAGATTCTCAGGGTTCTAGGATTCCAATGTTCTAAGGATTTAGAATTCTAGCATCCTATGGTTCTCCAGGTTGGGACTTCTGGGTTTCTATTGTTCTAGAATCCTAAGGGTCAGAGGTTCTGAGACCTTGGTGGGTGGCTGGCAGTTTGGCTGCAGCTGATAATGATCTGTTCTCTTGTTCCTGGCCCTCCCTCCCTCCCTCCCTTCCAACTTCCCTCTCTCTCTCTCTTTCCCTCCCCCTCAGGTGTGCCCACTGATCCACACCTTACTCTCCACCCTGGATGCGCAACAGGTTCAGGACGTCATTAGTAAGTCACAGCCTGGGGAGCGGGGATATTTCTCTCTGCAGCCTTCCAAGGGCAGGCGTGCACCTGTGCCCACCCCGGAGCAGGTGTGGGCAGAGGCCCCTGGAGAAGCAGGAGGACCCAGCGTCTGAGCGAGGTGGGAGAGTATGGCAGGATCGAGGGGGTTCTGTAGGCCTCCGTGAGCTCTCTACCATCATTCCTCTTTAAATCCGCAGAACCTTCCTGGGAGAACGATGTGAGAAAGACAGATGGGTCAGATCTGGGTTCAAATCCTGACTCTGCTATTTAGCAACTGTGGGGCCTTATTCAAGTGGCTCTGCCTCTCTGAGCCTCAGTTTCCTCCTGGATAAACCAAGATTGTAAACACTGGAGGGGGATGAGTGGATTAAAAGAAAAAGCGTAGAGTCTAATATCTAGCAGGTATTACCAGTAAACACCTGCCCTTCTCTTTGGCTCTTTATGAAAAGCTGTGGCTTCTCCTCCAGCCGTGGTGGGGCAGGGGGCGGGCGGTGTGCTTTCTTTGGCCTTTGGGTTTCTAAGCAAGGCTGGGGTTGCTGGGAATGCTGGAGCAATAGAAGTGGGGTAAGTGAAGGTGTCAGGGTCCTGGAGGTGGCCCTTTTATGGAAACAGCCACAGATCAGTTCCTTGGGCAATCACTCTGTGCTTTGCATACGCCAGCCCATTGGATCCTCGCAACAACCCTGTGGGGGTGGTTGTTGTCATTGTACCCATTTTATAGATGAACAAACTGAGTCTCAGAGATGCCTGAAGTCCCATGGCTGTCAGACTGACCCACTGGAGAGTGGCAGCCATCGGGGTCTGGTTTCTATTGGAGACTGAGGCCTGCTATTTATTTTGTTCCTTCAGATAAATTTCAAAAGGAAAAACCCCTGCATAATGATGTCTGAAGAGGGAGATGGGGAGGACGGCTGGTGATGCCCACCTGAAGGTAAGGGGTGGCTCTGTACCCCATACAGAGGATGAGGCTCCTCTTTTTTTTTTTTAGCAGCAGGCTGAGCCCTAATCTTGGTCTTAGACTGAGCTGTGACTCTGGCCCCAGGCTGAGCCCTGATCCTGGTCACACTCTGCACCCTGAGACTTCTTCACACATGCAGATTGTGACTGGATCCTGCTCACAGACTGAGCTTGGACCTCAGTGATTTACTGAGCAATGACATCAAGTCATAGACTGAGCCCTGACTTGATCTTAGACTGATCCATGTTCCTAATCCTATACTGAGCCCTGAACCCTGGCTCCAGTCTTGGCCTCTGATCAGTCTTTTCACATCTGCCATTATTCCTAAGGTGAGGGGAGCAGACCGTAAGGGGAGGATAGGTCAGGGCCAGATGCCAGAGACAAAACCCCAACCCGCAGTTGCTAGCTCCCTCTTCAAGGCCTTAGACTCTGCAGGGGATTGTAGGAACGAGTATGGGTGGCAGTGTCTGATGGCTATGGTCTCATTCCAGATCGGTGCCCAGTGGCTCGATGGTGTCCCTTGTAGCATCTCCATCTGGGACACCAGAGTGATAGCCTGAGCGCAGCCACAAGGGCCCCTCCCAGAGACTCCTCCTCGAAGTCGGCCTCTGTGCTAACCACCCTCCACCCCCTGCAATAAAAGACCATTTCTGCACCATCCTGTGTGTCCCACTTTATTCCCTCCTTTGGGATTAAGGGGGAGAGGGCAACTAGGGTGGCAGAGACCTGGGTGGGAGCTCAAAGGGACCTCTAGGACTATCCAGCTTGTTTTATAGATGGGGACACTGATGCACAGAGAGGGCAAGAGACTGACTCAGGGTCACATAGCCAGTTGGTGGCAGTGGCAGACTTGATTCACCCATTCACACACTCAACGGGCATTTAGTGAGGACCTACTCTGGGCCAGGCAGGCAGTGAAAATAGGACAGTCCACATTTTGGGTAAGCCTACCCAGGGCTTCCCTCCCTTTCTCTCCAGAGACTCTGAGAGTCCTTATGGAGGATGGGGTACACCGGGCCTGTGGGCTTGGGAGTACAGGGCAGAGTGACAGAGGATCAGGGGCCTGGGCCACATCCCAGCTTGCCCCTCTGTGCCCTCTGAAGGGCTAGGTTTCCCCTGCAACAGAGATCAATTCAAGCAGCACCTGAGAACACCCACGGTCTCTCAACTACACAGCTCACCTGCCTCCTACCACCAGCCTTGAGAGCCTGTGTGCCTACCAGCCAGGCTGCACGAAGGCCCTGCCCTCGAGGGTGCTCAACCAACATGCAGACCAGCTCCTCTCTCTGGCCAAGGCCACTCCACCCCACCCTAGAACTCAGCTCACCCTAGGCTGTGCCTGGCCGTGGTCAAAACATCATCACTCTGGGATGCTAACACCACCACCACCATGGACAGCTGCCTTGCTGGCACATGTGACCTCACCAATTCCTAACAATGCCAGGAGACACTATTCTTGTCCCCATTTAACAGATGAGAAAACTAAGGCTCACAGAGGCAAAGTGACTCATCAAGGTCACACATTGAGCAAGTGGCAAAGTCAGGATCTGAACACATGACTATGAGAGCCTTCACTTTGAGAGTTGACATCCCATCACCCAGGCACTTGGCTGCCTCCCCAGTGCCCCTGCAGGCGCTGCTTTCTTCTGCCCAGGACAGAGGAGAGCCTCCTGAGGCTATTCTTCCTCCCACACCCAGGCCCCAGTCTCCCATTTGCCCTGTAGGCAGGAGCCCGCCACCCCTTCCGCAAGGGCCTTCCCTCTGAAGAAGTCTGCCTCACGGGGTCCAGTCACCTCAGAGGACCCTTGAGCCCTTGGGGTGGTCTGAAGGGGCCACAGACAAGCTTCCTGAGCAATCCTGTGAAGACCTCAGTTCAGGTTGTGTGTGCTGAGGGGCTGTTGGGCACAGGGTGAGGGCCAGGCATTAGGCCCATCTGACCTCCACACAGTCCCTGCCACTTTCTAGCTGTGAAATCTTGGGCAAGTTACTTAGCCTCTGGGAATCTCAGCTTTCTTACCTGTAAAATGGAATTAGCAGAAAAAACCTCTCTTGCTGAGCTGCTGTGAGGGTGGGAGGTGTCTAACTGGGGCCTGATAGCTAGTAATTGAGTACAAGATGAGTGTCCCTTCTACATGCTGAAATTGCTGTTATAACCACCCTGTGTTTGTTGATTGACTGATGAAAGCCCTGATGTGGTTGAGAGAACCACGGTCATGGGAGATCTTGGGTTTTCACCCCATCTTTATGGCCAGACTACCAATGGTCCCGAACAGTGATCATTTTTCTCTCCCTCCCCAGGTTTTAGCTGGGCACATGGTCCCCACCCAGGGACTACATTTCCCAGCTTCCCTTGCAGTAGCAAGGCAATGTGACTAAGATCTGGCCAGTGGCATATCAGCAGAAGTGATGCAGCAAATTCCACTTTGTGCTTTAAAAAAAAAGGAGGGCACTTCACTGGCTCAGGCCATAGAGCCTGCAACTCTTGATCTCAGGGTTGTGAGTTCAAGCCCAGTGCTGGGCATTGTGCTCTCTTAAAAACAGACAAAGTGGGCATTTCCTCCCCTCCCCTCCTGTCCCCTCCTGACCTTCTCTCTTTTCTTAGAAATGGGAAGAGTGGAACAACTACCTGAGATCTAGAGGTGGAAGCCCTGCACTGGAGACAGCAAAGCTGCTCCAACAGCTCCTGACCACCCATCTGTGGGCCCTGTGGCAATAAAGCAAAGAGCTAGCTTATTTAAACCATTGTGTTTTGGGGTCTTCTTGTCAGGGCTACTTTGTTTCTATTCTACCTAACTCATTCTGCCAGTAACATGCTGTGTGACGTTAGGTTGCTAACTTCTCCTCTCTGAGCCCTATTTCCCTATTTGCACAGTGATCGCTAAAGGCTCCACTCCAACAGGACACGAGTTAGTGCTCCCTCCAGACTGGAAGGGGAAAGTAAATAAACATTTATAGCATCCCTACTCCATACCAGGCACTGTATTAGACTGCTGGTTCTCAACCTAAGGTGACTTTGCCCCCACAGGACATTGGCAATGTCTGGAGGTATTTTAATTGTGCCAGACTGGGTGAGAGATGCTACTGGCATCTCATGGGTAGAGGCCAGGGATGTCACTAGCCATCCTACAATATGCAGGAGAGTCTCTCACAACAAAGACGCATCCAGGCCAAAATGTCCATGGTGTTGAGAAACCTTGTATTACAACTTTATGTACATTCTCTCATTGAATTCTGTTTTTTTCTGAGTGATGCAGTGTATGGTTCTTGGGGGAAGATATAGCAACCAAGGCTCAGAGGCGTGAAGTAACTTGCCCAAGGCCACACAGCTGGTCTGAGGCAAAACTGGATTAATCCAAAGTCATCCTCTTCTGGGGTTGGGGCTTCCCTTCCAGCCAGGGAAGAAGAGTGAGTTTTCCCTTCTCACTATTTTGTGACAAACCCACCTCTCACCAAAAATACACAAAGGAGGTCTCACAGTTCAGGGCTTCTTTGGGCAGTGACCAACTTGAGTCCATGCCAAGCCTTTGTCCATGCTGTTAGATCTACTGGGGACACGGTTCCTTCTCCTTCTCTGACTGCCTAAATCCTGCTCAGCCTTAAACCTTTGCTCAGGAGTCAACCCCCAGCTAAGTGAGGGCTGCTCCTCCTTGTTTCCCAAAAAAGACCCTGTGCTTCCCCAACATGTAGGCCTGCCCAAGCTACCTTGCCATTACTGTCCAATACAGAGAGAGCATTTAGAAAATGTCAACTCTAGCTAGTCTGGTTTTCACCTTTTTTATGCATCAGTCTGCCCCTTAAGCCTGCGAGCTCCCTGAGGGCAAGTACTTCCCTCTCCTCAGCAGCTCCAGTGCCTGGAGAAGGACAAGACACAATACAAGCACAGACAAGTGTTGAATGAATGAATGAAGAATGAATGAATGAATGAATGAATGAATGAATGAATGAATGAACGAACCCCTTCTTTTTGTACACAATAATCAGACACCATCTCTGGGATGCTGAGTGGGTAGGTGTACAGGGAAATTCTAGCAAGCCAGGATTGGGGGTATAGACTTGCCATTATTTTCTGTCAACCAAGGCCAGATCCCTGGCCCTTGAGGACGTAAGTGCTATGGACCAAATGCGGGGCTTCTGGGTGAGTGAAGCCAGAACATGGAGGGGAGGGGCCGAGCCCACTCGCCCCCACTGGTGACTACTGTGGTCAATGGAGGGGAAAGATGACAGGGTGGAGAAGTGAGGCAGCATGCTCCTCCTGGCAGCCTGGCGCCCTGGGACCAGCTCTGGGCTCCTGGCCTACTTGGCCCAGACCGCAAAGCAGGGTGAGGGCTTCCTGGAGATGGTGATGCACATGAAGGAGGCTTCAGGGAAGAGGAGGACACTTGGAGGAGGTGAGGAAACAACTATCATCACGGAATATATGGGTAGAAAGAAAGTAAAGCCTTACTGGATCCTGAATTATCCAGAAACTAGGGTACAAAACCATAGTGCAGCCTACAATTTTGAAGGCTTAATCCAGTTAAATAAATGTTGGATCTTTCCAATGTTTGCACAATTTCTTGGGGATAACATCTGAGGATCAGAATTATTTACTTTATGCGTTGGAATATCTTATGACCCCAGGAACACATCACAGAATTTACCAAACCGGATCTTTCTATTTACACTATGATGAGAGAGTATATACATTTCACCATATATTTGCCAGCAGATGGACACTTTTATTTTAAATATTTGCTCTTTGAATGGGACTAGAATAAACTTCATCACACTGGAAAAGCCAAAGTTCCCAAATTAGGATAGACAGTTGGTATATCAACATTATTTTCTGAACTTTTTTTTTTAATTTGGGGAAATACTGTGTTGCAGAGCTGAGTGAAAATACAGATCTTAGGACTTAGGTGGTATCACAATGATGCAAAAAACTGAAACTGGGTAGGGGAACTGAACAGGGATGCGACAATTTGACAAATGCCATTTGTTGGGGTGACTCGTTTCTGTGTTAATGTTAGTACAATAAATAAAATGGATTTTCAAAAAGTATGAAGGGTGTGGAGCACCCAGCTAAGTCAGGCCCTGTGCTAGGCAGTTCAGGGGTGACCAAAGAGGGGTCCCACTCCCAGCCCCTAACCACCACCACCACCACCTTGCCCTCAGTACAGCAGCATCAAGGGAGCTCCTGCAAAGCTCTGCGCCCATGGGGGGGGCACTGGGAGGGAAGAGGACAGGACTCGGGCACACAGCCTCCCCGGGGGGAGCAGGGTGCCATGAGGGGCCCTGAGAGAAGGCCTCCCAGAGCAGGTGCCAACTGAGCTGAAATTAAAAGGCTGACAGGGAAAGAAGAGAGGCAAGGGCATTGCAAGCAGGCAGAAGCGACCACATGAGCAAAGGCTGGGAGGCAAGAATTAACCTGGCATCACCTGGGGACCCACGGGACCAGGATGCTGCTGGAGCATAACTGTGTGAAGGTCAAGTGGAGGGCAGTGTCTTGAATGCCAAGCTGGAGGCACTTTAGAGGTGGTCCTCTCAGCCAGGAGTTACATTTCTTTGTCCTTAGCACACCTTCAAAACCCAAAGACCTCAAAGAGCTTTTGTCTACGTGGATTCTACCCATCGATATTTGCCACAAAACGAACTAATATATATATATTTTTTAATGTACATTCGTTGATTTCTTTTAAAATAATAAACCGATTGCATTTTAACAAAATGACATCTTTTTATGAGAAATAACTCTATGTTCCAAAAACATCATAACTGGGAAGAATAGCTCTGTTTTACATTTTTTTTAATTCTTCATAATGACTGGCTTAATAAAAGACAGCTGGATCCTCACATCTGCTCTGCCTTCAGTCAGTTGTAATATCACATGTCATGGAGCGTCTAGAAAATTCTCTACACTTGTGAGATAAATGAAAGGGAGGAGACAAATAACGTCTTCACATTAATTTAGATTTTTTTGGACCTTGCAGAACCCCTGGAAGTTTCTTGGGGGCCCCCAGACCACACTTTGAGAACTGCTGGGCTAGGTACTAGGAAGCCATGGTAGGTTTCTGGGCAAGGGAGACACAGCCTCAGCAATCGGTTTCCAGAACTTTCCTCTGGCAGGTGATATGTCTGGTGGATTGAAAGGAGGCAAAGGCCGTGGCTGGTCCAGGTCCCACCCAGGGCAGGGGTGGGTGTTGGGATGGAGAGCTGGGCTGGGGCCAAGGAGAGAGTGTGGCTTCCAGGGAAGGGGTGCCCACGAGAAAAGGTCAGCTGGAGCAGTCCCTCCTGCAGCTTACTCATGCTCAGCCTTCGCTATCCTGGGCCCCCAGACAAGGCTGCAGAGCCACTGCTGATGGCTCAGGAGCCTGCATTCCACACCCTCCTCAGCTTAGGAGTGTTGTTCCAGAAGAAGGAACAAAGTGACTCTCCTTAGCTCGTATCCAAGATCAGCGAGCAAAGTCACATTTGTCCCTACTGTTCTGCAAACAATTGCACATCCAACTGACCAATGGGAGCAGGTGCGCTGACAATGGCATCTGTGACAGCCCTGATCAAAGCTTCCCGAGTGTCCCACCGCACCATCCAGTGATCACACTCCTTGGTATTTACCCAAAGGTATTGGAAATATATGTCCACACAAAAACCTGCACATGGAGGTTTGAGCAGCTTTATTCATAACTGCCAAACTTGGAAGAACCAAGATGTCCTTCAGCAGGATAAATAAATAAAGAAATGCCCATCCAGACAGTGGAATATGACACAGCATTAAAAAGAAATGAGCTATCAACTCACGAAAAGACATGGAGGAAACTTAAATCCATATTACTAAGTTAAAGGAACCTAGTATATGAAAAGACTATGCACTGGATGATTTCAACTGTATGACATTCTGGGAAAGGCAAAACTATAGAGACAGTAAAAAAAAAATCAGTATTGTCAGGGGTTCAGAAGGAGGGAGGGATGAATTGTCAGAGCACAGAGAATTTTGAGGGCAATGCAATTGTTCTGTATACTCTAATTGTAGATGCATGTGATGGCACATTCATCCAAACCCATAGGATATACAACACTGAGCACGAACCCTGATGTAAACTGTGGACCGTGGGTGATGATTATGTGTGGTGTGGGCTCATTGTTATAACAAAGGCCCCACTCTGGGGGGTGCTGGTAATGCAGGAGGCTGGGTGTGCATAGGGGACAGGAAGTATATGGGAACTCTGCTCTTTTTGCTCAGATTTGCTGTGAACCTAAAACTACTCAGAAAAATAGTCTTTTTTTTTTTTTTAAAGATTTTATTTATTTATTTGACACAGAGAGAGAGATTACAAGTAGGCAGAGAGGCAAGCAGAGAGAGAGGAGAGAGGAGGAAGCAGGCTCCCTGCTGAGCAGAGAGCCCGACGTGGGCCTCGATCCCAGGACCCTGGGGTCATGACCTGAGCCGAAGGCAGCGGCTTTAACCCACTGAGCCACCCAGGCGCCCGAAAAATAGTCTTAAAAAGCAAACAAGGGCACCTGGGTTAAGTGACCCACCCTTATTGACACATCAATTGACACAAATGAGTCCCTACCCCCTTCATCCCCCAGGCCTTCTATGCAGGAATGTTTGCTTTGGAGGTTTGGGATGGACGTGGTGAGATTGAAGGCTTCTCATCAGTTTCCCGGCTGTCCATCAGCCAGTGCCACGTCTCCCCAGCAAGGGGGCCACTCACCATTTATAAAGTCTGCCCCACTGCAGAGCCCATCTAGAATCAACTGACGGAGACGCGGGGCATCAGAGTGGTCCTGAAACTGACTCTGCTTACCTGGGATCCCCACAGGTACTGCCCCAAGATGCTGAAAGTATCATGTCTCCTTCTTATCCTCGATGGGCTGCTTGCCCTGTTGTCTGCTCAATATTTGAATAACTGAATCACCTGTGGGTCTGTTATATTGTATATTTTAATTTCTTGGATTTCAGTCCATTGTTGTGTGTGTGTGTGTGTGTGTGTGCGTGTGTGTGTGTGTGTGTGTGTGCCTTGTAATTTTTCACTGGATGCTAGACATATGATAAAAATCATAGAGGCTCTGAATGGTCCCATCTTTTTCCAGAGAGGAGGGAAGATAGCTAAAAGATAGAATATAAGTGGATTGCTTTGATTCTGCTGAGACCTAGATTTATGTTTTATGAGAGTGAAACTATTTTGATTTTGCTCTTAATCTTCAGGGGGAGCCTTTATTTCTAGGGGATGGCCATTTCTCCTACAGTGTCATCTTTTGGGTCTTAACTAAAAGTCCAAGGTGTCTATCAAGGCCACTCCATCTTAATAAGGCTTGAATTCCAACCAGTGTCTCCCCAGCACCACACAGGGGAGGTGCTGAAATCTCTGCTCAGCTTTTTAACTCTCAGCTGCTATTTTCTGCCAATGTCTCAGAGTCTATGATTTTTGACACCAAATACAACGTGTGTGGGTTTTCCCACACACAACTAAGCAATTCTCTGACTCTAGCTGAGTGTCCTACAATTCTCCTCAATTCTGACACTCCCTACACAGAGATGGCATCAGATGGCACCAAACCTTAAGGGCTCTGTTCCAAGAGATTGTCCTCACTTCACATGCAAAGCTCAAGTCCATGTGGTGGACTTACCTGTGTTTCTGACTGACCGACTATAAGTCAAAGTTCCCATAACCTCCAACTTGGGTTTGATTAGTTTGATAGAATGGCTCATAGAACTCAGAGAAACATTTTACCTCCTAGATGACTGGTTTGTTATAAAAGAATACAACTCACAAACAGCCAGGTGAAAGAGATGCATAGCACAAGGATAGAGGAAAGATGTGTGGAGCTTCTACACACTCTCTGGGTGCACCCCTCTCCCTGAATCTCCACATGTCCACCAACCTGGACACTCTCTGGACCCCATCTTTTTGGGTTTTTATGGCAGCTTCATTACATGGGCATGACTCATAAAATCATTGGTCACTGGTGACCGAACTCAATCTTCAGCCCCTTTCCTCTCGCTAGAGGTTGGGGGACATTGGAAGGTGGGACTGAAAGGTCTAACCCTCTAATCACCTGGTTGGTTTCCCAGAAAACCAACCCCCATCCTTAGGTGCTTTCCCAAAGTTATCTCATTAACATAACAAAAGACACCTTTCCTTCTCTCATCACTCAGGAAATTCCAAGGGTTTTAGGAGCTCTGTGCCAGAAATGGGGCAAAAACCAAACACATATTTCTTTTTATGAATCATAATATCACAAGTCTCACACTGCACAGGTGAGCTTAAGCCCAGTGAGTTGAGGGAAGTCTGTACACTGATTTCAGAGCTCTTTCCCTGCAGTACCACCTTCTGTGGGATTCTGTTCCTCAAGTCCCAACTACTCTGGAAGCCCCCAATCCATCTTCTGCCTCCTCAGCCCAGTGAGACTGATCCTTTGGTTTGAACTCTATTTTCCTGTCATAGAAATGACCTTAGGCAGAAGTTGAGGTGAATGTGGAGCTCACCTTAAAAGATACTCTTCCCTAAGAATCACAGTCTCTCCAATTGTACCTGCGTAGTTTCTCATCGATACCCTTGATATATTTCCATCTTTTATAGTTGATTTTAATGGGAAGGTTTGTCTGGGAAATCTGTCATGACCAAAACCAGAACTCTGCAGCTAGAATTTGAACTTAGGGGCGCTGGAGTGGCTCAGCTGGTTAAGCATCGGACTGTTGGTTTTCAGCTAAGTCATGATCTCAGGGTGGTGAGACAGAGCCCCAGGATGGGCTCCGCAGGGAGTCTGCTTGAGATTCTTTCCCATTCCTCTCCCTCACCTCTGCTCTTCCCCCCCCCGAAATTAATTAATTTATTAATTAGACCTTAGATCTTGCTCGAAATTTGTAAACACCCATTTAGGGCTCAGAGAGAGAAGTTCCAATACAGGAAACACTGCATCCTTAAAAAAATAACTTCAAGATTGGTTATTTCCAGGAAATGTTTTATGGGGAATAATATGGCAAGTGAGCCAAGAAAAATACGCAAGTATGTTCATCCCAGGGCTGTTTGGGATGTTAACACAAAAATGGCCAAAAAGAAGCGACTGATTAAATAAACATTGGTCAATCCACACATTAGAACATTCTGCAGACAAGGGAGTAGAAAGACCAACATGATGTCATGTTATTTGATAAAGTGACTCTATAGAAGCATGACAGGACAATCTTGGTTTTTTCATAATGTTACATGAATGAGTGTGTGTGTGTGTGTTTGTGTGCACACGTGTGAGTATGTAAAGAAAAGTTTCTGAAAGAAGATACGACAGAATTTAATTTCTGAGAACTAATTTTTATTTACTTTTTTCTTTCTTTGTATATATCTTTTCCAATTTTTTTTACTTGTCTGAAAACAGATCATCAAAATTAAAATACTAAACCAAATGGGTCACTTTACATGGAATTGGTGACTGGGACTGGGCTCAGTCTTTCCGGAATTTGCCATGTGTCTAAAGAGAGGATTGGGCCCTACTAGCATCTACCTGTTAGTCTCAGGTCCCAAAAGGGGACATTTGCACTGTCATTTGGCTGAAGCCTCTGAAAGTCCCACCAACATGTGCATGAATGTCTTTGACCCATGATAGGGTATGAGGTAAGTGTCAAGGTCCTGAGGACCTATGCCAGCCCAGGGAGCATGCTGTATATGCAGAGGGTTCCAACACAGAGGCACTGAAAACTGGAGCACAGTCTCCACATGCTTCTGACCAGCCCTTGTCCCTTGGCCTGAAGGACATGTCCATGCCAATGAGCCTATTGTTTCCCACCAACTCAAGAAGGTAAGTTCTTTGAATCACCAAATGAGGATCATCATAATCATAAAACTCATCAGCGTAATGGCAACCATTTATGGAGCACTTCCAATGGGTAGAGTGCTGCGCTCAGTGTTTGTAATAGGCTGAGAAGAAGGTATGTGTGAGTAGCAACCACATTTTCCAGATGAGGAAACTGAACCTCCAAGACTCCACATTACCCAGATTATCCAGCAAGTAGGCAGCAGAGCTGGAATTCCAACCCAGGCCTGTCTGTCTGGAAGCTGGGGCATATCACCAGCAATGCCTCCTGTAAAATGAGGACAATATGTCCTCCACCCAGTGTCATGTGGTGAAGCAACTTGCCCTAAATTCCACAATCCCACACCTGGTAAGAGGTAGAGGGCTTCAGAGACTATTCTTGTAACTATAACATGTGCAGCCTCTTACAGGGGGCACTGAGCAGCTCTACTGGGGAAGACGATATCCCTGAAGGAAAAGCTATACATCCAGCGCCCTTGGGCATATATACAGGTTGTGTAGCCTTGGGCAGGTGACTTCTTCTCTTAGACTCTTCATTTCTTGCTCTCTACTATTAGAAGAAGCATGTCTCTTCTCTGAAACTCACTGGCCCCATCAGTAGAAAAGGCTGCATGAGTTCTGTAGCCGCCATAGACCCAAGCCACCACAGACCCAAGCTCTCTGAGACCCTCTCAGAGAATGACCCCACAGCTGACTCTCTCTGCCTGCTCCCCGACAGGTACCTGACCCAAGATGCTAAAGGTCTCCGGCCTCTTCATTCTCCTCTGTGGGCTCCTTGCCTCATCCTCTGCTCAAGAGGCCCTGTCCAGAGCTTCTTCCCAGATCACCAATGGTGAGACTATCCTGCCCTGGGTCACACCTAGCCTTGTCAGAACCATAGGCCTCTCCTAAAAGCCTAGATAGTGAGCCAATGTGGGTTAAGTTCTAATTAGCATCATGCCTGGGACAGAGTTAACATGATTAATCATTAGCTACTCTGATCATCACTACATTACTATATTTAATACTGTTCTCCCAAGATTCCCCGTCTTTCTTGTCTCCTTGCCCTGGTCTATCTATTAAAACCCACCATCAAAAGGCCCAGCCCCACCTGGACTGGCCTCTGCTCACCTCTCCTACCACTCCCCATTCACTGGCTCCCGTCCTGCCACAGTAGCCTCCTCAACACATTGAGCACACCCCAGGACCTTAGCACTTGCTGTTCCTTCTGCCTGGAACACTCTTCCACTATCAACATGGCTCCCTCCCTTCTTTCAAGTCTCTGCTAAAATGTAGCATTTACAGAAGACATTCCTTGACATCCTTGCATGAATTACTGCCCTCGCCCAATACTCTCAATTCCTCAGTCTGTCTTTTATTTTCCCTCATGACAGAAAGAGCTTCAACAGAATGCATGGTATGGCTGTGGTGGTTAAAATAATGAAATATTTTTCTAAACCCCTTGGGAAGTAGCCCCTGCTCAGAGACTCCCCAGGTGATGGCCCTCATCACCACAACCATCCCATCTTCAGCCCAGGACTCCAGCCTCCTCAGCAAGCAAAACTAATGAGTCAACACCTGGCAGAGCCCAGGAGGTGTAGGACATGGCTACAGAGCTATGGTTGATGTCCTTTCTGATTGGTTGGTGATCAGCTTGTTGTTGAATATTTTGAAACCAACCCCTTCACAGCACTTACCTGCACTTGACTCATGCATGTCCCTTTATTCACGACTTTATGATCTCTCTTCCTTCATCCCTACCAGAATGCCAGCTCCACGAGGACAGAGAGTGTTGCCTGTTCTCACGGGTACAGCCTGGCATGGCCCTGGCACATAGTAGGCCTCTACAAATATTTGCTGAATGATTGTGCCTAGAACTTGGCCCAACACCAAGCAGGCCAGGAAAACTAGGTGAATGAGGAGTAAGATCCATACATGGGACATGCCTGCATCTGAGAATCTCTGCCATCTAAATGCCTAATGGTGGGGTTTGGGTCGGGGGGCGGATATGTTTTTCAGCTTTGACACAAGGACTCCTTGGTACGAACATTCTTTCCACCCTGCAGACAATTGATTTCCAGGGGTCACTGAAGAATGTCTTCAGCCTAGCAACAGGCAACCAGAACATCCTGGGTGGCCTGCTCACCAACAGAGATGCCAATTTCATGTAAGTGGTCTCAGATCAGAACCCCCCACGTCCAGACTGTCCCAGTTTGCTGGTTTGTGAGCAACTTCCTGGCATTTTCTTGACTCTACAGATGCCCTTTCCTCAACTAACAGCCCTTCCCACTCCAATGGACTAAGACCCACCGATGGAGAGAAATTCCTACTTGGGGTAGAGGCAGAAGCTAGGGAGATGCTGAGGACAGTTTCAGTCGCTTTGTCTAGGAAGAGAATGGCTGCTCACCTCCAGTCTCTTCCCCTCTCTGAGACTCAACTCCTGCCCCTGTTACGTGGGGAACTATAGCATCTGACCCCATGGGACTGTTATAAATATTAAGTGAAATAATACATGAAACATGCTTACACAGCTCCCTGTCCTCACCAAGTCCCTAGTCAGCAGTACCAGTTACCACAACCTATGCAGTAATGATGTGGCAATCACAAAAATCGATGCCATCTGACCACCAGAGCATAGAAGACCCAGGCCCCTCTTCTTAGTATATTCAAAATTGCTGCTGGGCGCCTGGGTGGCTCAGTGGGTTAAAGCCTCTGCCTTCGGCTCAGGTCATGATCTCAGGGTCCTGAGATCGAGGCCTGCATCGGGCTCTCTGCTCAGCGGGGAGCCTGCTTCCTCCTCTCTCTCTCTCTGCCTGCCTCTCTGCCTACTTGTGATCTCTCTCTCTCTCTCTGTGTCAAGTAAATAAATAAAATCTTAAAAAAAAAACTGCTGCTGATTCCCATCCATCCCCTGGCCTCCCCACTCAACCCCCCTACTCCCCCACTGCATCCCAGCCTGCTCCTCTCCCAGCCCAGCCCATCTTAGGTAGTGAAACTCCACCCATCCAGTCCCTCTGACCTAAAATCCTGACACCATCCAATGCCTCTCTCTTCACTCACTCCCCCAGGCAGCTTGTCCACACACCCTGTCAGCCAGGCTCCTGACCATTTTCTCCATGTTCTCTGGTCTGAACCACCATCATCTCCCTCTAATGGGACCACTCTAAAAGGGACTCCCAGGTCCCCTTGTTTCCACTGCAACCCCCATCCTCATCCATCCTGTTCCACCCATATCCAGAAGCATTGTTCTAAGAAGCTGGCCAGACACTGTAACTCTCTTGCTCAAACCCTCCAATGTCTTCTAGTTGCTCAGAACCAAACCCAAAGGTCTTACCATTGGCCCACAGGCCCCCTGTGACCCAGCCCTGACTGCCCTCTCCCCTCCCTCCTACCCATCTGCCACACCATTGCTGTTCCAGCTTCAGGACCTATGCACTTTCTTTCTTCTGCCTGGCCCTTTCTTCCCCTGGCTATCCTCATGACCTCTACCTTAACTTCATTCATGACCCTGCCTCCATGTCACCTGCTGTGAGAAGCCTTCCCTGATGCTCTAAAAGATCACTCCTCCCAGGGTCATCCTCTTCACCTTATCCTGCCAGGCTTTTTCTTCACTGCATCCATCACCTGACACATTCTGTATGCATTCACTTATTGCATTTATTGTTTTACACATAGACACTCTGCCCAAGCTGTCTATATCTTTCTGTCTTCTACTCATTATTTATTCACTCACTTATTCCAGCCTGCTTGGTGTTGGCCAAAGAGCTAGACATGACCATTCTGTGATGCATTAAGGCAAGAGGTTCTTTTTGCTCAGGACTATATTCCCTGCGCATAACAGCTATGCAATAAATTACATGATTAATGAGTCAGTAACCATCTTTGCATACATTCAACTTCTGCTCTGCAGGGGACCTGCCTTTGCACAAAGTGGGGTCCACCTATGGCTAGAGCCACAACCTTCCCTATTGTACTGTTTTTTCACCCAGGGTACAGATCACAGACTTCCGTCTCCTCCAGGTCTGCCTTGAGAACTCCTCTAACTTCAAGGGGGTCGAGTTACGGATACCATTGGCATTTTCCATACAAATAAAGTAAGTAACAGTTGTACAGTTCCATCCACATTCGCACTGATGTGTGGGTGTCAGAAGCAGCCATAACTAAAGGGTGTCCTGTGGAAGTCTCATTGTGTGGTTAGGGCAAAAACACCCTCCCTCTCCCGGCCTGGGCCACTGTCTATGGTAGGTTTAGAGCATGTGAACACTTGAATGCTTCCAAGCTGGGGCCTCTCTAGGGAAAACAGCAGGCTGAGCCAGTTTCGTTTCTCTACTTTATCCAGAGGGCCCTACCCTCCTTCATTTGGACTTCCTGAGCCCACTCCCTTCGGACTGAATACAACTTAAGACAAGGACGCAGAATCTGCTCCAGACCCCAATGCCTATTGGCACCATTGCCTAGAGATTGTGCACAGATGTGTTTTGTTTGGTCTGCACAGTGTATCTTCAGGGACAATAGGCCTTCCTTGGTTCATCCCAGCTGTCGCCCCTTTCTGTGAGACCAGTCCCTGGTCTTCCTTACCCATTTCCAGCTCAATCCTGGCCCTAGAAGCAATGGCATTTGTGACCTCAAGAAGAGAATACTTTCCAAAGTCACAGTTTCTCAGATTTGATAGAATTTGATACTTAGAATCAACCATTTCCTTTCTAACTGTCCCTCGAGCCAGAGATAGTGGGTATCAGTTATACACCCTGAACACAGATCTACATGGCTTCCCACTGGCTGGATGCACGACTTGGAGAAAGCCATCCCCATTCTCCTGAATCACCTCTTTTGAAAAATGAGGAAATCATCTTTACAGGGTGATTTCGAGGGTCCTGCACAAACACGTGGGAACCCTCATTCTGGAAACAAATGGGAGGAAAGTAAGCCCTGAGGCTCTCTCCCACCAGCCTTTGTTGTTCCCTCCCACAGGTTTCCAGCTCTTAATCCCTACATATTCCATGTACAGACAGATATGAGAGTCCAGCTTTATTTGGAGAAGGGTGTAGACAGCAAATACCAACTTGCCTTTGGGCATTGCAAGATTGCACCTGACACTGTATGGATCCAATCCGAAAATCTGTAAGTTCTCCATGTTTCTCTCTCTCTGCATCTAACTGGTTGTGATGTAGCCCCAAGGAGGCTTCACCGGAAAGACCTCACCAGCAAAACAATCCCTTCTCCAATGAGCCTTTTGTGCATATGGGGATGTGTGTCTTACAAAAAGAACTTCATGTCACTTAAAATTTTTGTTTAATATGAAAATTGTATTCTCACTGACATGAAAAGATATTCATCGAATAGTACCAAGGACAAACAAAGCAGGTTCACTCCGTTATTGGCTGACATTTAGGTTATTTCTGAATTTTTTGCTATTGTAAATAATCCTGAAACTTTTGGTGCAGGACATTACAGATTCCTAAGATTACTGAAAGAGTATCAGTACTGAAAGTACTGATTTTATTTATTTTTTTTTAAAGATTTTATTTATTTATTTGACACAGAGAGAGATCAGATCACAAGTAGGCAGAGAGGCAGGCAGACAGAGAGAGGGGGAAGCAGGCTCCCCGCTGAGCAGGGAGCCCGATGCGGGCCTCGATCCCAGGACCCTGAGATCATGACCTGAGCCGAAAGCAGAGGCTTTAACCCACTGAGCCACTCAGGCGCCCGAAAGTACTGATTTTAAATTTGAAGTTATGTGGGCACCTAGGTGGCTCAGTTGGTTAAGTGAATGCCTTCAGCTCAGGTCATGAATCCGGAGTCCCAGGATCGAGTCCCACATTGGGCTCCCAGCTCCATGGGGAGTCTGCTTTTCCCTCTGACCTTCTCCCCTTTCATGCTCTTGCTTTCTCTCTCAAATAAATAAAATCTCTAAAAAAAATTTTTTTTAATTTGAAGGTATATAATAGTTTTAAGGCATTCCAAATCCCTTACCAAATATGTCCTCCATAGAACTGAAGTGAGGTGTTTCTGGCTGGCATTGGTCAAATTTCACCCCATAGCCAATCTGGACAAATTATTCTCATTTTTACAACTTTTTTCTTCAGTAGGGATTTTCAGCAGAAAATCCTATCAGTGCTGTTCTCTCGACTACCACCAGTAGAGCAAGGATTTCACCATCTGTTTATTGGTCTGTGACACCTCCTCTTCAGAGAAACTGTTTTCAGAGATTTGCCCTTTTACAGTGTTATCTTCTAAATTTATAATCTCTTTTTTACAATCTTCTTTTATAACATTTTCTTTTAATTTAGGCTCATGTCCATGATTAACTGAATCCAGTAGTCATCATCAACCTATTATAAACCAGGTCTTTTTTTTTTTTTAAGATTTTATTTATTTATTTGACACAGAGAGATCAGATCACAAGTAGGCTGAGAGGCGGGCAGAGAGAGAGAGAGGAGGAAGCAGGCTCCCTGCTGAGCAGAGAGCCCAATGGGGGCCTCGATCTCAGGACCCTGAGATCATGACCTGAGTCGAAGGCAGAGGCTTTAACCCACTGAGCCAGCCAGGCGCCCAACCAGGTCTTTTTCATTTGTTAATTATTTTGATTCATCTCCAAGTTTCTCACTCAATCAAAAAAGATCTGAGCATGGAATCCTTTCTGAGCTCTTACACCTCTGGTAATGTCCTCCTGTCCTGTTCCAGAGAACTACACCCTTGACTCACAGCCATTTCCCCCAAGAGAAATTCTGTCAGCATGGCTCTGTGTCTCTGAAAATGTTGAAGAAAAAAGAAAAGAAAAGAAAAGAAAAGAAAATGTTGAAGAAAACTAGTCTTTCCTTTGTGGGACATCTGAGTCCTCAGGCTGGAAGTGGTAGATTAGCTGATTTATATGTAAAGCAAACATTTGCCTAAGAATGAGATTTACCCTGACCTATAGGGATTAAGGACTGAGTCAGGAATCTGAAGACACATTTACACTGCTATTTCCGTGCTTCTTCCTCCTCTCTGCCAACTGAAGAATGATATTACACAACTCCTTCCATGAAGGCATGACCATTGGGCTAAGGAGAAAAGTTCTATTGGAGTATTAGATAATGAGAGTGATGTGGTTTTGGAATACAAGTGAGGTTCAGTAGGGTGGAGTCCAGAGCCAATGACCAAGAAAGAATTCTTTTTTTTTTTTCTTTCGAGATTTTTATTTATTTATTTGACAGAGAGAGAGAGATCACAAGTAGGCAGAGAGCAGGCAGAGAGAGAGGAGGAAGCAGGCTCTCCGCCGATGCGGGCCTCGATCCCAGGACCCTGAGATCATGACCTGAGCCGAAGGCAGAGGCTTTAACCCACTGAGCCACCCAGGCGCCCCAAGAAAGAATTCTTGAGACGTCTTTAGTGCAAAATGGTGGTTTATTAAAGCACGGGAACAGGACTCAGGGGCAGAAAGAGCTGCTGCACTGGTGTTGTGAGGGGTGGCTGATTATATACTATGGGGTTGGGGGAGGTAAGGAAACAGGGAGGTTTCCAGAAATTACTTTCATATGTTAAAGACTCACAGGATACTGGAAGCCTTGCCACTGTCAAGTTAAGGTGGTTTTTCCTTCTAGTAAGGCATTAACAGTAAAATAGTTGGGATCTTCCTGGATGAACATTATACTCTGCCTGCTTCAAGTACCTGTCAATGGGCTGCAGATTATAAGGACATTTAATTGTATCTACATTTCCTTCTGGAAGCTAAATTATTGATAGAAATGCTTTGTTCTTATAAATTGCTAAGATATTTGTAAACTAAGTGAGATTCATGTCTTGACCAATTGTGATCTCTATAAGTTAACTATTTGTTTTTCCTTTCCTTGGCTTTAGGGCAGCCAGGAGTGCTGGAGGAATGTCACATATTTCCCACCTGAAAGGGGGGGGGGTTGTGGGGTGTCAGCTTCTGCTTTGTCCTCAGCTTGCCTTCTGTTCCCTCATCAAGGGGAACAAGAAAGTGCCAGAAAGATCATGATCAGGACCTAAGAGGATGATAGAAGCTGAAGAAGGCATCAGGAGAGAGGAACAAAATAGGCAAGGAGAGGGAGTCACAGGGAACAATGATGAGGGCAGGGTGATTTCAATTGAAAGATTAATTTTAAGAAGCCCTAAGAGGTAGGTTGCAGTGGGAGGGCAAGGCTGGGTCAAGGAATGCCCTGGAAACAAGGCAACTTTAAAGAATATGGGGTCAACTGAGCACATAAGTGATGTAAATAAAGGAGAGTTTGGGAGAATTTAATCTGTTCTACTTTCATTCCTCATTTAGCGTCACCCCAATGAAAAAAATTCTTGTGGAAAATGTAGAGAGAGTCCTGGGAGACCTGATAATCCATAATTTGGGAGCAAAAGTAAGTATACAAACCCAGACTATTTCAGTTTTTCAGTCTGAGACCCACAGCTTGGTGGACTACATCGTCTTAATAAACTGGAAAGAAATCAGGGCACCTGGGTGGCTTAGACGATTAAGTGTCTGCCTTTGGCTCAGGTCATGATCTCAGGGGTCCTGGGATCCAGCGCCACATTGGGTTCCCTGCTTGGTGGGGAGTCTGCTTCTCCTTCTCCCTCTTCCCAAATTTCAAGATTTTAAATAAAATCTTTTAAAATGTTTATTTATTTATTTATTTATTTATTTACAAACTGGAAGGAAATCTTCCAGGAAGGAGAGTTAGGGAGAGAGGAAGTGGCATTTATCAAGTTGTCATTCTGCAACCACTACTGGTAAAGTGCTTTACGGATATTATTTAATACTTCAAGTCAAAATCAGCATCTGTGTGACTAGAGATAAGCTGATAAGCCTCTCCAAGACTCCTTCTCCTTATCTCTAAAATAAGTATAAGTAATCATAAAATGAACAGCTAATATTCATTAAGCACACAGGCACTGTGCTAAGGATCTTGTATGAATTTTCTTATCCTCCAAACAATCTCATATTCTAAATAACAGTATGATCTCCATTTTCCAGATTTAAGAAAAAGTTCCAGAGATGGCCAATGACTTACCTAAGTCACAGAGCTGCCAAACAGCTCAGCTGACAAGTGACCCCAGGCAGTCTGTCCCCCCAAATGCCCTACTTGGTTGTTCCCTAGGATAGATTGTCTTAGAAGGAGAACTTGTCTTGATTGCCCCCTGAATATTTAGCCTCCATTGGTGGAGCCCTCTTCCTGACTCTTGCATACTTTCTTGTCTTTCAGATGTGTCCCTTCATTAATTCCTGTCTTTATAACCTGAATCCGCAAGTGACTAACGAACTGATTAGTAAGTGCTTGTGGTGAGAAAACAGAGGAACACCCCAGGAGAAAGCTGAGACTCCTCCCTCACCCTTTATATCTCCTCTCCCCTGACACTTCTCCTAGACAAAACATCCCATCCTCAATGAGGCAGAACAGTTCCTGCTAACATGATCCTCATAAACTCAGCTGCCGCTTACTGAGGGAATCCGGGCAACATGCCCAGGGTCAAGCATGCTGCCTGCACTGACCACTGAACCTCCACCACTAGCCAAATATATGCTGGCTGCAATTTCATTCTGGCCCCAAAAGCCTAGAGAAGCTGAGATATAAACGGGAGCTTCTCTGGGGAAGAAAGCTGCCTGATTTCTCCTTTACCCTTCTAGATTAGATGATGTTGCATAATGAGCAGAAAATTGGCCTGGTTTCAGACCAAAGACTGCCTCCTTTCAGTAGTCTCTACCTCCAGGCACCCAAAGTTTCCAGGTGTGCCACAAGCCAAAGTAGGCACCTGAGGCCCCCACTGGGAACCTGAAAACCAGTAGATTTTCTGGCCTGAAAGGACTAATCCTTCATTCACTGAAGATTGATTCATCCTACCAAGTGTTAGCTGCTGAAGTTTCTAAAGTTCCTTTAAATATCTCTCCCAGCAAGCAGTTTTCTGGCCTCTGCTCACATACCTCCACTGACAGGGAGCTCACTATTTATGAAGTAGGAAGCTTGAGGCAATTAATCTGAATGAATCCTAAAGCTCTCAAACTGTGGGTCCCAGACTCACCCAAAGTAAATGTCAGTGGGGCAGCCTGACCAGTACCCTCACTCTGCTCATATTGGGCCACCATTCTGGAGACGTGGCTAGACAAATGGGGACCAGCTGCTGTAATGCCAACTTCCTCCACAGTCTCGTTTCAATGTATAGCTCTTAAGTTACTAGATTGGGAGGGAGCAACTGTTCCCAGTTTATAGACAAGGAAACCAAGGCCCAAAACTGTCAGTGAAATACTCAGAGATGCCTGCAACTCAGCAGAGCCTCTAGTCCCAGTCTCACATCCCCAAGTGTTTGGCTCATTCCCTGACCCTGCTCTGCCCCCATTTGGAGCAGAAGAAAACTCCTTTGGCCTCTCTGGTCATCCTTGAACTCCCACTATCTCAGGTATCTGTTTTGCCTTCTAGGTCTGCTGCTGCAGCAGGGCAGGTTCCAAGCCACCATCCAAATACCCCCAAAGTAAAGGAGCCATGGTCACACCAATCCGGTGAGAGATCAGAGCATATTTTCATTCTTTAGTGATGGCACTTGGCCTTTAGAGTCATTATAAATGGGTCATTCATTCATTCCTAAAAATTCAGTTAAGCTTCTACTATGTGCTAACTGCTAAGGACGTGGCCATGAACAATACAAGACTCTGTTCTCCTGGAGTTTCTATCCTAGTTGGGTGTACTGACAATGAAGTAGGAAACAAATGCAGAGTCAATTAAATTCCAGAGGATGGTGCATACTATAAAGGAAACCAAATAGAGAGTGAGAGAGTGACAGGTAGGGGCAGGGAGGGAGGCATCACATTAAGAGAGTACAGTCAGGTTCACAGAAGGTTCTGTGAGATCTTTAGGCTGAGCCATGAATGATGAGGCAGGAGTTGTGCCAAGACAGAGGGGAAGAATATCACAGACAGGAGGATGAGCATGTGCAAAAGCCTCAAAGCTGGAATGAGTTTTCCTTTCGGAAGCAAAGAAGGGGAGCAGTGTGACTGGGATGTGGAAGGGGCTCAGTCATAGGAGGCATCTTTCTGTAAAAAAGAGTTTTATTCATGTATCGTGTATTTATCTGCAACTATTCTATACTGAACACACACTCTGCTCAAGTGTCACCATCTCAAGTCTCTCAAAAAAAGCATATCTGCCACTCTCTTCCCTCCTTATTTTTCTTTGCAAAATTCATTATTATCTGACTTTTCACTACACTGTTTCTTTTCTGTCTCCACTACTAGAATGTATATTTCATGCAAGCAAGGACAATTCCCTGTTGTATCCCAGGTGCCAGCATTACAAAAATGAATTAGACATAGCCCGGACTAAGAGCCCCCAGTCTAGTAAAGGATAAGACAAATAAATAGGCAATTTTATATGCCGTAAAATGTTCTGGTTGGGAGTCTGTGGAAGTAGAGAGGCAAGATCCAGCAACACTGCCTGGGGACTTCCACAAGGGCTTCAAGAGGATGCACAATTTAAACTGGATGTTGAAGAGTGATTTAGAGTTTCTTTATGGGGGAAAAAACCACATTAAAAGCAGAGGATACATGATGTGCAAATATACAGGAGCAGGAAAGGACCGGATGCTCTGAACAATGGGCAGAAGCTCTAGGTGACTGGTCATAGGAGTCATGGAGGGTGGAGGCATGAGTGGTAAGGATAAGTTTGTAGTGAACTATATATATGCTTTCCAAGAACAAGGGTTCATGTGACGGGTCGAGCCACCAAGATGAAGATGCAGTCCATAAAAGGAACATAAGAAGTTGAACGGCCAACACTATAATTGAATCTATGTCTTTGATTTGATAACTTAGTTATGTAAGATTCTAAACTAATGTTGTCCAATAAAAATATAACACAAAATACACAGGTAACTTAGAATTTTCTAGTGATGAAATTTTTAAAAGGAAAAGGAAACAGATTATATTTAGCAATATATTTCATTTGTCAAATATATTCAAAATACTATGTCAATATTTAATCGATATAAAATTATTAATGTAATATTTTATCTTCTATTTCTTGTACTAAGTCTTTGATATCTAGTATGTATTTCATACTTATAGAACACTTCAATTAGGACTAGCTGCAATTTAAGTGCTCAACATCCATATATGGCTAGTGGCTGCCATTCTGGACAATGCAGTTCTAACTAACTTGCTGCCAACTCCAGCACTTTGAAAAGCCTAGAGCATCTCATTTTATACCTACCAATACATCGAGGCTGCCACCGATAGCAGCTCCACCACAGCAGCTCCAAACTGTGCTCCCATGTCATATTCAGTCTACAGACATAATTGGTTCAACCTAGAAAGTATTTTGTAAATGTGACTCTGTTGCCAATATTGAAAATAAGAAATATGTCTTTTGATCAAGCAGGACATCTAACAGTATTTTAAAACCTTATGTCATGAAGTAAGTCAAGGTGAGAAGGAAGATCCATCTTAGTTGATGAGAAACGGTACAGGGAACAGAATATTTTATCCAAGGATAGGTAGTGGATGGACGTCTAGACTGGAATACGTTTCAGCACCATGGATAGTGGACAGCAGTCCAAGGAAGTGAGCTAGGGAAGAAGCTCTCAGTTCTGGTTTACACCTCCTTAAAAAGGGGTATGAGGTTGACCAATACCTTTATTGTATCACACAGAATCAGGTCCCACTTGCTGATCTCTCCTCGGAATGTCCTCCACACTCCAGACCATTACCTATATAGATGCTCATGTTGATTATTCAGCTGCCGCCTGGAATCTCTTTACCCACTCTGGACTCCAAGGATCCCATACTCCTCTGGATATGGAGGCTATTTCCCTGTAACTCCTCACCAGAATCCATGTGCTGATTCCCTGTAATCTCTTCACAATAAACATTTTTTGCAGCTTTGAACTGTGGGCTGTCCTGTCTCCATAGTGCCTTGTGGGGCAGGGGCAAAGATAGCCCAAGATGGCATTGGGTCTGATCATGATGACAAAAGTTTGCAGAGTGGGGGAGGATTCTTAGGTTAATTTAGCCTTTATTGCAGAAATACCTCAACATTCTGGCCTGGAGAATTCCAAAAACTAAAGAACAAGTCTTCCTGTCTTGTCTGAGATGATTTCTGGATGATTCTATGACCTTGGGTAGCTTGGGCCACAATCTCCTCACTGTGAAGTGAGGGTTTTGGTCTCAACCAATAGGTCCCTCAATCAACTACAAAGTTGTGGTTTATGGAAGGAAACTTATCTCGGCCCTGGTAACCCCATTTTTCTTCCCTCTATCACCAAACTTCTCAAGAGAGATATTGCTATCCATTGTTTCTACTTCCTCACCTTTATCCAGTGCTCAATTTTGGGTAGTCTGGCTTATCCTCCCAACTCAAAATAACTTACTTTAGGTCTTCTATGACTTCCTTCATGACCAACACCAGTGAGCCCTATTCAGTGTTCATGCTCAAGTCATTAGCAATCAACTTTGCATGACCACTCCAATCTACTCCCCACCTGCCCCTCCCCCTCTTTTTCTTCCTTATCACTACCTCGATCGGTGCCTGGCACTCCTCTGTGTGTACATACATTACATCACTTACTCTTTTAAAGAATTTGTGTTGGCTATTAAGCTTTTACCTCTTGGTTACAAATCTATCTTTCTGTACTCTGTTTTGCAGTACTGAGTCTAGGACTCTGAAAACCACCTACCTTCTTTACTGGTTTGCTCCTTGTTAGGGTCCTTTACTAGAGGGAGATTGCAAGGCTGAAGGAGGAGAAAAGAAAACTCTTCTCTCCTGTTTGCTTCTTATTCCTCTAAGCATCACCCAGCAATGGTTTTTCCCCCAATCAGGGAAAGTTGGTTTCAGTTTATAAGTTGTTGGTTTTGTTTTTGTTTTTTAATGCTCCAAAATCAGCTTTATTATGTTCCTCAGAATACCGCACCAGCCAAGAGGAGCCCCTTTCTCAGAAGTCTACTTCCCAGTTCCTGGAGTTGCTCCTCCAAGATCCTTAAATCTCATCCCAACCACCCTTTGTTGCCATTAGACTCATAACTTGGCTGAGATCTCAGCATGCTCCAGGGGGACAAGAATAAAGGCTAAAATAACTTATATACTCAAAATACTTTTTTTTTGCTAATTTATATCAGCAGACATGAGGAGTATGTGTAGCAATTATATGAAAATGTTGGGGTTCAGGAATGAACGGTCAAGAAAAAATTCTTGAGATGTCTTTAGTGCAAAGAGGTGGTTTTATTAAAATGTGGGGGGACAGGACCCGTGGGCAGTAAAAGCTGCACTGGGGTTGTGAGGAGTGACTGATTATACTTTCAAGTTGAGAAGGGTTAGGGGTAGTCTAAGTCTCTAAGAAATTTGGAAGCAAAGTTTCCAGGACCTTGAGGGACTAGCTATTGTTAGGAAAAGGTCATTTATTGCTGTCTAGTAAAACCCTACTCAGGAGACCCTTCAGATGTATATCAGTGGGGCCCATACGCTTGTGATATGGGAAGCAAAAGTAGAAGAAAAATTATTAAATTTCCTTACTACCTACAGCCCATTGACAAGTCCCTGAAACATGCAGAGTGACATTCCTCTAGGGACTCAACCACCTCAGTGTTAATACTCTGCTAAAGGCAAAAGGCAATCCTAGACTGACACTCCCCCCTCATCCCCTCCCACCCCAAGATCCTGTAAGTCTACTTTAATGTATAAAAATTCCTTTGGAAACTTCATTTACCTCTAAACCCCCCAAGATATGTTTTAGCAATCATCCCCCAAGCATATGGCCCGCCGATATACATCTGAAGGGCCTCATGACTAAGGTCTTATTAGATGGTAATAAATGACCTTTTCCCAACAATAGCTAGCCCCCTCAAGGTCCTGGAAACCTTGCTTCCAAAATTTCTTAGAGACTTAAACTATCCCTAACCCACTCCCAACTTGAAGGTATATAATGGCTACTCCTCATGACCGGGTGCAGCTCTTTCTGCCCACAGGTCCTGTCCCTATACTTTAATAAAATCACCTTTTTGCACCAAAGACATCTCAAGAATTCTTTCTTGGCCACAGGCTTCGAGTCCTAACATCATCTTTCCTACAGCACTTGGAAGATGATAGCTAACATATATCTTGAGGGGTAGAGATAAAGGAAGTTTCCAAAGGGATTTTTATACGTTAAATAAGATTAACTGGATCCTGGGGATTAGGCTAATATTAAGGTTGCCTTTGGCCTCAAGCAAAGTTTTAATATCAAGGTCCCTAAGCTCCTTGAGGAAGGTCACTCTGCCTGTCCCAAGTACTTGTCAATGAGCTGTAAGTTATAAGGAAGTTTAATTCTTTTTCTTTTGCATTTGTTCTCTAATGAGGGAGCAGAAGACAGGCTGAAGACAAAGCACAAGCTGATGCCCTGCAACCCCTTTCACCCCCACTCCTGGGGGGACATGTGTGACATTCTTCTATGAATCTCCCAACTATCTTAATGTTCATACCTTGCTAGAGGGGAAAACAAGCTAAAACTTGCCAATGGCAGCATCTTGTAGGTCCTCTCTAGCATATGAAAGTCCTTTTGAAACCTCCCTTTTCCTTAGTGCCCCCAGCTCCCCTGAGAATACAATCACCACTCCTCACAACCCCGGTTCAGCAGCTCTTTCCGCCCACCGTTCCTGTCTCTGTCCTTTAATAAAACCACCATTTTGCACCAGAGGTGTCTCAAGAATTCTTTCTTGGCCCTCAACTCTGCACCTCACCCCACCCAACCTCACTTATTTTCCAAAACCACATCATTCTCCACATCAGCAATTGATTCTAAATATGTTAGACCAAGGAAGATAGAATATAAACTGTGCTACTCCTAATAGATGGGTACCTTTATCAAAGATTCTGGATTTAATATTAGTTCACACAGCTAAAAATGACTTTGATAGCTTATTGTGTTGGTTACTAGAAAATAAACTCAAACATGGCCTTCATTCAGTGAGTTTGAGAACTTTCCAGGTTCAATATAAGGAATCCAAAGGCTTGGGGAGATTGGATTGTTGGGAGTGGATTTATCTTTTGTAAACACATGTGCCCCCACCATTACATCTCCCGAGAGGGCCCAAACAATGATCTCTTCACTAAAAAAACTGAAAAATACATTACTTAGGAGAGCATCCATATCCTTGAAAAGCTGTTTTCTATTACTTGGGAAATGCTGCCATTGAGAAGGACTCCCTGATTTTAATGGGGGAGGATGAGATACACCAGTAACAGAGCAAGTGGTAGAGCTAAGCTGGCAGAAACAAGAGGGCATGCTTATTGTAACGGATAGCAAGGATAAGTGGGTAATCAGAATATTTGGCAATTGCTAACTGATCATAGTTTCCCTAGAAAGGAAATAGATGGTCCTCCTACTAAATGTTAATTGATCACGAGGATCTCCAGATTTGGAATCCAGAAACTTGACTCAGGTTGCCAAAATGGGAAGTCAGAGCTTTTCATCCAATTTCCAGTTAAAGGCCAGTTCAGGATCAGGAACCCCTTGACTGAAGGGGAGGCAAGGGATCCTACAATATTGCCACAGCATATACTCCCACTCTTCCTTCACGTCTTTCCCAAATTGGCCTGTTGACATTTATTAGAATCGTGGTGCACTGCAGAAAAACATCCAGAACTATTGGGGCTATGAGATACTGGCTCTGAATTTATGCTGTTTTCCAGAAACCCAAAATAGTTTTATGGTCCACCAAAGTGGGCTTACGGTTGTCAAATGATAAATGGAGTTCTGGCATTAGTTTGATTCAGAATGGGCCTGATAATTACATGGACTCGTTCTGTGGTTATTTCTCCAATTCTTTAATGTGTAATTGGAAGAGACATAATTAGCAACTGGCAGAATCCCCATTTGGCTCTCTGAGCCATGGAGGGAGAGCTTTTGGGAGAAGAAAGGCCAAGTGGAAACTCCCAGGGCTTTCTCTTGTTTTTTTGTTTTGTTTTGTTTTTTTTAAAGATTGTATTTATTTATTTGACAGAGAGAGAGAGAGATCACAAGTAGGCAGAGAGGCAGGCAGAGAGAGAGGAGGAAGCAGGCTCCCTGCTGAGCACAGAGCCCAATGCGGGCCTCGATCCCAGGACCCTGGGATCATGACCTGAGCCGTAGGCAGAGGCTTTAACCCACTGAGCCACCCAGGCGCCCCAGAGCTTACTCTGGTAACAGGATAATAAACCAAAGCAACCCCACATCACTGGGGGGAAATTAGAGAGACAAAGGCCATCATTTTAATTTGAGAGACACAAGGATGCTGATACTTGTATCGGTCAGGATTAATGCAGAGGAGAGGAAGAGACAAAGAGCAGGATTACAAGGAACTGATTTACAGGATTATGGGGGTTGGTTAAGCAAGATCAAAACCTACAGTTCAAGCCTCGGGGAAGGGAGAATCAAGCACCAAAGCTGTACACAGGAAATATTTCTTCTTTTCCTCCTCCTCCTTTTGTTCTCCTTCTCCTCTACCTCCTCCCGGCTTTCCTCCTTCCTCTTCCCTCTCTGTCTCTGTCTCTCTCTACCCCTTTCTCCCTCTCTCCCCTCAGCCTTGCTTTTAGATCCTCCCAACTAACTGAATCAGTCCTACCTGGATTACCCAGGATAATCTCCCTTACATTAAGTCATCTTATTATGGACTTTAATTACATCTGAAAACTCCCTTCAGATCAACACCTAGGTTAGCATCTGATGAAAAAAAAGATTGTAGCCTAGGCAAGCTGACACGCTAGGGGAAAAAAAAAATCACAATGCTTATCCCATCCCCATTTAACAAGACTGTTCACTGTCCTTAATGTCAACCCAGTTCCTGACACCTGGAATTCACTATTGCCCTTGAAAATGTTTTTCCCTCTATTTCAGAATGTAGGGACCATCACAATCGGCTTGCTTTTACTTGGCAAGGCCATCAGGACACCTTCATAGTTTTTCCCAGCACTAATGGTCCTTTCTACCATAACGTAACCTATAAAAATCTTGATCATACTGACATCACAGAACATCACATATGTCCAATACATTGTTGACATTATGCTGATTAAACTTGTTGAGCAGGAATCAACAAGCATTTAAAGACGTTTGTAAAATACACACAATGAATAAGGTGATACACAATCTCATAAAAGCCCAGGTCCCCAGCACTTTAATGAAGTTTCTGCAGGTACAAAAAGGCAAAAAGCTTCATGGCCCGTTTTAATTTTTAAGGTAATGCATACCACAATTAAAAGTGTTATTCTGGGGGCACCTGGGTGGCTCAGTCATTAAGCATCTGCCTTTGGCTCAGGTCATGATCCCAGGGTCCTGGGATTGAGCCCCACATTGGACTCCCTGCTCGGCGGGGAGCCTGCTTCTCCCTGTCCCACTCCCCTTGCTTGTGTTCCCTCTCTCACTGTGTCTCTCTCTGTCAATTAAATAAATAAAATCTTTTTTTAAAAAGTGTTATTCTGACCCATTTACTGAGTAACTCTTAAGGTACCAGTTTGAGTAGGAATCAGAATAAGAATAGGCTCTCCAGGAAGTAGTGCAAGTTTCTCTACCACTTTGTCCTTATACGACTTAGGCAGAACCAATTATACTTTCAGAATATCTATGGCAAATGTGGATGTTTATGGATGCTCTGGAAAGCTCTAGTAAGAGAAATACAGCACAGATCTCTAGGGCTTTGGAGAAAAGCCCTATCCCGGTCTGCAGATAACTGTTTTAATTTTGAAAAATAGCTCCTGTCTTGCTACTGAGTCCTAGTAGAGATGAATATCTAAGCATGAGACATCAAATAACCATGCAACCTGAGATGTCCTTCATGGACCACCTATCAAGTTTCTCAATAGGATGTATTACACTGATTTTCAAATGCTAAACTAAACTTGATTTCTTGAGATAAACCCCACTTAATCATGATTTATTATCCTTTTTATACATTTAAATCTGTATTGAAGTCACTAAGATGTTGTTGAAGATTTTTGCTTCTATGTTCATGATAAATATTGGTCTGTAGTATTGATTCTAGTCTGGGTTTGGTATTAGGGTAAGTCTGGCTTCATAGAAGGACCAGGTAAGTATTCTCTCCTTTTCAATTTTCTGGAATAGTGTGGGTATAATATGGTGTTTGGTGATGAAGCAATCTAGGTCTAGAGTTTTCTGTGCACTAAGGTTTTTATCTACGAATTCACTATCTTTAATAGATGCAGGGCTTTTCAGATTATCTATTTCTTCTGGAGAAGCTTTGGTAGTTTGTGTCTTTCAAGGAATTTGTTCCTTTTATCTAAGTAGAATTAACTGGCATAAAGTCGTTCATAGTATTTCCTTATTATCCTTATAATACCTGTAAAGTCTGTAATGCTATCACCCCTCTCATTCTTGATACTGGTCATTTGTATCTTCTCACTCTTTTTCTCAATCTACCTGACTAGAGTTTCATCAACTCTATTAATCTTCTAAAAGAACTGGCTTCTGACTTCACTGATTTTCTTTAATGTTTTTCAGTTTTTATTTCATTAATTTTTATTCTAATCTTTATTACTTCCTTGTTTTGTTTTTATTTATTTTTTTAAAGATTTATTTATTTATTGGAGAGAGAGAGAGAGAGTGCACACACAAACAGGGCAAGGGGCAGACGGAGAGGGAGAGAGACTCTCAAGCAGACTCTGTGCTGAGCACAGAGCCTGACAAGGGACTTGATCCCAGGACCCTGAGATCAAGACCTGATCTGAAACCAAGAGTCTGATGCTCAATGGCCTGAGCCACCCAGGAGCCCCTGCATGCTTTGTTTTTAGTGACTTCTCCTGTTCAAGTTTCTTACAATGGATGCTGAGGTCTGATGTGCACTTTAAGGAGAAGGACTCAAACACATTTCCTCTTCCCCACTGGCTGACATTTAAGGCAGATGTGGCTCTGAATAGCTGGTCATTGTGAATGGCCTGCCTCCCTCATTTTCTCTGAGAACATCTCTACTAGGTAGGACCCTGGGCTTGATGGGGGCCAGTTCCCACCCCCTAAGTGGTTCAGAGAGTTCATGGTTACGGTAAGACCTGCAGTCTTCACTCCCCGTGGTGGATCAACACCAGCTCATTGAAAATCTTTGATAATTGCTAAGCAGGCCCCATGAGCCTTTAGTGCCCTCTCTGAAATATGAGAGGAAATGCCACTGGATAAGACAGGCTCACAGCGCCCAGGATGAAGGGTAAGGGCTGTGGGTGAATTTATCTAGAGATAATATACAGTCCACAGAGCCAGACAGCCTGAGTTCAAACCCTGGCTCCAGGCTTACCAGCTAGCTGTGTGTCCTTGGGCAAGTGACTCCATCTCTCTGTGTTAGGCTTTGCATCTGTGAAGTTCGGTAATAACAACACAGTCCTCCAGGGCTATTGGATTAATGAAATTAATCTACAACAAATAGATGGGGAATGAGCGACCGCTCCTCTGATCTCCCTTCTCTTCTGGCTGCCTTGCTCCTGCCCCAGCCCCGCCTGCCCCAGCTGGTGACCTCAGGGATTTTGTTCAACTTCTCTGTGCCTCTGCAAAGGGAGGCCAGTCATAACAGTACCTCCCTCGAAGGGCTGTGTGGAAAATTAAAGAAGCAATTACAAGTAAAGCACTGAGACTGCCCTCTGAGCACAGTCAGCTCTTAACAAGTGTTGTCTGGCATCACCTTCCTACTTGGGCTACATGGTTCTCAGACTTACCCAGAAGCTCATTCCCAGTTCCCACCTCCAGAGACAGACTTAATTGCTCAGGGGTGGTCCAGGAATCTGCATTTCTACAAGCTTCACCTGTCCTCCCGAAAGCACTGCAAGATACCCAGAAATTCCAGCTTTTCCACTTTCCCTTCCCTGCTTCAGACCACACGAGAACCCAGAACTTCATCATCCTTTGTCCAACTGATATTCCATCCAGAAGGCACCCCACTCCCCTCGTATCCCTTACTCCCTTTTCAAGGAAATTTGTCTTTGGGTCAAAGTTCCAGTCTTTAGACGTCTATGATTGTTTAAAATATACATTTCTACCAAAAAAAAATGGAATAAATGAATGCCTGCGTGAATAATGAATTCCATTCCATAGAAGAGTGATTCTCGATGAACAAAACTAGCCCACTCCACTGAATCAGGTGCAGGAATCTTCCACCATTCTGCTTCCATCCATTCTACTGCCCCCCCCCCCGGAGTTTCAGGACCTCTCCCTTTGGCTGGGGACCTGGAGGTGCAGTGGGGGGAGGGATGGGGTTGCAGGGTTGGTGGAGGAGGTGGGCACCTCTGCCCGACTACAGGAGGGTGCTCATGTGCAAAAGCCTGCTTGGCCTTTGCTTCAGCCAGGGAAAACTCCTGCCTCCTTGTCACACTGGACCCCCTCTCCCTGGAGCCATGGGCGGGAACCTGGGCCTGTGGGCACCAAGTTCTGACCCCATAGGTGCGGCCACACCCATCTTCCTTTGTTCCTCCAATCTGCTGAGCCGTTTCCCACCTCAGGGCCTTTGCCTCTGCTGTACTGTCTGCCCAGACACACCCTCCCCCATCTACACTCAGTGCAGATTCCATCTCCTCCTGGACTCAGCTCAAATGTCACCTTCTTGGGAGACCTTCCCTACTCGTCACCCAGTGGCCTCCCTCCTATTCTAACTTTTTCCCTTTGATATGATTTGTAATTATTCCATGTATTGTTTGTTTTGTCTGCTTCTGATTCTTTCACCAGACTAGAAGTTGCTGGAGAAGCAGGGTGTCTATTATTGCCTAGAGCCAAGCACAGTGCCTGGCACATCACAGGCCCACAGGAAGTAATGGTTGACTGGATAAATACATTTTTATCCAAGTCAAACTCCTTAAAAGTCAATTACCCAGGACAGCTGGGGTTTTAACTGGTGTTGATGGGCACACCTTAGGAGGAGGATGGAAATCCTACTACTGTGAGTAACATTTTTTAACGAGGTGCATTTCGTGTTTCTGAACAAATGGAAGTTTTGGTCACATTTTCAAAATGCCCCCCAAAAATGTGAAGAAGTTTGTTCTAAAGAAAGTTCTTTGATATAGTAAAAGCTATGGCTAACAGATGAGGTTTGGGGCACCCAGCAGCTCCACCTTCCAAAGGAAACAGCATCTCAGCACTCTGGGAAGGGCCCGAGTTGCTGGGGTGGGCAACTCGTGCTCCTCCAGGCCGGGTGCTCCGTGGGTGGCTGCCCTCCCCGGGTCCCCGTCCCCTCACATGTGTTAGGAGGGTGCAATGAGACCACCCGTACAGCTGGCTTAGCACAGTGAATGGGGCCCACCAAATAAATGTCAGTGCCACCACCTGGGAGGTAGCTGCTGGGGATGGGGGGCAGGAGCGACGGGGTGGGGGAGACACCACACCAGCTAACCTTTCCCTTCCATGTCCTCCTCAGAGAGGTCCTCCCCTCCCCACTGCTCAGGTCTTCCCTCACTGGGCCCTCACAGAGCACCTCCGCCTCCCCTTCACAACCACACATCACCATCACGTGCTCCCAGCAGGGACCGCTGAAGACCGTCGGTCTCCCCACAGGAACAGGGGCACCACAAGGACAAGGAACTGCAGGGCTCCCCACTGAGCACTGGCCTCCTGCTCCCCTGTCCCGTGCCCAGCTTGGAAAGCCTACACCCTCCACCCCGTCACCTCCGTAGACTCAGGGGCCCTGAGAGCCACAGCCTGCGATGGCGCAGGACCGACAGCCTGCCCCGCTCCCAAGCTCAGACCTCCGAAGAGCCAAGGACAACAGGTTTGTTCCTCCCAACGGTGCCCACTCTTCTCCAACTTTCTCGACAAAAAATAACAAAATCCCAACTGGTTACACAAGACCAGGAAGGCTGGAAACGTACGTTTCGAGGTAATTGATATTCTACAAACATCCCCAAGGGGAGTGTGAACCTTGCAAGGACGTCAATTCCGGAAAGCCGTCACCCTGAACTAATGCTTTCGTTATGATCTCTTACAAAACTGGATGTAAAGTGCCCAAGGATGGCCCCAGGGCTTCGTGAGCCCTGCAAAGGACCCTGCACATTCCCTACAGCCCAGGAGAGCACAGGGAGTAAGCGTGTCTTTGTCTCAGAGCTCCTAGCGACTGAACTGTGGGGCCCAGGCCCCCGAGGCCTGTGTGGCTGCAGTGGGAAACTTGAGAGAATTTTGAGTGGAGGGCCCTGGTCTGATTAACGTCTTAAAATGATCATGCAGGGGACATCGGGGTGTCTCAGTTGGTTAAGCGCCTGATTCTCGGTTTCAGCTCAGGTCATGATCTCAGGGTTATGAGATCGAGCCCTGCGTCGGGCTCTGTGCTCAGCCGGGAGTCTGCTGGCAATTCTCTTCCTTCCCTCTCCCTCTGCCCCTCCACCCACCTCAAATAAAAATAGATAAATCTTTTTTTTAAATGATTGTACGGGCTGTGGTATGCAAAAGAGATTGTAGCTGGGCAAGGCAGAAAGCCACGAAATCAGGTAGGGACAGCCTAGCATAATCCTGGCCGATGTGAAGGTGGCTGACGAGGAGCTGCTGGATGGGGTCAGCTTCCATAAGTGCTGACAGAATGGCCTGAAGATGGGCGGTGGGCAAAGAGGGAAGAAGAGTGGAGAGGGACTCCAAGAGCTGGGGACAGAGCAACTGGATGGATTGTGAAGCCATTTCTTGAGATGGTGAGGACAGGGGAATTTGAACTGACCCCCAACTCCAGAGCAATGAAGAGAACCTAATGTTTTCACTTCAAGGCTCTCTGTCCACCTCCAGTAAATCTTATCCACGAACCATCCATCCAACTGTTCATTCATTTGTATCATTTAACAAACATTTATTGCTAACTACCATGCGGTAAACATGGGCAACAATGGACACATGAGGATTAATTCGACTCACACCCTGCCCTACAGAAACTTATAATTTGGTAGGCGATTCAGAGATCAACTATTCTCACTCATTCATGTGTTCAGTCATTTAGTCACTCAACAAACATTCATTAACACTAATTCCTGGCAAGCAAGCATCATGGTAGGCATTGCGAATGATCTTGCCCTTAACAAAGTCCTAGTCCAACTGGAAAGCCTGAAATTAGCCATCCTCATTCATTTACTGTAGGATCCCCAACACCCAGCCTGTGCAGGGTCTGGGAGAGGACTCCTCCTGGATGACCCAACAGTGGGCTCCAGTGGGCGTATCCAAGCAACACGGCCTCCCTCTGGATCCCTGGCCCTCCCCACAGGGTTCCACCATGTGAGCAAAGAACAGTGGCAGCTGCCAGCACCCATCACGACACCTCCCCACAGCATGCTCAGGGCTAACTCTGGTGTCGTCCTCCCCCAGAAAACCATAAGTCCACTCATTCAGGGAGCCAACCCCGCAAGCACCCACCTGGGTACCATATGACCCTTCTTGACACCTGCAGGTCCCAGAACCCAAGATGGGTCCAATCTGGAGGCTCCTGGTCCTCCTCGGCTTGCTGTCCGTGCCCTCAGCACTGCACAAGCAGCCCTGGCATGGCCTGACCAAGGCCCACATGGACAGCAGACCAGCTCTGGCAAGAAGTAAGCTCAGCCCGTGCTCTGCCCACTGTCACGGGGTGGGTCGGGAAGGCATCATCCTGCTGGGTGACCTCGGGTCAATCACTCCCTCTCTTCCTTTTTCTCTTAGACCTCAAGTACAGAAAACTGAGGTTGAGTTGATCATATGCCAGTTTGTGGCATGTCGTCATTACCGTGAATCGTGGCAAGGCCCTCTTGTGTTTATTTTGTCGTTTTCCCCTTTACCGCTTATTCTCACTCCCAACACCCTTCCTCAGCAGGCCCTGCGGTGTGTTTAACACATGTGTTTATGTACACTCGCGTCCTGATACAACATATAGCGTTTTGATTTGCATAGATAGCATCACTATATAGATCTTGTTGATTTTTACTGTTTTCATTGGACACTGTGCTGTTGACATCTGTTGCTTCAGGCTGGTACTGAGAAGCCCATGAGATTCACCATCGTTTGGCCATTTCCCTAGGGACGGACACCTGTGTCGTCTCTAACTCCCCACTGTGATAAGCTACCCTGAGATGAACATCCTTGCATGTGCTCCTGTTAGGAACCGTGGGAGAATCTCTCTGTGATAGCCCCAGAAGTGGAGTGGGTGGCTGGGCCCTAGGGTGGATACAAACTCAATTTAACTAATGACTGCCAAACTGCTCTCTAGAAGGGCTGTGCTGGTCTATACCGGCTCCAATGACAAACAAGCGTACCTGTCTCCCCAGACCTGTTCCCCAACACTGGAGATGATCCATCTGCCTCAGTCTACTCCAATGGCCACAGCAAGATACCACAGGCTGGGGGGCTCAAAAAACAGACATCTCTTTTCTCACAGTTCTGGAGGCTGAAGTTCAAAATCAAGATTCCCACAGGGGTGGCTCTGATGAAAGCCCTCTTCTTCTCTCTTCCTTCTGACTTGCAGGTCTCTGCCCTCTCCTGGTGTCCTCACATGGGCCTTCCTTCCACATGTGCACTCTTGTGCACTCTGCTGTCTCTTTTCTTAGAAGGACACCAGTCTTATCGGATTAGGGCCCCAACCTTATGACCACAGTTTCAGCTTCTGTACCTCCTTCAAGGCCCTGTCTCCAAACACAGTCCCACTGGAGACTAAAACCTCAATATATTAATTTAGGGGTAGGAGGACCTACACAATTCCAGAGGTAACACTATCTTTCTCCTTTTTGCCAGCCTGAAGTGCATTCGAGTGCTATCGAACTGTCTCAGCTTGACTTCATCTGATCGGTGGGAAGTTTGAGCACTTCATCCTAGTTTCCTTAGCCACTTGACTTCTTTGAATTCCCTGTTCTTATCTCTTGTCCATGTTATCTCTTGTCCATGTTTCCCCAGGGATTTGTTTTATCCTCTCTGATTTGAGTGTTAATTTATTCTTGACGCTGGTCCTTCCTCAGGTCTAAACAGTACTAACATTTCTCCCAAACTGTCACAAATTTGTAGGTCCTTCATCAAACAGGAAGAATATCAAAATTTGGTCCTATGGTTTGTGTTTGATTAGTTGTAAACCCTTGTCTCTACCCCAGACATCTTCTACTTTGTTATTTCTAATAGGTCTGTCATTTTACCCTTCACGTTCAGGATTTTAACCCATCTGGAGGCCATCTGTGTTGCTTATGCCTGTAAGTTATGGCCCCAGCTAAACTTCCATCCATGTAAGGAGTCTGCTTTCTCAGCCCATCTTTGAAAGATCAAGTTCCCAAGCACATGGATTCCCTCTGGAGCTCTGTATTCTGGGTCTGGGTAACTATTTCCACACCAACAGCAGAATATTTTAAATACTACATCTTTGTAAAATGCTGTTTTATCTGATAGAACTTTCTCCTTGAAATTTAGAGTGTGCTGAGTTCTTTAAAAAAAAAAATCACCTGGAAATTTGATTNTATATATATATATATATATATATATACATATGTAGATGATAGATAAATTTTTTAAAGATTTTATTTATTTTTTTTTTTTTAAAGATTTTATTTATTTATTTCACAGAGGGAGAGAGATCACAAGGAGGCAGAGAGGCAGGCAGAGAGAGAGAGGGGGAAGCAGGCTCCCCGCCGAGCAGGGAGCCCGATGCGGGCCTCGATCCCAGGACCCTGAGATCATGACCTGAGCCGAAAGCAGAGGCTTTAACCCACTGAGCCACCCAGGCGCCCAGAACTGACATTTTTGCAATGAGAGGTCACCCATTACAAACTTAGTATATCTTTCAGTTTTTTCAGATTTTACTTAATGTCACTTAGTAGAATTTTAAAGTCCTATGAACTTTGTTAAAGTCCTGTGCTTTGTTAAACTGATTCCTAGAGAAATGTGTAGTTGTTGCTACAGTAAATACTGCCTAATTTTCTTTTATATTTGCTACTTGGTATTGTTGGTTCAGATGAGAGGAAAATTGGCGGTTTTGGAAATTAATCTGCTATCCAAAATTCTCACCGATCTCTTGTTAGTTCTAATAGTTTGTTTTACTTATTTTGTTGGATTTTCTATCTAGAGGATTGTAGCATCTGCAAATAATGACAGGTTCATCTCCTGTCCTCTTCTAAACCTTACACTTCTTGTGCCTTTTTCTTATTTGTAGTATATCTTAGGCCTCCTGTAGGAATGGGAATGTATCTAGAATTCTCCACTAAGTATGACATTTTCTGGAGGTTTTTGAAATCTTTTTTATGTTAAAGAAAACCCCATAGTCCTGGTTTTCTGAATTTCTCTTTTTTTCTGAAATTTTCTTAATCATAAACCAGTACTGGCTTTTAACAAATGTTTTCCTAATCTAAAAATTGCTCCATTTTTTCCTCTAAACCGTTAATGTGATAAACTGTATTAACAGATTTTTGTCTGTTGAACCCATCTCAGCATTTCTGGAATAGATATGATACCTTTATAATTTACTAGAATGATATATTTACACTGTACTATTTTTATAATGCACTAGGATATACTTATAATGTATCATACTAAGATATATTTTATAATGTAATATATTTTTATAACGTACTATTGGCTATGCAATTTGTTAGCTAATAATCTTATAGGACTTTGGAAGATTTTTTCATACATGAAATTGTGTGGACCTTTCTTCCCTTGTACTGTTCTGGAAGCCGGGCAAGTTACACTAGCCTCATAAAATGAAACTGGCATCTTCTTCTTTTTTAATTTTTTTCACAATTATCTCTTTATATAAAGTCTGGTAAAACCTTTCCCCAAAACCATTCAGATCAAAAACTTGGGGGGAATGAAATCTTCAATTAACTATTTCTATTTCTTAAATCATTTAGATTATCAATGTTTCCCGTTTCCCTAATCACAACTTGGCATTTTATGGTTTGCCACAAAAGTATCCATTCCATTTAGGTTATGAAATACATTCATGTGTATTTGGGGGCCCAGGCACCCTGGTGATTACAATGGGTGCACTTAGAATGCTATTTCATGGGGCTACCCTGGAGACTTAAATGAGGAAAAGCATGGGCCAAATGCTTTTTCAACTGTGAATATATTTTATCACTATAACCACCTCTTCTATCAGGGTACTTTACTGCACAGAACAGAAAACCCAATTCAATATGGCCTAAATGATGAAAAAAAAATGTTATTCACATAATCAAAATTCAAAGGTAGGACAAACTCCAGGTCTGATTCAATCAGCAACTCAAAGTTTCCATCCAGAGCTAGGTTTTATCCTTTTTTTTTTTTTTTCTTTAGCTCTGCTATCATAGTTTCATCCTCAAGCTGCTAGTTCCCAGTGTGGTAGGAAAATGGTGGCCAGTGACCATCAGAGCAACAGACTGCCTTGTTCCCTTCCAGTACGAGACAGAGAAAGACACTTCCACTCAAATGTGAAACATAAGATCTTCTGTTTAGTCTGATAAGGCCAACTTGGGTCACATGCCCACTTTAAGCCTGAAAGAGTCACCAGGCAATGATGGCCCAAATAATCAAAGGCCTCATCTGGATGAGGAATTGGAGAGAGTGCCTGAATCAAAACAGGGTTCAGATGGGAATGATAGGTTGGATGAATGGGAGTATGGATAGACAGATGAATAGATGGGTGGATATTTGAATGGATGGAAGATGGTTTGGAGGGTGGATGGATGGACAGATGGGTGGATACTGGACAAACAGATAGACAGATGGATGGATATTGGGCTGGCAACTACTAGTCTACTGCTCACAATTTTCCAAGTGTTGCTATTATCATTAACCAAGGACTACTAAGAGTTCTAGGCATACTTATAGTATCACTCTATCTTTGAAACTATTTAGTCAATGTATGTCTCTCTTACTAGACAGAAAACTGGTTTGTGTCTTTAGTATGCACCACAAAGCCTGATACCCAAGAGATGCTCAATAATATTCTTTTTTGGATAAATGATATTTATCTAATTATCTTTGGATAACTTAACTCACAAGAATCCTGTGAGATGGGCATTATTACTGCCCCCATTACACAGATGAGGAAATCAAGACCCAGGAAGGTGATAGCATTTCAACCCAGATCTAGGACTCCAGATACACTTTCTTATTTGCAGGTGGCAGAAACATGGGATAAGTGAGGGGGAACCACAGTTTCTGCTGCTCTGCAGTGTGGGTTCTGATCACAGGGAGGGTCAAGTCAGTGAAATAAATGTGTGGTATGCTTGGGGGTTCATCAGAGCTGGGCCCAATCCTGGCACCAAGACAGGCAGGATTTCAGCATGCCCACCACTTGAAAATCCCCTTCCTTTTTGGAGTTCAATCTTCTCTGCTGGGAGCTCTGCTTAGTCCTGCTGCTGATTCCGGGCACAGTGTGGGAGAAATTACATTCATTGTCTTTTTAGTTGTTCTCTTCAAGCAACATTTATTGTGACGTACATGCCGTATGTTAGGTTCTGTGGTCCAGATTCAGAGACCGCACCGGGTGGGCTTCCCACCATTATATCTCACTTGAGCAGCTCTTGCTGGTCAGACCCTCTTGAGGGTGTTGCCTCAGCCCTGCAAAGCACCATTTTCCGATGAGGCATGTGGGTTTCCGTGTAGAGAGTGGAGTTGGGGGGTGACAAGCACCCATCAACTCAGCAAGAAGTGGATGCACCAGTCCACACACAACCTAGGCTTCTTGACTCCAAATGCCCCACCTTGTCCATGACATTGTGCAATGTCCCTCGTCCATTTCCAGTTATTACCCAGGGCCTCATGAAGCACAACGCAGAGGGCCGAATCCAGAACCTCCGCCTCATGGACAGTCTGAATGCCTCGGGGCACAAGGCCCCAGGGATGGTGGGCTGGCTAATAAATGGCATGAGCCTCCAGCAACAGCAAGAAAGCAGGTGAGCCCGTAAACCCCATCCCCGGCCCTGGGACTCTCTATAAAGCTCTGGGTCAGAGGGCAGAGCTCAGCGCATGGAGGCACAGGCTGTGAAGAGGGAAAGCAGGAAGACTGGAAGGAGGGGATAAAAGGCCCAATACAAGAATGAGTGGGGCCCAGTATGAGGGGTCATTTGGGGAGGAAGCATAACAGGGTAATTAAAGCAAAGCCAAGAATAAAAAGCTTCTGCATTTCAATCCTGGGTCTGCCACCAACCTTGGGGAAATCACCTGAGCACTCCTGCCTTATCTATAACATGGGTGCCCAGCGCACAGCCTGGATAAACGTCTGGGGTGCCAAAGGAACCCAGGACTAGAGTCAGACATTTGAACCCCACTCTATTGCTTGATAGCTGTTTGACTCTGGATAAGGTGTTTAAGGTCTATGAGCTTCAGCCTTAAGCCCTCATCAGTGAAATGGGTAGAATAATAGTGCCTGGCTCAGGGACATAGGAGCTTTCTCTGTTGCACACAGTGGATGCCTAGGCATTGGGCACTCCGATTAACCCAGCGGAGTGGGACCCAGGCTGCTGGCCTACACTTCCACTCCTTCCTCTGGAGGGCAGGGCCTTCTCAGCCTCCCAGGCCCCCAGCTGCTCCACCGCAGCGCCTCGGTTCCCACCTGCTGTGCCCTTGAGCTCCCTTCACTCTCATTCCGCCCCTCAGTCTTGCCATTCTAATGAGCCCGGGACTTGTCACCCGGGTTTCCCTGGACGTGTGCAGCCACACTCAACTCCCTCCTTCCGTTCCCTTAGTAGTTGCTACGAGCATTAATTGCGCACCTGCTGTGTACCAGGACCTGGGCTGGGTACTTGGAATACAGCTATGAATGGGACATATGGTCACTGCCTTTTTGGATCTTACATCCTAGGTAGTGAGTTAAGTCACAAAAGTAAATAACTAATTTCAGATAAAGGGATACATTACGAAGACAACTTGAGCAAGGTAAGAATCAGAGGCTGATCAGGAAGACCTTTCTAAAAAAATAATCTCAAGAATAATCCCTTCTCTAAAGAGAAGGAACCAAACCACATGAAGGACATAGGAGGGCAGTAAGTGCAAGCCAGGGTAGGAAAGAGACTGGTGTGTCTGAGAAAGAGCAGAAGTCCTGTGTAGCTGGGTGAGCAAGGCGGACGGTGGTAGAAGGTGGGGCTGTGGAGGCCAGTGGGGCCAGACCCTGCAGGTCTTAGGGCCCATGGTGTGGAGTTCGGATCCTATTCCAAAAGCAGTGAGAAACCCGGGGAGTGTGTTAAGTAATAGGGCTGCCTATTGGCTGCTGCATGGAGAATAGTTTGTAGAGAGGCCAAGTTCATGGCAAGGATCCCAGAGAGAAACTAGAACATCTCCAGGCAAGAAGTGATGGTGGCCTGGTCCAGGTGAAAGGGACAGAAGGAGTGGGAAGTTGCCAAATTCCGGGTATATGTTGTAAGCAGAGCCAGCATGATTCACTGTTGGGTTGAATGTGAAGGTGAGGGATGGAGAGAAGGCCAAGAAGGCTCCCAGGGCTAGGGCCTGGGCACCTGGTCAGGTGGTGGTCCCTGTGCTAGGAGGCAGGGGCTGGGTCTGAGAACAGCCCCCACCCAGGTCTGCAGCTGGCTGTGGGTTGCACATGTTCATTGTGTGGAGCTGTGAAGGGCCCTCTGGGACACCTTGCAGCCCTAGGCTCCTACAGGTGGCTCTTGCCCTCCGAGCATCTTTAAAAGGATCTGACTCCAAACCCCAACACTAGGACCTTTTCATAAACTGTATGCCAGGCTTTCTCATCAGCCTGAGACCTTGATGTCTGAGCTCCTTCCCATTTGAAGGGCCTCTGCTCTTTCCTTCTGTAGTGCCAACATCTCCAACATTCAGCTAGACTACGGTGGGATCCGGATGTCTTTCCATAAGGAGTGGTTCTCAGCAAACATCTTACTTGAATTTGACATTGACTTGAGACTGTGAGTCACACAGCAGCAGGATTGGTGGGGCGCTGTTCCTCCTCAGTGGGAATCTGGGAGCTGGGGGGAGGGTGGAATTTGGCAACCTGGGGAACCTAGATCTTTATGACTCCAACCTGGTTCAAATCCTGGTTTCTGAACTCACTTGCTGTGTGACCTTGGGCAGGTCACTTCATGTCTCCGAGCCCCAGTTTCTTCAGCTGAAACGTGGGTGGCAATCCCTGGTCATTTGCTCATTTAAACCTATGTGAGTTCATTACATTGATTTAAAAAAGGAAGAGAAACACTTTAGTTATATCATCATTTTCCCTCCATCTGCTCAGACTATCCTTTACCATCGACTGCCCCCCAAGAAAAGGGAGACCACAGCTAAACGGTACAGGTTTTTTAAATAAGATGAACTCTCCACTTCTGAATATCGAAAGGTCCCTAAGCTGGTCTATCTAAAGGATTTTCAGAAGTCACTCTCCCTGACAGCATTTTCTCCTTGATCACTGGCATCAGGAGTCAAGAGGCAGGGCTGGTTTACTGAGTCTCTCTTCCCTTTGTGTTGGCTGCTTCCACCTCCTCCTCTCTCTCTCCTGCCCTTTCCCTCCTCCTCCTCTCTCTCTCGTCCCCAGGCCCTTCAATAACAAGATTATAAAGACACATGCATGCATGAACCTCGTTGTGGAGTTCTGGCTGGAGAAAGACGAGTTTGGCCGGAGGCATCTGGTGACAGGCAATTGCTCTGTGGAGCCAAGCAGCATCTATACGACAGTCCTAACTGAGTAAGGTCCCAGCTGCCCTCCCCTGGGCTGGGCTCCTTCCTGCCTAGCCTTAGCTGTGGCCATGTGTCTCTCACCGTGTCCTGGATGAGCCCAACACAGATCTCACCCTTTCCCTAGGATCTACTTCTCTTCCTGAGTCAGCATCCCCAGTCAGTGATGCCCCAGTCAACTTCCCAGGAGCCAAACTCTTTGTCCTCCTCACGGCCGGCTGCCCACCATCACTGGCTCCCATCAATGACCTACTGGCAGCCGCCACTTGCCTCTTCTCCTCCATCCCCACAGCTACTACCCTGGCTCCTGGACCACTTTGTGGACCATTGCAGGAGCCAGGCTGGCTTTCCCAGACTCAGACCTCACCTCCTTCACTCCATTCTCCCCCTGCAGCAGAATTAACTTTCTAGCACAGAAACGTGGTCATGTCCCTAGCTCCTGCTCCAAACTCTCCAGTGGTTCTCCAAAGCCCTCTGAATGAAGAGCAAACTCCTGGATGTCAGTCAGGACTCTGCTTGTCCTCTCGCCCGCCCCATTCTGTAGCCCTTTGCTCTCTTGTGTTGATGAAGGACCTACCCCCACCCCCATCAACACACCATGTATTTTCATACCACCGTGCCTTTGCGCGTGCTGATCCTTTTGCCTGGAATGCCCTTCCCTTCTTCTCTAGAACTCCTCTTCATCACTCATTCATTCAACAAATATTGATTGAGAACCTACTATGAGCCAGACATGGCATGCTTGATGCTAGGGGATACAGTCGTGAAGACAACAGAAAAAAAAACAGAGCTATTTATAGGGTGTGTTTATTAATAGAGTATAATAGATTTACATACAGGGTGACCAAGTCTATCAACTCAGCAGACTATGAGTCTCTTGAGGGCAAGATTTGGGTGTGATTTCTCCCTGCAATTCCAGAATGCTGAAAGCAACTAGGTCTTCAGTGGGTGTCCGTTCATTTATTCAACAGAAGTTCACTAAATGCCTAAATCATGCCAGGCGTTCATGGCTAAGACAGTGCAGGGGAAGGACTGAACTCTAGAGCTCTATGGACCTGGTTCTAATCTAATCAGCACTCATGGCTGTGTGACCTTAGGCAAGTCGCATCACCTCTCTGAGTTGCCCCTTCAACTACTGCTGACAGAAGTGCCTCTTGCATAGGGTTGGCTAAGGATTAAATGACTGTGTAAAGTGTACTCAATGCCTAGCACCTGGCATTGGTACTGCATGGATTTATCTGTTCTGTACATCTACCTCTCTTTCTAGAGATATCTCACCAAAGATGAAACATTTTCTCCGCAACTTCAGGGATGACCTGGCAAAAGTTATCCCACGCCTGGTGGAAAGTCAGGTAAGTTTGAGAAAAATATTGTCCCCTGGGGTATCTCTGTGTCTGAGGGTCAGGACATATATATTGGCAATTCAGAAAAGAGTTTCCAATCTTGGGCTTTAGGACCTGAAAAGTCTCCATTAAAAATTTCAGTTTTGTTATCTACTGGCTTGTGTCCTTGGCCAGGGACTCAGCCTCCCCGCACCTCAGTTTCCCCATCTGCAGCACGGGAATCCCCACAGTCCCTCTCTCAGAGTCATCACGAGGGTTCGGGCAGATGTGAAAGTGCTGTGCACGGCATCCCGCTGGTGCTCAGTACCCGGGAGCCGCTCTTGCTATGATTCCCTGGGGAGATCCAGTGAGGCCTAAGCTTCCAGCCGCAGGCTCTCTAGCTTGCTTTTCCTAGTCCCTGGCCTGACCCTTCTCTCTGTGCTGGTGGCCCAGGTGTGTCCTTTGATCGGTGAAATCCTCAGACAGCTGGACGTGAAACTGTTGAAGAGCCTCATGGGTGAGTGTCTGGTCCGTCCAGGGAGGAGGACTCGGGACTGGCAAATGGAAGAGGGGCCCCAGTGCAGCTCCCAGTGAGGCCTGCTGAGGAATATCTGCCCATGCTCTGAGCACTCTTAGAGGGGACCACATGACGATGGCCATTCCTGTCCCCCGAGAGAGCTAGGACAGCAGAGGCACCCCTGCCAGCTGTGCCCCGCCAAGGCATCCAAAGCTCCAGATCATCAGGAACAAGATCCTCCCAAGATCTCCACTCAGTCCTTTAGGGAGCACCGCCCCCCCCAAACCTGAGCCCACCCTCCACTTGCAGATAGACAGATACAGTCCCTACCTTCACGGAGCTCACAGCCTAGTGAATGGAAGAAGCGCATAACTACTTCTCATTTAGAAAGAATTTTAGGGCGCCTGGGTGGCTCAGTGGGTTAAAGCCTCTGCTTTCGGCTCAGGTCATGATCTCAGGGTCCTGGGATCGAGGCCCGCATCGGGCTCCCTGCTCGGCGGGGAGCCTGCTTCCCCCTCTCTCTCTCTGCCTGCCTCTCTGCCTCCTTGTGATCTCTCTCCCTCTGTGAAATAAATAAATAAAATCTTTAAAAAAAAAAAAAAAAAAAAAAAGAATTTTAACCCAAGAACCTCCGGCACTGGCCCCTGGTTGGCATGGATGGATGAGAGTCCCCTGCAGGCGCTGGATGGACAGTCCCCCCGGTGACTGATCCTGCCTCTTCTCCTTACAGAACAGGCTGCTGCTCATAAACTCAACCAACTATGAGTCCAGCCAACCCTCCGCGCACCAGATTCGAGCGTCCTTCGGCTACCTACTGATCCGGAAGGAGATTCCACATCTTGGGACCTTAAGTCTTCCTCAGAGTGGGGTTTCCACTGCCCCCAAACACCTTTACTGCAGGCCCTGTGGAGGCCTGTCCTGTCCCATAATAAACTCTAACTCTGAAGGGTACACAGGTACCCCTTCCTGGGCCCTGAGTTTAGTGTTCCAGAAGTCGGACTTGATGAAGGTCCATGCTGAGACTAAATATGCCTGGGTTTGCTCATCAGCCTAGAAATACCAGAGAAAACACTGTGTTTCCCTGTAATTTGCAGCCACAAGCCCATCTCTAGATTTGCTCATCAGTGCAGGAGGGCCCTGTTGAGAGCTCCCATTCCCTCTCCTTCAGCCCGTATCTGCTGAGTACCTACCAGGTGCTCAGCGCTTCGCCAGGCTTCAGTGGAGCGCAGGGAAAGGACGACAGAGTGGAAAAGCATAAACGTTGGCACCGAACAGATCGGAGCTCAAATTCAGTTCAGCCCAATGAGAAGTCCCATGTGGGTATGAACCATGTGCCTCAGAGTGACCGCTGACCCCCCGGCCCCCGGCACAGGGCTGGCCCAGAGACTGAGCGCAGCAAATGCCTGTGGTTAAGTGGTGGGTGAACCTGGTGTGAGGATTCCCTGGCTGTGGTGGGGACAAGGCACTTTCCCTTCAGGTCTCCCTCACCCGCAGAGTGGGGACAGAGGCCTTCCAGGATGTGGAGCAACGGGAGCCTGGACTCTGCTGGCGGGAGGTAAGGGGCACCACCGCTCTCCGAATCCGGGTGGCAGCAGCTACAAAAGCGCCGCATAGGCCTGGCCTCTGGCCCAGCAGCCACTCCCCGCAGGCGCCCCCCAGGAACACGCGCCCGTGGCCACCGCGGGACACGGGTGAGACTGCTCACGCGGCAGTGGTCCCACAGCCCCCGAGTCAACACCCTGAAGGCTCATCAGGGCTCATTTTCACGACGCACGTAACGCAGCCGGGCATGGAAGGGCACACGATGCATCTCCCGTTTGTGTGAAGCTCAAAAACAGCACAAGGAACCCATGCTGTCAGAAGTGAGGGTCGTGGGTAGCCTTGAGGAGGGCGGTAGTGACCGGGAGGGGCTGGAGGCAGCCTTCTGTTTCTTGATCTGCAGGCTGGGTGTGGGGACGGTGTTTAGTTTGTGAAAATTCACTGAGCTATTTACTTGTGTGCATTTTTCTTACATACGTTAGACTTTAACACACATTTTTGAGATAAAAAATATTTACCATGACACCTGAGTGGCTCAGTCAGTTAAGCGTCTGCCTTTGACTCAGGTCATGATCCCAGGGTTCTGGGACCGAGCCCCACATCGGGCTCCCTGCTCAGCGGGAAGCCTGCCTCTCCTTCTCCCTCTGCTGTTCCCCCTGCTTGTGTACGCTCATGCTCGCTCTCTCTCTCTCTGACAAATAAATAAATGAAATCATTAAAAAAAAATATTTACCATGCAGGATGTTTGTAGGAGCATATGAAAAAACATTTGCAATATGTTTAGCATGCACTAGGTCCACGGGAAACACTTACGAAAAGTCATTTAAATCATAGTTAACTATTTGATTAATGACTCTTCAGTTCTCGCCTTCCCTTGGGAAGCAGACTGAGAAATCAAGGAGAAATAACACACACATATTAATCATAGTACACACATATTAAGCACTTGGCATGTGCCAAGCTTGGTGCTCCGAGCTTCTACTCAGTGTCTCATCAAATCTTCACAGTAAATCCATGCAAGAGGACCCCGAGGCTCAGAGAGAGAAAGCCCCTAGCCCAAGATCACACAGCGAGGAAATGATCAAGCCGACTGCACTCAGGCAGCCAGACTCTAGAGCCCAGGCTTGGCCCCATGGATCCACCCTCCAGTCCTCCCACTCTTCCTCCTAACACCCCCCACCACACTCACACTGAGGGGGAAACGATGACTGAGGCCGTCGGCTGGATGGACAAGTGCCAACAAGGAAGTGTCAACAGCTCAGAGATGAGAATAGGGTGAGAGAGCCTCCGGTCTCCTTCTTTCAATTCAGACCGCCTAATCCGAAATGCTTCGTTGGGGATTTGCAACCCTAAACGCCCATGTTCTAGCACAGAGGATTCCCCCTGACAGCCTTGAGTTTGGGCCGGCTGGGGGGGGGGGGATTCTAAGAGCAAACACAGGAGGGCTGGGCCCCGTGCCCCGGCGAGGTTGCCTGGCCCCTTGCTGAAGGCAGCTTTTTGTCCCCCTTCCTCCTGACCCTTCCTGGGCTGGCTCAGCGGCCTCCTTCCTCCAGGGGCCCACTTGGGTTTCTCAGATCCTATTTTTGTTTCAAGGTTCACAGGGCCGTTGACTCATCATGTTTTCTCCCGGCAGAGCTTGTGGCACGGCGGGCTTCTAGTATGATACCGGGGCTGGGGGCTGGGGGGATTTAAGCGGAAATTCAGCCCCAAGTGCCCAAAAGCTGGCTCCCGGCCCCACCTGTCTGTGCCTTGTAACTTCTATGCCCTTCTGTGAGGGAGTTCTGACTCTGCGCCAGGCACTGGGCTGCAAGCTGCCTTTGTTTCCCCTGCTTAGCCCTGTCCGCAGGCCGGGGGGGTGGGTGCCACCGGCCCCAGGCTGCAGGCGAGGCGATCAAGGCTGCAAGAGGGAAGAGCACCTTGCCCAGAGGCCAAGCCGGGCTTGGGACTCAGGGCAGTCTGACGTCTCAGGGTGGGAAGGCTTCAGAGAACATGAGCAGGGACTTTCTGAAGATTCTGTGCCACAAACTCAGGAAGTTAAGAGCACTGAAGCTGGACAGCCCAGGATGACAGTCTGACTTCACCTCTTCCTAGCCGGGCTGACCCTGGGCAGGTCACTGTCCTCCCTGAGCCTCAGCGCCCCCACAGAGTTGTTCTGCATGGTATAGAGATGGTACAGAGCTCTGGGGTCTCATAAAAAACTATTACTATCATTAGCTGCAAATGTAGGTGCGAGATTCATCTCCGAGGTAAATGGGACTTAAGCAAATTCTGCTTAGGAAAATATATTTTCTCTCTTGCCAATTGCAATGGCATGGATAGAGCTAGAGGGTACTATGATACTAGGTCAAATGAGTCAGAAAAAGACAAAAACCATATGATTTCACTCACATGTGGAATGCAAGAAACAAAACAGATAAACACAGGGGAAGAGAAGGAAAAAAAAAGTAAGATGAAAACAGAGAGGGAGACAAACCGTAACAGATGCCGAACCCCAGGAAACAAAGTGAGGGTTGCTGGAGGGAAAGGGGTGGGGGAAGGGGTAACTGGATGATGGGCATGAAGGGGGGCACGTGATGGTGTGAGCACTGGGTTTTGTGTGCAACTGATAAATCATTAAATTATACCTCTGAAACTAATTTAAAAAATCAGGAAAAAAAAGAAAATATATTTTCTCATCAAAGTTGGGGCACCCAGCTCCCCATGAACCCTTTTTGCCTCTGCACCTCAACAAAACCACTGGGGTTTCCTTTTTTTTTAAAGATTTTATTTATTTATTTGTGTGCAAGAGAGAGAACACAAGCAGGGGGAGTCAGAGAAGCAGGTTCCCCGCTGAGCAGGGAGCCGGATGTGGGACTTGATCCCAGGACCCTGGGATCACGACCTGAGCTGAAGGCAGATGCCTCATCGACTGAGCCACCCAAGTCGCCCCACCACTGGGGTTTCCAAGGCCCCTTGAAGATCCCCCTCCAACGCAGCCCCCCCGATCTGATCTTGCTCCCGGGCAACAGAACCCAGAACCAGCCTCTCGCCAAGATGCAGGCAGCAAAGGGCACCACCTACGGTTTCTGAGAAACACTTCGGGAAGGCACTGATGTCAGCAAGGTGGAAAACACTGCGCTGCAGTGTTAGCAGCGTGACCTTTCACGTCTCCGGATGCTCCACGCCCCTTGCCCTCCTCGGGGCAGTGGGACAGGCAGCTCCCGCAGTTCCAAGGAAGGCCCAGTCTGGCAGAAGTGAGGAGAAGGTTCATGGGTTTCCAAGGCCTGGGTCTTCAAAGAAAAGGTCGTGACAGAGAGGAAATCAGTGGTTGTCAATGGGTGGGGGGAGTGTGTGACAAAAGGGCAGCGCGGGGGTGTCTGCGGCGTGACGGCACTCTTCCATATCCTGATGATCACGGCAGCTACGTGAGACTATACACGTGTTAAGAGTCACAGAACTACACACCAAAAGGGGAAAGAGACAATTTTCCTGTATTTTTTTTTAATTTTAAGCCTGGGTTTTTTCATTTCAAAACTCAAGGCATAAAATAGCATATATATGAATTGAAGCAAGATTTCCTGCTACCAAGACTAGATGTTAGACTGGGAGAGGGGGTGCGAGTCCAAGAGACACTGAAGAGAACACAGTTCTAGCAGGTCCTGAAAAGTGTCTGGTGCCCTTGCTACTCCCCAGGCAAAACTTGGCAGGGGAGGAGGAACATCAGAAACCCCAAGTCGGTGTGCTGGATTCAAGAACGGAGGGCACCTGTGCCCATGTCCCCTTCCAGAGCTACAAGAGGCGACAAGATCCCAGGGAGAGGAGGTTAACTGGAGGGTCTAGGTGGGTCCAGGGAGATGGGGTGGGGTGGACGCCCCCAGTCCTGCCTGAGGCCCAAAGGAATTGAGAAACAGCAGAACAACTCTGAGTGTCAAGCGGAGTAACAAGTAAATGTTAAATCTAAGGGAGTCTTTCAGACAGGAGGGAAGCACAGCGTCTCGGCAATAAGGGGGGGGTGGGGCAGAGGGCATGTGGAAGTCTCTCCATTTCCAGCCAAACTAGGAACAGGACAGCCTCCTTTAGATGCCTTAATACCAATGAAGCCCCTGGGACAGAATTAAAACCCCTGAGGAAAGTGGGGAAGTTTCTGCTACGCAGCAAACTGGCATTTGAAATGGTAACTAAGTTACAGATACATGAGAGAAAAAAAAAGACACTTAAGATTATGAACCGAGGTTCATGCCTGCTCCCCAGACCCCATTCCCCCACAGCCCAGTGAGGTAGACAGTATCCTCCCGTTGTACAGATGAGGAAACTGAAGTGAAGGGATTAGCGTCACTTGCCCAGGTCACGGGACCTGAATCAGAGCAATCTGCACCCACACCCATCCCCTCTCTGCCATAATGCGCGTGCAGCCTCTTGGCTTCAAACCAGAGGCTGTTAGCTGTCCAGAAATCAGCTGCACAAACTTCAGTCAGTCCCTCAACTTGCCGACCTCAGTTTGCCACAAAGATAGTAGCCATCTGAGCCAACCCATTAGAGTTGTACCAAGATAACAAAAGATGAGACCCCTTTGAGGATGGGTGACAACACACAAGCTGTGGGAAGAGTCTAGAGAATGCTTCAGTGGATACGTGGGTTCAGAGCCATGGCACAAGCCCCTTGAAGGCACCAGCCAGGCTCTGCCAGGAAGGAGAGCAGTTCCAGTGAAGGCTGGCACGAGGGAGGGTGGCATGGCTCATTGATTACATGGGCACAGGACACAGAGGTGAGTTCTGACTTCGCCATTCACTTCCTGTGCACCCCTGGGAAGAGGTCCCCCTCTCTGAACCTTAGTCTCCTCATCTCATCTTGGAGGGGCCACAACACCAACCACTCCTGACAAGGTTGAGGTCCAGCCAGGGACAGTACCTGGCATGTAGTAGGTGCTCAATAAATATGCATCTCCTCCTCCTCTTTCTGCTTTTCCTCGTAAGGTGTTAGGTTTAGCTGCTCTCACCAGTCTAAGATCTTGACCTCTCCATGTCTCAACGGTTTCATCTGCAAAGCGGATTCAGAGCCCTAAGAGTGGGGACAATTGGCTCATTAATTACTTCATTTGGGGAAGGGAAGAAGAAAGGGTAAAGGGAGAAACCAAGATGCCACAGCATCCTTCTGGCCTGGCAACCTGCACAGACTTTTCCAGGGTATAAATGTGAAATGTCATGGGATCATGACGTGCAGGAAAGCAAAACGGGCAATGAGTGTACAGAAGGTGTCTTCACGTCCCAGCACAGTGGTTTGGAGAACGGACTGCACGCGGTGTGGAGGCCCTGGCCCCAGGCCTGCTATGCGCACCTGGACATGTTTGCACATCCTGGACGAGGCTTGCACCACAAGCCTCAGCTTTCCCCTTGTAAATAGGGGTACTCATTCCCAGCCCAGGCCTCTGGGAGGATTCCTGGGAATGCCATTGGTGGAAAGCAAAGCCGGCTGGAATTCAGTAAGAGCTCAGTAACTGTTGAGTGTTGACAATGTTTCACTGTGATCGTTTGATGCGAGAAGTTCTGACTCTGCCCCATCCTGTGTCTTTGGGCACTCGCCCCGCTGTGCCTCCGGGTCCTGCTCTGCAAAGGGGGAGGGCAGCATGCCCTCCCTCCCAGGGTTCTGATGAGGACGGGCAGCCCCCTACACACAACTGTCCTACCAGAGACCCCCGATGTAGGAAAATCAGAGGCAGTCTGAATCTTGGGAGCAAGAATCTTCTAAATGGAGAAAAAGAGTTGGACCAGAAATGGTAAAGAGCCTCAGTATGAGACAGAGGCCCATTCTCAGGCTCCCAAAGGCCTCCTCTCTCCGCATTCCGAACATGATCTGCCAGGCGGGGGTGCATAGGCCCCCCGCCTCAGCCCTTCTCAGGAAACCATGAAGTCTTGAGTAACATCCCCATCTCAAGTTTTTCTCTGTTTAACTTGTCCATCAAGCGGCTTTGCTGTCCCACCTACTAATGTGATTGGCAATTATTTACTTTGGAGAGCCCTGAAAGACACCACCAGATCGCAGAATTCTAAATGATCTAGAAACCCATCACCCCATCGCACATTTCCTGCTCTGCACACTATAAAAGACGCTAGCTCCTCGGCAGAAGCAAGCGGGAGAGGACAGAGGTGAGCAGGAGAGCCACCAGCGCCTCTGAGAAGCCTGGGTGAGACCCGCCTGTCGCGTGCCCGCTCCGCCGCCCTGGGTGGTCGGGCTGCCGAGCTCCTTGCTGCGGGGTGGGCCCTGGCTGGCTGCATTTAGGATGGCTCATCAGGGGTCTTTTTCAGAAGGATTTTCGGGGGAATGGGAAAGGCCATTCACTCTGCTTCCCTGAGAGACCGGTGCCATGGATGTAAGGTTTGAATGTGGAAATGTAGAAAAGAGGATTTCACAGGGATGGGGAGCGCGTGGCTGCAGGTGCAGACGGCCGAAATCCCATGTTAGGGTTCTCTCGTGAGCATGCTCTTCTTACCCTCAATGCCAATTCTAAGGCGGGAGTTTTAACTTGAGGCTGCCATTGTGGATTCAGAAAATCATCCACAAACCTCCTAAAATCCACCCCATTTTGTACATTTCGTACATTCTGATGCATTTCTGGGATAAGGGTCCTTAGCTTCCACTGTACTCATAAAAGGTCCGTTTCCCGAAAGAGATTCAGAGAACTCAATCTAAATTTATCTCCCAGGGAGAACTCATCTAAATTTACCTCCCAGGGAGGCCACAACCAGCTGTTTGTACCAAAAAGCCCTTTCGACTCCAGCCACAGCAGTGACAGTGGGGGCTTGGCTGAACCAGCCAGTTGATGGAATTTTGCCCAAGGAAGCTTTCAGCACCTTTGCTGGCTCCCAAATAGGCCTAGGACAGGGTTGGTGATACCTGGGAGGGAAGAGTGCAAAAGGCAGCCAGATGTCAGAGGTTGCCCCCCAATTTTTTTCAGGTTAGCTTGAGGGAGAACAGAAAGGCGTAGAAAAGACAGTATGGGGCGCCTGGGTGGCTCAGTGGGTTAAAGCCTCTGCTTTCGGCTCAGGTCATGATCTCAGCATCCTGGGATCGAGGCCCACATCGGGCTCTCTGCTCGGCAGGGAGCCTGCTTCCTCCTCTCGCTGTCTCTCTGCCTGCCTCTCTGCCTACTTGTAATCTCTCTCTCTGTGTCAAATAAATAAATAAAATCTTAAAAAAAAAGGGTGTAAAGACTTTTTAAAAAAAAAAAAAAAAAAAAAAAAAGAAAAGACAGTATGCATGTCTGCGGGGGTCAGAGACCTATCTTCAACAACTCTGCCATCAAGTTGCTGTGCGACCTTGGGAAAGTCACTACCCCTCTCTAGCTCCCTGATTCTCCTTATGCAATAAGGTCTTTGAATGGCCCCAGGATTTCTCCAGCATTGGTCTGGATGAGATGGTGGCTATGGCCATCTGACCTCTAATATTCTGTGATTTAAAAGGGCTTCCACAAACCATCACAGGCTAGACCCAGGCCAAAAGACTTGACGGGGATAATGGCAAGGCAGTTCAGTCCCTCAGCCTTTTCATTTGCTTTATCTGAAGAGTGAAAACTAGGAGCAACGATTCAGGTCATTGCAAGCAAGCCTGGATGAATGGAGAGTAAATGTGATGGTGACTTAATTTAAACAGAGGTCTCTGGGTCAGACAGATCTGGCTTCAAATCCTATCCCTACTGTATGTTTACAACGCTGGGGAAAGTCCTCTAGACTCACTAGACTGCCTTTCCTCACCTGTGCAATGCGGGTGATAAGTGCCCACATCTTAGGCAGCAGTTATGATGAAATCAATTACTGAGCGTGGAGTGCTCAAGCTGATGCCTGGCCCAGGGGAAATACTGAGTAGCGTTAGCTATTGCTATTCACTCCCTGGAGTTCTGGAGGTCGGGGGCAGATGGCGGACGAATTCCTCTCTGATAGCCATGCTATGCTGGACCCCCCATTCTGTCCACAGATACCAAGAGAGAAGATGTTTCAAATTGGGGGCCTCATTGTCTTCTGCGGGCTGCTGGCCCGGACCACAGCCCTGCTGGACGCCCTGCCCTTGCCCCTGGACCAGACCCTGCTTTTGAAGGGGACTCCAGCCCAGGACCTAAGTCCCACAGATCTTGCTGGAAGCTTAACAGATGGTAAGTAAAAGTCTGTGACAACCTCTTTTGGGGTGTGTGTGTGTGTGTGTGTGTGTCCATCTAACTGTTCAGTATGGGGAGGGAGCCAGGGATGACTGAGGGAGAGGGCCTGAGGATCTGGAATTATCAGATTTGACCTCTAAGGATCCATCCCTATTTCCATTTTTAGCCCTCAGCACTGGCCTGCTCTCTAAGGGTCTGTTGGGCATTCTCGAAAACCTTCCACTCTTGAATATCCTGAAGACTGGAGGAGGCACGTCTGGGGCCCTGCTGGGGAGCCTGCTTGGGAAACTGACTTCAGCGGTCCCTCTCCTGAACAATATCATTGAGTGAGTCGTCACAGGCCTTGGTCCCCACCCCCACCAGAGAACCTGATGGAGATCTGGAAGCCCCACGCAGTGGCCCTGAAGGAGGGAGAGGGGTGGTCTGAACGTGAGGCCAGGACTCAGGGTGAGACCCTTCCCTGGCAAGGAACACCAGTCCTCTTGAACCAGGGACTGCCCCCAGTCCTGAAGCATATCTTGAGTCCCCGGCATCATCTATAATCCTCACGATGACCCTTTAAGATGTAATTAATAATCCCCGATTTACGGACGGCAGAACTGAAACACAGAAAGGTGCCTGTGCTCTCACAACCAGAGCAACACAGAGCCAGGGACCAAACTCTCATTTACTTAAGTCCAAAGCCAGGGCTTTTCCACCACCCATGGTAATTCTGTTCTCCTCACCTGTGGAGAGCACAGGTGGCCTCTGATATAAGCAAGAAAGTGTAAGCTACTCTCCTCAATGACATCCTCAGTGTAATGGTCAGTGAACAGTCTGATGTGGGGTTTCCCATGAGACACCTGAGAGCCCTCTGAGCAAATAGCAATAATGGGAAGCTTGATGCCAGGGAGCTGGCAAAGCCTGGGTCCTTGACAGGGCTGGATCAAAGCCATTTCCAAGGCTCCCACCCACCCAGGTGCTTGCCCCTGACTTGAAGACAGACAGATGGCCTTGAGTTTGATTTCGAAACGCACCATGTACCTTCTGGGTGACAGGGCACAGGGCACTCGGTCTCTCTGGGCTTGGTTTCTCCATCTGTAAAATGAAGATCATGGTGCCCACAGAAAAAACTATTGGGTGGACTGGAAGCAATGGTGGTTGTGAGATCAGCGCATGGAAGAGGCTTGCTTCCATCCTCTCTCCATTTGCTCCCACTTCCTGCTCCTCGATCTCCATGGTAACCATCGCTGACTGGCCACTGAAGGTTATGGCAGGATAAGTGATTCCTACGCATAAATATGTGAGAGGGACTTACCCCACCTGCCCATACGTCATCCACTCATCCATCCATCCATTAGTCCATCCTCTCTTCCATCTAATCCATTATTCCCCCATACAACTGCCTACCCACTCATCCCTCCACAAAGTCAACCAATATGGAGTAGGCCCCTTCTGTGTAAGACTCTGAGCTGGCACGCAGTATGCAAATATAAGCCAGACACAGCCTCCACCTTGGAATACCTCAGGGATTTGAGATGAGAAGAGGGCCATGGTGTGTCAGGGTCTGACCCGGTGCAGAAGTTGGGAAACAGTGATGTTTGTTGCCACAAGATGCCCTTCCTGTCTCCCCCTCCCCACCTCAGGAGTAAGTACAGTTGGGTTAAAGGTGGTTTCTAGGTTTGGGGCTGAAGGAACTACTATTCCTCCCTCCAATGTTGCTCTCTGAACAGTATAAAGATTACTGACCCCCAGCTGCTGGAACTAGGCCTCGTGCAGAGCCCCGATGGCCATCGCCTCTCTGTCGCCATCCCTCTGCGCATGATCCTCAATGTGAACACGTGAGTGGGCCCCGAGGGGGATGGCAGGGAGGCCCACCAAAGGAGACCCTGATGACCCTGGGTAGCCATAAGGGGGGTGGGGGAGTCTGACAGCATGAGCCTTCAACTCAGGTGCAGACACAGCAAACTCTCCTCCGCAGGCCCCTGGTCGGACGTCTGTTGAAGCTGGCTGTGAAACTAAACATCACTGCAGAAGTGTTAGCTGTGAGAAATGAACAGGGGAAGATTCACCTGGTTCTCAGTGACTGCACTCACTCGCCTGGGAGACTGCAAATCTCCCTGCTTAATGGGTGAGACCAGAGGGGTGGCTTCTCCTGCCCAGAAACAGTATCAATGGGAGGATGGCTGGCTGGGAAGATGGAACAATGGGAGTTTAGATGGGTGGGAGGATGGAAGGGTGGGAAGAAGATTAGGAGGGAGGGAAGATGGATGGATGGGTGGGTGGATGGATGGATGGACGGATGAGGAAATGGATGGGTAAATGGCCACTTATCTCTTCTGAGGCTGGGCTGACCAATTTTATGCTTGTACGCCATACAAAATCTGAGTTCAAGCCCACGGACCACAGGGGCATGTGGAAAAGTGGAGCAGTTCTTGTGTGAACTTGGACAGGGCTTCCCCAGCTAGAACCTCAGCTCACTCAGATAACCATTAACACAGAGCTACAGCGCTGCGGTTCTTAGCGAATCCACTGGGGTAACAGGGGTGAAAGTGCTTTGTCCCAGCATGAGAGGAACTAGTTCTGCAGCCTCCCTGGATCCTGATTTCGGTTACCCCGCCACAGGGGAGAACGAGTCCTGCATAATATGTCGGAGTCCTCCCACCACGGCTACCGCTTACTAAACACATACATTGTGTTTCACATGTATCATCTCAAGTCCTCATGACAACTACATACTAAGCATTGTTCATCCATTTACAGATTCTACAAAGTCTCACTGATTACCCACTGTATACAGGAACTAAGTGTTTATGCTACACATACCCACAGTGGGCACTGCTGTGTAGGGCGCCACTCCCTGTGGACAGGCTCCTTCTGGTTCGCCTGCACGAGGGTGTGGGTGGACAGGGCCCCATTTCAGTCGCTTAGTACTGAGACTGATGTGGCACAGCGGCCCCTCTGAAGGCCTCTCCACACCAACCCCAGGCCTCCGCACTGCCCCCTGGCTTTTTTCTCTCAGATTTGCTCCCCACCGTGTTCAAGGACTTGTCAACAGCCTCACCAACATCTTGAACGAAGTCCTTCCTGAGCTGGTACGGGATGAGGTAAGTGGGTAAATGTGGCAGCTCCTGATCCTCGGGTCTTAGAGCTTCTCAGGCTGAAAGAAGCCCCTGGAGTCAGCTTTTCTGAACCCCTCCGTTTGATCTGTATATTCCATCCATCAGTCTATCTGCCCACTGATTTATCTATCCATGTTTCTTCTTTCCATCCTTCAAAGTGCATCGACTGGGCCCTGCTCTGGCCCAGGCCCTGTGCATGGCCACCTTACAGCTGAAATGGCTTGGCCCGGCCCCAAGAAGCTCCCAGTCCACCCCCACTACGGCTGTAGACAGGCGCTCTTCCAGCCTACGCTTGCCTATGCTTGGGTGCCTTCTACATCCAGAAACTCACCGCTTCTGGAGCAGCCCACCCTATCTAGAAACCGCTGTCACATCCCACAGTGAACACTGGCTCTGTGTGTGACTGGGCACTTCACATACATGCCTTCCACTTCTCCCTCTGCCCGTGTGAATGGATAAGCATCCGTGAGACTGCTTAGAACCAAACGCTCTCAGACACAGAAGAATGACAGAAAGGCTCCCCCAGAGAATCCATCCTGGGGCTGCTGCTGCTCCCAGGGCCGCTGTCCAGGTGCCGCTGTGCCCAGTGCCTTTCTCTGCCCCTGCCTCAGGTGTGCCCTCTGGTCAACGAGGTCCTCCGTCAGCTGGATGTCACCTTGGTGCATTCCATTGCTGGTGAGTCCCCTGTCCCAAGCCCTCTCTCCCTTTCCAGAAGCAGTGGTTTCCCCCAAGGAACTCTGTCCCTGTGCACCATAGGAGAGACCTAGATCCTTCCAGCCTCAGCTCTCCCCACGTCAGGTTTCTTTTTTGCCTTGAATTATCCAGATAATGTTGAGGGCTGGGCCCTGCCTCCCCCTGCCACATCAGCCCTGACACTGAGAACAGCGGAGCTGGTTGGTGGAAGGAGGTTCTGCCCCTGCCAAGCTTCACCTAAGCTTAGCTGGATCACCTGAGTTCCCGTTCCCCAGCCCCTGGGCTCAGGGAAGTGTGGGACATCCCTCAACTCCTGCACACTAAGACCATCACTCTGGTCTGCATCTTCTAGACTTACTGATCCACGGGCTGGAATTTGTCACCAAGGTCTAAGCCTTCCAGGAAAGGGACCCAGCCTCTGTTGAACTGGTGAGTGCCGTTTCCCAATCGCCAGGATCTGGGTGCTCTCCTGGCAGGGGGCAGCAGAGGGCTTGGGACAGTGACGTCTGGAGGGAGAGATTAACAGCCACACAGACACAGAGAGACACCCGTTCTGTAGAAGTTTATAGAAATGCTGACGGATGTAGAGAGACACAGGTGGCACCACCACACAGCCACAAAGAGAACACACATGACTGTGNAAATGCTGACGGATGTAGAGAGACACAGGTGGCACCACCACACAGCCACAAAGAGAACACACGTGACTGTGCACATGCACACGTGCCTGCGCGCGCACACACACACACACACACACACACACGGGATGTGTGGATACAAAGACACACACTCACTCGAACATATGCACAAAGAGCTCCCCAGCCCAGGCCTGGACTCCCCTTGGGGCTGAGACAAGCCCCCCAGCCTGAGGTCTCAGCCCCCTCCCCTTCCTCTGGAGGGCAGGTTCGATGATGGGCCACTACCAACAAGAGTCAGTGACCTCGAGTCTCCATTCTGATCTGTTCTCCCAACAGAACCATTTCCTGCTGCTCAATTTGCTCTCCCCAGCTGCCGAGGGCTCACAGAAGGCGACCCATGTCCTGGATAGTGACACGGCAACTATTTGGGAACCAGCGAAGCCTTCTCTCCAAGGAAACGGCTCTCCCCGCACACCCCCACCAGACATGTGTTACAGTCCATGTTCCTCGCCAAATAAAGTTGCTCTTTCACTGCACCAGGGGCCTTGTCATTCTTCACCGTCATTCAAGGGCTAATAGATTGGAAAGAGCCCTGTCCTGGGTGGCCGGGGCCAAAGAACCGAGTTCGGACCCTACACCATAGAACCTGATGGTCGTAAGCTGGAAAGGAGGTGTTCAGATAAGTGGGCATTTCAGAGTGACCGCTCTAAGGTCCCTAGGAGAGGTGGACAAGGGGTTCGGGGTAGATGTGGCCCTTCAGGCAGAGATGGTGACACACAATTCCTCCACACAAGGAGTGAAAGGGCAGATCTGAGAGATGTTCAGGAGTGGACCTGAGCATGGGGGAGGGAGCAGGTGAGGTGTGGGTTGCTGTCCATGTCGCAGGTTGGGGAGCCTCAAGGTGACTGGGGATGTGGGAGGATGAGCTGATGCCAGCAGGAAGATGATGCCTTCAGCTGTGGCTGTGGTGCGTGGAAGGGCTTGGGAGCCCCGGGGGAGACATCCAGGAATCCAATGGGTACACAGGTCACCAGCCACTCCTCTTTTGCTCACTGGCATCCAGTCATACTGACTTCTTTTATGTTTTCTCAGCAAGAGGATGAGAAAAATGACAAAGAGGAAGTATAGGAGGAAGGACAAATGGGTCCAAGGTGTTCATTACTCGCAGACATCGAGAAGGGTCACTGGAGAAGCACATGATAATGTTATTGGTGCCAGGGGTGTGAGTCCTTTTTTTTGAGGGAAGATGCCTGATTTTTAGGAAGAGGAAGGGATGAAAGGAAGTTGACACTGAATACAAATAAGATTTATGAAAAATTGGAGACAAGAACAAAGAACAGGGCAACCCAAGCTCGGAGAGGTTGTCTGCTTGAATAAAAAACTAAATATGCCATCACTGTTTGAGGTCCTTAGAAGACTAGCCCAACCATTTCACCCCACAGATGAGGGTACTGAGGCCTTGGGGTATATATGTGAATGATTTGCCCAAGTTACAGTATGACAAAAAGACAAATCAAGGACTGAAACATCCCAGACGTCACAGAAAACCTTGTCCCCTATGCTTGGGGAGAACCCACTGACCTTGTGAGAATGAGCAGATTCAGGCTGGTGTTTCTCAACCCCCATCAAACATCTCTCATGGTGTCCAGACCTGCCACCGTCCCCCCTTACTGTGGTCACTGGCTGACCTCGCATTGTGGGAAGACAGTCCTACGGTTCAGAACTGGGAGGTTTATTGTAGAAAACCAACACCTGTGTTCTGGTGAGGGGAGGGAAGGAAGCACCTTCCATGTTCACAGAAGTGGAATATCTTTGGGCTCAGGATGAATAGTTACATTTCATAAGCAGCTGAATGGTCATTGTGAATGTCTGTCTACCTAGTCGGTGACCTGAAGCACAGAAGGGCCTTCCAGACTGGAAACCGACAATTAGGACGTGACTGGGTTTGAATAGAGTCAAGGCATGAGTTATGCTCAAGTCCTTTTTTGGGCCTTAGGCCAGGCGTTAGGTCAATAGGGAGCGTCCCCCTTGGCTCAGGTCCCAAGAATCAAGGGACAGGGCACACACGCCTCGTACCATCAGCCACGGTGCAGCTGCCCTCGGACCGCAGCACCAAACCATGTTCCTGTCGGGACACACATCCGCTCCCTGTCTCTGGAAATGATTTTCCCACTGCTCCCCTGGATTTCTTCCTACAGCCCACAGAGGGGTCTTCCCTCTGCTAACGACTTCAATCTCCTAACTAACTAATCTAAGTACAAAATAGTCTGACAGGCAGCCAGGTCAATCAGAACACATTCATGGCTTTTAACTAGTGACAACATTTTCACGTTTTAAAAACTCTCCAGAAGATAGTGATAATGGCAGATGAAAGGCCCCTGAAAATTCTCTCCTACAGAAAAGCAATGAGAAAACTGCCCCCCCCCTTAAATTCTTAGAACCAGCTTCTTCAGAACTCTTGAAATTCACCAAAGGCTTGCACCAATCTGGGGTGTGCTTATTCAATAAAAATTGCTGAATCTTGGGCGCCTGGGTGGCTCAGTGGGTTAAAGCCTCTGCCTTTGACTCAGGTCATGATCTCAGGGTCCTGGGATCGAACCCCTCATCAGGCTCTCTGCTCGGCGGGGAGCCTGCTTCCTCCTCTCTCTCTGCCTGCCTCTCGGCCTACTTGTGATCTCTCTCTGTCTGTCAAATAAATCAATAAAATCTTTTTAAAAAGATTGCTGAATCTTGGTAAGAACAGTGAGCTTTGTGGTGTTTCAGTTACCCTAGTCCCATCCCCCATTCTCCACGGAAGACTTGAAAACGCAAAGTCCACAGTCTTGGTGAAAATAAGGAGCCTGGAAGCCTCTGGAGAGAGGCAAAAGAGTACTGGAATAAAAGCCTCATTCCCAGAATATAGTCATTATTTGATCTGCCTTGTTAGTTCCCTGGAAGATCCTACTCTCGAGGCCATCCTGGTTTGACTCAGAGTTCATCTAGTATAAACAGCCTCTTCTCCAAGGACATCTGTCAAAATGATAGACAGATCTTAAGACTGGGAGTTTCTAACTCTCAAGCTAGTCTATTGTCAGGCTTCGGCAATTTGTCATAATTACACTTTAGGTGTTCTACCCGGCAGCCTCTGCTTCTGCTAAGCTGATCTGCACTGTAATTCTGTGTGTTCACCTAGCTCTCCAGACCTGCGGATGGCAGTGTGCCCTACGACCTCAATTCTCTGACAGGCCTAAGAGAGCTGCTGATTGTCCATGTTGAGCTCTTTTCTTGCTGTGAGGATGGAAGTGACAACCTCCAAGCTCTTAACGTGTTGGTGCTGAGATGGGGAGTCTGGGTTTTTTATAGTTTTCACCAGTTACATTTGCTTCCCGGGAGGACGGGACCCCAGGGCTCCTCGTACCGCCATCTGGAAAGTGAGACTTCGTTGAAAGTTGTCAACCACTATTTTTTCAAATTTATTTCCCGCACGATTCTTCTCTCATTCTGAGACTCTCGTGGCATGAATGTAGATCTGGTCCCTGGTCCCTGAGGCTCCGTTCATTTCTTTCAGCTGTTCTTCTTTCTTTTATTCAGACTGGATCCATCTCCAATGTGTTGTTGCACCAGACACTTTTAACATTATATTATTATGAGACTCTGGATCTTGCTTAAATTCTGTGGAGAATGTTTGGGGGGGGGGGGTTGGTTTAGCATGCAAATGACCCAGTTAGATTCAGGCTAAGCCAGTTAGGTTCAAGTTCTGACCTGCCTTCTGCAGGCTGTGTTTGTAAACAGGGGATTTCCTTCACTGTCTTCACTCGTAGGGGCCGCCTTTCTCCTTTTTGGATCAGAAAGATCGGACTTCTCTTGGAGCATTTTGTATTCTCACCTGTGCATAGTTCCATGTTTCACACTGCCTTTGAGTCCAGCATGGAAGATATGGGAGGGATAAAGACCCAGGAAACTCACCTGTGGATCACTCATTCTTTCCGTGATGACTTTCTTCCTTGGTCCACCTGCTGCCATCATTTTTCAGACCCCTCAGAGAGCCACCTGCTCACTGTGTCCGGGGTTTTAGTTTCATTCCCCAGGAAAGACAAAGTACAGTAAGCTTCCTCCATCCATCTCAACTCTCCAATCTGCCAGACAAGATGGCTTACGGCAGATGATGGTGGACTATCTGTGACTTAACCAAGTACCCTCCTGGTCATAGCAGCTTGACTAGAACAGTGGAATGCAGCCTCTGGTGCTTGGTATGCAGTTGGAAAATGTGTTCTTCTCAATCCTTATCAGATAACCACTCAGGAGGCGATTTGCATTCACTTGGGATGGACAATGGAATACATGCAGTCTTGCCCCTGCTCTCTGTCACAGAATATAGTCTGAACGGATCCTCTCATGTGCATGTGTGAGCTACTGTTTCTATGTAACATACCACCCCAAGATTAAGTGGCTTAAATAACAATACTCATTTCATGATATTCCATAGTTTCTGTGAGTCAGAAATTCACAAAGGCTCAGGGTGAAGTTCTGGCTCATATTCTCTGCAATTGCAGCTTTACCTGTAATTGCTTCTTCAATCCTCCACACAGCCCTTTGAGGGAGGTACTGTTATGACTGGCCTCCCTTTGCAGAGGCACAGAGAAGTTGAATAAGATCCCTGAGGTCACCAGCTGGGGCAGGTGGGGCTGGGGCAGGAGCAAGGCAGCCAGACCCACAGAAGGGAGACCAGAGGAGCGGTCGCTCATTCCCCACCTACCTCCTCCTCCCACACCCCACTCCGCTCCCCAGCACGATCCCACGGCCCCCACAGGCATTGCAAGGACAGGCGGGAAGAGCAACAGCAGACTCGTGTTGAGCCCCAACTCTGTGCCAGGCTCTGCTCTAAGCATTTGTTGTAGATTAATTTCATTAATCCAATAGCCCTGGAGGACTGTGTTGTTATTACCGAACTTCACAGATGCAAAGCCTTAGACACAGAGAGGTGGAGTCACTTGCCCAAGGACACACAGCTGGTAAGCCTGGAGCCAGGATTCAAACTCAGGCTGTCTGGCTCTGAGGCTCTGTCTCGTCTCTAGATAAATTCACCTACAGCCCTTGGGGAGAAGTAGTAGCATCAAAGAAGTTATAGGGATAAAATTTAAAGTGGAACATTAAATAAATAGAGGTAATGGTGGCTCATATGTGGCAGAAGTTGTGGAGGTGAGATGTGAGTGACTGGAATCTAGGGAGCTTGGAGACCCGACCTCCAGCACCTGACTAGCCTGGCTGCTGGATCCCCTGAAGTCCCCAGGATCCTGGCCTTGCACCAGCACTCGCACACACGTCCTGTGACCACTAGGAGGCGCTGCTGCAAGGCAACCCAGCAGTCACCTTGAAGATTAACATTTACTTAGCACCTTGCTAAACCCTTTCAGTGCAACATCTTATATAATCCTCACTGAGAGGACCTCTAAGGCTCAAGATCATAGAGTTTATGAGCAGTGGATCCAAGATTTGAATCCCAGCAGTCAAACTCTAGAGCCCAGGTCCTTTGCCAGGGGGTGCAAATTCACAAGTCTCCAGCCAAATCTGGTACATTGTTTTTCATTTTTACTTTAAATTACTTTAAATGCTGATTTTTCTCCAACTGAGTGCGACCGTAAATGCATTCACCATTTCCTCCAACCGTGTCACACCAAACCATCCTATGCTATTAAATGCGTGGTCCCTCAAGTGGGGTTGCCAGATTTACCAATAAAAATACACTAGACACCCAGTTAAGCTTGAATTTCAGATAAGCGAAGCATTATTTTTATAGGCAAATCCCAAACACTGCAAGAAATGTACTTAAACTAAAAAATTATTCATCTAAAATTCAAATTTAAATAAACTTGTATTTGTTCTGGCCAAAATAATTCAACAGCTTCCTATATTTTTTCTGGCAACCTTGCCTTACGGGCACATGTCCTACAAATACCCTCTAGGCATTTACAGCTCCTGCCCTGTACTTCATTCCCCCGCAGGCGGGAACTGACCGCGCATCTACTTTGTGCTAGCTTCGCACGGCGTCTGGAGCAATAAAGGGCTCTGCGGTGGCTCCAGGCTGCGGTCCCAGCAGCGCCACTGCCCGAGCTCTGTGATGGGCAGACCTCGTGCTCCTAGAGGCATCTGCAATAGATGAAGACACCACGCAGAGCTTCCGACCAACCCCAGTAAGGGAGTCACAGAGAAGACCGCTAGAATTCGGGGTCAAGGCCATGCCATCTTCAGCAGCGATCTGTATACTATTAGAAAAACAGCTCCTGACGTGTTCCTGAGCCCTGGTAGAGAAGGGGCACCTGCCCACAGGGCATCCTGTGACTGTGAGACCACAACTTACCATGCCCCCGGCACGTTACCCACCGAGTCGCAGAGTCAGGCAGGACCAACAGCCGTCCGTCATCAGACAGACGTGGTATGTCTAGTTTGGGTTTACGGAGACCCAGCGGCATAGACAGGTTGCATGATCCAGACCCCTCACGTCACCTGTGTCACCTCCCCGTGTTGCACCAACACTCCGCCCTCAGCTCACGCCTCTGGCATTAGGGGCATTCCCCATGACCTGCGGGAGGAGGAGAGAAAAGCCGGAGCTCACGACAGCCCCACCCTGGGGCGCCCCTGGAAGGGCGATGAGAGGAAACCCTCTCGGTGGGCTACGCCGCACGCTACGCACGTGGTCATCCACTTTGAGAAAAGAGAAAAATGACTGAATATTTATAGTCTCACAGGCTGAGGCAAGTGACTTGATAGCTTAGTCAGGGACCTGGAAGAGTAAGATTTTAAGATCGGGGACAGCGAGGAGGATCTAGTTAACTGCCACTGCTACAGTGGTAGCGTCCATTCAGGTGACGCGCCAGCCACTTGTGCCAGCGGAAGCGCGGAAGATCAGGGCAACTTCGAATGGATAGTAGAGGAGGGGGACCTTGAGTGTCAGTCAAGGCCTCACAGAGGCAGTGGCAACGTCAGGGCCTCTGGTTAGTATTGTGAGTTTCCCCTGAGTGATGACTACCTCAGTCTGGTAGGGCAACCATAACAAAATACGACAGACTTGGTGGCCTGAACCACAAAATTCATTTACTCAAGGTTCTGGAGGCCAGAAGTCCAAGATCAAGGCGCAAGCAGGACTGGTTTCCCTCAAGGACTCTCCCCTTGGCTCAGAGACGACCGCCTTCTTACAGCTGCTTCACACGGATGTCCCTCTGTGCACACGTGCCCCTGACACCTCTCTGTGTGTCCTAATCACTTCTGCCAATAAGGACACCAGTCAGATGGGGCTGGGGCCACACAGTGGCCTCATTTTAACTTAATCACCCCTCTAAAGGCCCCGTCTCCAAATACAGTCACAGTCTGAGATGCTCCAGGTTAGAGTTTCAACATATGAGTTTAGGAGAAACACGATTCCACTCATAACAGTGATCACCCAAAATCCTGGAGCACCAAGCCTAGGTAGAGAGCACTTGGAATGACAGTGCAAAACACAACGCCATTTGATCCTTCTACGATTATTGTAAAAGGAGAAGTTCTTTCCGGAAGGACAGACAAGTGATTTACAGTGATTAAAGATCCAGGCAGTAGACTGGGTTGAGGGCAAGGAGAGTATTATCTGTGCTTCACTCAAATTCCTTCTGTGCAGGTGGAATATTATCCTGTTCATGTACGACTTTTCCCTCAATGCTCCATTACCGTAAAAATATTCAAATGTTTGAAATTTGAAATAATTGCATAAGCACCAACATATCTATCACCTAGTTTCAAGAACTAACAGTTCACTATGCTAACCCTATCACCTGTCAGTCTGTCCATCCTTCCATCCATCCAAGCATCTTATTTTTGATGCATTTCAAAGCAAATTGCAGAGAGCAGTTCCATCTTTCAACACTTCAGGCTTCATTTCATTAACTAGAGCTCAACATTTGCTTACATGTTTTAACTTTAAGATAAAAGTTACATAGCATGAAATGCACGCATCTTTAAGTGTATCTAGGTATCTTTTTTATGTCTGTTTCTTAATTTTTTTTAAAAGAGTGCCAGTCATGGCACCCACTGATCCACTCTCAGTGAGCCCTTATGGAGCCCCTACAGTCTGCCCCCTAGTGGGGCAGTGTGCTCACGTGACATAATGGACATGACAAAGCTGTGGTTCCCGGGAGCTCACAGTTCAGGGTGGGGGCAGAAGATCAGCACATAAATGAGGAAGTAAAAAGATCACCGAAGGCTGTGATGGGGGCTCTGAAGGCCAGAAAGTGAGGGGATGTAATGGAGGGAGCTGGAGCTGTGCGTGGAGAGGGCAGGAAGAAAATGCAAGAAGGCCCAGAGGAGGGGCTGTGTGAGCAGATGCCCGAGTGGTAAGAAGATGCCCAGACCCCTCCGAGCTCTGACACATCCTACCCCGGCTGTTTCCTGGAGCAAGCCTGTGGGCCTCCCTGTGCCTGGGTTTTCTGGACCGCATCACAGGGATGGTCTCCTCTCTCCCTTGTGGGGCTGCGGTTAGGGTGAAATGAGGGAGCTGCTGTGCTGCCCCCGGCACCCAGCGAGCATGTGCTGTCAGCCGCTCTGCCCCTGCTGCCACCACCTCTGTGCTGTCAAATGCACCCCAAGCCCCTTGTGTGTGCAGCCTCTGCGCTGGATGCTGGAAACACAGGAAGGAGTCAGAAGGGTGTCCTCCCTCAAGGGGTTCCTAGTCTAGAAGGTGAGGCCATTACAGAACGTGGTGATCGGAGGAGCAAGAGAAACAGCTGGAAAGGACCTTCATGGCACGAGGGAGGAAAGGACCTCCTCTGAGTGAGACGTCCAGGAAGGTCACCTGCGGTGAGTCTAAAAAGACCACTGGGAAGTCCTCAGGTGAGCAAGGGCAGGAGTACATTCTAGGCTGAAGAGCCAGCCACGTGAAAGCCGAGGGAAACGAACTGACCTGATGCATGCGGGGAGAGCGCGCACTCAGGCGAATGGAGGAGGAAAAGGAAAGCGGAGGCCGGGCCGAGAGGGGCTGGGCCTCGGAGGACTCAGGGCTGACGCTGGGTGCGGGCTGTTCTCCCAAGGGCCATACGCAGCCAGCGACGCGCTTTAAAAAAGGTGGCATTGACGCGCTCCCCAGAAAGACCAAAAGTAAAAGGACCAACACCACCACGTGTTGGTGCCAGAGCAGAGCGACGAGAACTCACACACTGCCGGCAGAAGTGTGAAATGGTACCAGTGTTATGGGGAGGGAAGAGGGGTCCGGCTATGGCTACCAAGGGGGCCAGGCCAAACCCAGGGAGGCCAGCGAGGAGGCTGCTGCAACTGCCCCAGGCAAAAAGTAATGGGGCCAGAGGTGAGGCCAGGCCATGCAGGGGAGAACAGGGAGGCCAGAGACACCATTGGTGGGGCGACTCAGGAGGCAAGAGGGGGAGGTGAAGAGTGGGTGGAAACAGGCCAGAAGCCAGGCCCTCTGTGCAAGGAAACTCTGGAGTGGCCTCTCCCGGGAACAAAAAATGATGCAAACATTGCTCAAATGTACTGAGAAGCAGGGTGGGAAACAGGTGGGGGGTGGGGTGCCTCCTGAATATCCCTTTCCCGTTCAGTGATACCCCCGCCTTCAGGTGAGTCTGCTGGTTCACCTTTCCCCTCTCCTGGACACTGGGTGACTAAGTGAGTAAATGTTAGCACAGGAACCTAATCCACGTGGGTGACTTCAAGCGAGGTGCTGATGGGTTCCCCTGCTCCCCTCCCGGGCCCCAGGAAGTAGAGATAAGCAAAAAGCAAAATAAGTAAAGGGGATTAAGAGGGACAGACTTACAGTTATAAAATAAATAAGTCATGGGTATAAAAGATACAGCAAAAGGAATGTAGTCAATAATCTCATATGGTGAGAGATGATAACCGCCCTTGCGGTGAGCACTGTGTAATGTAAAAAAATGGTGAATCACTATGTTGTACACCTGAAACTGACACTCTATGTCAACTCTACTTTCATTTTTAAAAAGTGGGAAAAATGTCCCGTAGAAACTGTATTCAGAATAATCCTGAACTGGGAACAGCTGAACAGGAGGGAGAAGGAGTAAACAGGTGGCCCACTCCTACAGTCTTGTACAGCCGTAAAAGGGAATGGCCCGCCTGTGGCCACAACAGGTGGCTGCATATCAGAAACATTAGGCTGGGGGCGCCTGGGTGGCTCAGTCATTAAACATTAGGCTGGGGGCACCTGGGTGGCTCAGTCGTTAAACGTCTGCCTTCGGCTCAGGTCATGATCCCAGGGGCCTGGGATCAGGCCCCACATCGGGCTCCCTGCTCTCTGGAAGCCCGCTTCTCCCTCTCCCACTCCCCCTACTTGTGTTCCCTCTCTCACTATCTCTCTCTCTCTTTCTCTCTGTCAAATAAATAATAAAATTTTTTTTTAATTTATTTTCTTTATTTGACAGAGAGAGATCACAAGTAGGCAGAGAGGTAGGCAGAGAGAGAGGAGGAAGCAGGCTCCCTGCCGAGCAGAGAGCCCGATGGAGACTCCATCCCCTGAAATCATGACCTGAGCTGAAGGCAGAGGCTTTAACCCACTGAGCCACCCAGGCGCCCAAATAAATAAAATCTTTAAAAAAAAGAAGAAAAGAAACATTAGGCTAAGTGAGACACAGTAGAGGACACACTGTATGTTCCATTTATGTGAAGACCAAGAACAGAAAAAGCAAGCTGAGGTGGTTTAAAAAAAAAAATCTACCCCCATCGGGGCTCAGGGAGAATTGGCTACAGGGCATAAGGGAACCTTTTGGGGTCATGACAAAATTCTGTATCATGACAAGGGTTTGGGTTATACAGGCATATGTATTTGTCAAATCTCAGTAAATGGATACTTAAGATCTGTGCTTTTCTTTATATGTTGAAATGTTTTCCACTGCAGCCCACAGACTGAGAAGTCCCCAGGATCTCATTAATGGTTCCAAAGAGTTCTCTGGCTAAAGGTTGGTGCCACATCTGTTGGGCAATGTTGACAATCTTATCAAAAGTAATATTCCTACGGGGGCCCCTGGGTGGCTCAGTCGGTTACACGTCCAACTCTTGACTTCAGCTCAGGTCATGATCTCAGGGTCCTGGAGTCGAGCCCTGCATCAGGCACTGCACTGGGCATGAAGCCTGATTAAGGTTCTCTCTCTGTCCCTCTCCTTCTAAAGATTTTTTATTTATTTATTTCACAGAAGGAGAGACATCACAAGTAGGCTGAGAGGCAGGCAGAGAGAGAGAGAGAGGAGGAAGCAGGCTCCCTGCTGAGCAGAGAGCCCAGTGCGGGCCTCGATCCCAGGACCCTGAGATCATGACCTGAGCTGAAGGCAGAGACTTTAACCCACTGAGCCACCCAGGCGCCCTGTCCCTCTCCTTCTGCTCCCTCTCTGCTCACACCCTCTCTCGCTCTCTCTTAAAAAAAAAAAAAAAGGAATATTCCTACTGTACTTAATGTTTTTCTGCTTCTTTCTGTGTGTGCATGGTTCCTTGAAGGTTGTGATAATCGGGGCAGAGACAGAAGGCACCTCTCAGTCTGGGCCTGTCTGTTCTGAATAGTCAATTCCACTGTAATTCTCAGACCCTTCGTGCCCCAGTTCCCTCAGTGATGTGATCACCAACCTTTTTGGAGACAGACCCAGAGAGCCAATCTTGGGGTCAGGGCAGTATGACACCCGCTTCCCCACCAGCATACAACTTTGATCTTACTGGGTTGAACTTGGGCGTCATGGAGGAAGCAGCAGGTGTGGGATGAACCTAAAGGCCAAAGAAAGGTGCGCCTTGGCCTTCCTCCTAACTGAAAGCCCATGTACAAACAGAGGACTCCCGGAAATGATATACATGCTGAATTACTTAGTGGGAAGGGGACTGAAACCAGCGACTTATGAAATGCATTTAAAAAATAAGATGGATGGGCAGGATTTACATGATGTTATCTGTAAAACTAACTTTGCTTGGGGACCTGGGTGGCTTAGTTGGTTAAGCGTCTGCCTTCAGCTCAGGTCATGATCCCAGGGTCCTGGGATCATTCCCCACGTCCAACTCTCTGCTCAGTGGGAAGCCTGCTTCTGCCTCTCCCCCAGCTTGTGCTCTGTCAAATAAATAAATGAACTGTTTTGAGGGAAAAAAAAAAGAAAGGAAGAAAGAAAAGACTGTCATAAGAAAATGTTATGAGGAGGGAAGATGGGTCTGGCTATGGCTACCTTGCAGACAGAAAATTTGAGGGGGCCAGGCCAAACCCAGGGAGGCCAGCGAGGAGGCTGCTGCAACTGCCCCAGGCAAAAAGTAATGGGGCCAGAGGTGAGGCCAGGCCATGCAGGGGAGAACAGGGAGGCCAGAGACACCATTGGTGGGGCGACTCAGGAAGAAAGAGGGGGAGGTGAAGAGTGGGTGGAAATAGGCCAGAAGCCAGGCCCTCTGTGCAACGAAACTCTGGAGTGGCCTCTTCCGGGAACAAAAAATGATACAAACATTGCTCAAATGTACTGAGAAGCAGGGTGGGAAACAGGTGGGGGGTGGGGTGCCTTCTGAATATCCCTTTCCCGTTCAGTGATACCCCCACCTTCAGGTGAGTCTGCTGGTTCACCTTTCCCCTCTCCTGGAGACTGGGTGACTAAGTGAGTAAATGTTAGCACAGGAACCTAATCCACGTGGGTGACTTCAAGCGAGGTGCTGATGGGTTCCCCTGCTCCCCTCCCGGGCCCCAGGAAGTAGAGATAAGCAAAGAGCAAGGCATTGCCAGTTCAGAGAGATTTTGAGTCCAGAAAATGTTGCAAAGATGTTCCAAGAACTCATTTCGTTTGGCTTTTAGAGCCTCTACTGGTACCAGTGGACACAACTGCCACATGGTAAGGCATTAGTAATCTATCTGGCTCACCCACACTCAGAAAGCACTCCAAAGCACTTCTTGATATGTGATCGATAGCTTGCTGAGGGTCTTCCAGAACCTGGGCTGCCTCCCACAGCATCAACGGGAATGAGAAAGTCATTCACTTTCCTACTCTTTCTCAACCCTTCCAATATACGAAGGGCTCAGCAGAATGCTAGAATGCCTTCAACACCTCTCCACTGGGCACTCTCTCCAGGCGCCCTGAACAGGCAGCATGGCGAGCTTTTCTGTTTGTTTTCACTGTGACTTTAGAAAAAACATGTCGCCACTCTGAAGGGGGCTCATCCAAACCTTATCCGAAAAATGAGGATAAAACAGTGCCCAGCTGCAGGCATCGGTGTGGGGTTAAATTATTGCATTGGTTAAAAATGCAAGCAAAGAGTGCATAAGCACTCAAAAGCTTAAGTATAGCCAGTAACACCCTCTGTAGCCCCTATCGCATCGCTGTTACCTCCGATTTATGGGAAGCAGCGTTGCTTTTGCATTTTGGGTAGTGTTAAACAATTTCCTGTCAGAAATAGAAAATCAAACAGGACTCCACTCACCAAAATGCATGTTGAGTAGACAGGAATCGTAGGCCTTGGCAGATACAGCAAAATGTGAAGACAGATGCGGCAGGCAGGTGAGGACAGGACACGAACGACAGGCATGTAGGAGATGGTGGCGGAGAGATGCAGCGCAAATTCGGAGTCAGATGGAGCAGATCCTGGCCTCTTGCCCCGGCAGCTGTGTGACCTTGAGCAAGTCACCTGCCTTCCTGCACCTCCATTTCCTTATCAGTCCAATGAGGGGAGCAGCAGTGATCGGGCTGGCTGGAGGCTCAGTCTGGCAGGGAGTGAGCGCTCAGAAATGGGAGAGCCAGGCCTCTACCTCTGTCACCCTTCCTTCCGTATATAATTAGCCCCCCAAGTTCTGTTCCAAGGTCAAACATGCGAAACGTTGAAGTAGAACAGGGGGAGAGAGGCCTGGGGCCCATGTGCGCGTGCGTGTACGTGTGCGTGTACGTGCGCGCGCGCGTACGTGTGCGCGTCTGCGTGTACGTGTGCGTGCGCGTGCGTGCTGTGCTAGGGGAAGGCGTCGAGTCCCGAGGATCCTAAAGTGCTCAAACCCCCACGATGCTCTGATGGTTGAGCTCCCGCGTTCCATACCTCCTGTTCTCTGATTTTTTGCTCTCTGTCCTTCTGATCGAGACAAGTGAGCGCTGTGTTTTTTACATGTCCTTGTCCTTTTCTGGCTCACGCTCTCTCTCCAGGAGAATGTGAGCCCCGGGCAGGCAGGGGGCAGTCTATTTGCTCCCTGCTAGGCCCAAAGCCCCCAGAATTGTGCCCATACACAGAGGATGTGTAATACAATTACTGCCGGCCAAGACCTGCTGGCTGACTGCATCTGTCTGTCCTGCCAGGCCTGTGCCAGTAGAGAATGAGGGAGTCAGGAGGAAATAGTGAGGACGGTCCCCTAACCTGCACCCCCCGCCCCCAAGCAAGTCCCCAGCTGCAGGTGTAGATGCCTCCTGGGTCGGCCCCGCGGCGGCCCGTGAGGCGTTCTTCTCCTCCTGACCTGGCCACCCCCGAGACTCTGCCACCGACGATGGCCATTTGGGGGAAGACAAGGCGGAACCTCTGAGCCCCCCAAAGTGAGGCTCCCTTTTTGCAGACTCGGCTGCTCCCAGAGGCCTGATCCAGGGACCCCCATCTCCTAGGCGAACTCCCATTTTCCAAACCACACACACGCAGCCAGACCCAGTTTCTAAGGACAGACAGAAATTCCAAAGGACAGTTCTCATAACATCCCCCAACTTGTAAAAACCACTCGGTTTTTCCTTTATCCGGGTATAGCTACACAGTGGCCATAATAACGACTACAATAATCATAATAGAAAGCTTCATGCTAAGAGCACCTTCGCAGGTCCCTGCTTCTGCTTGAAGTAAGCGCCGGTCAAGCTGTCCCAACTCAGCTTCCCACCCGCACTGCCGTCTGGGGTGGGGGTGGGGGGATTAACAGGGTGCTAGAACAGGGCCTGGAAAGGGAGTGAGTCCTGATCTGGTAGGGGGGTTCCCTTCAACCTCCACAGCTGAGCCAAGTCAGCAGTCGCTCAGTGACGAGGGCAGGGCTCCTCTGGGCGCACATTGGGCCAAGGCCGTGTGTGTGTGTGTGTGTGTGTGTGTGTGTGTGTGTGTGTAGCGGAATATCACCTCTCAAAACACCAACACCTGTGCTCTCCGCAGGGCTCCCCCAGCGCCCTCCTGGGCCTCTGAGGTGGCACACAAGAGATGGACAGAGACAGAGGAAAGAGGACAGAAAAAAAAGACAAAGACATACAAAACCAACCAACGTGTGTGTGTGAGAGAGAGAGAGGGAGGTCCCGGGACAGCTGGGCCAGGGCGTTCAGACAAGCAGGGTCCAGAAGGCCTGGTTCCAGAGCGGAGACCAGGCTGGGCCCTTGCCTGAGGGGGGCTCCACTGCAGCCTGTGGCATGCCGGGGGTGCCAAGGGGCTACCAGGACCCCAGCCCCACTTGACCTCCAACCTGTGGTCGGGTTTCTGGTGTAAATGGCCCCAGCCCATTTCACTGCCACCTACTCTGTTCCATTGCTTAGATGAGCCCCGAAACTCACTCTTTCCAAAACCCACCTTCTTTTCCTCTCCTGCCAGAAAGCTCCCCTCTCCTAGCCCTTATTCTCAGCCTCTTACTCATCCTCAAAGACCAGATCAAATGTCACCCCTTCCATGAAGTCTTCTCTGATCTACCCTCCTCCCCAGTCAAACAGCACACTCCCTCTGGGCTGTTGGCAACTGTCCCACACTAGGTGGGTATGGACCCCCATTGCAGCGCCGATCGCCTACCTGCCCTACCATTCGACAGCCTTTGCTTGTGTCCCACACTCTGGCCCTGATGACAAGCCCTGGGCTAGCCTCCCTCACGGCACTTGCCACGGGGGGCCTGGGCTCACCTCACTTAGGGCACTATCACCATGGGCTTCCCCTTCTTAGAGCACTTACCAACATCTAGCTGACCTCCACCCTATCCCATGCTGCCGGAGTGGGGAGGGAGCCTCGCCCTCTGCCTGCGTTGACCTCTCCATCCCTCTAGGACACACGCACCCCCACCTTGACTGTGAGCCCTACAAGGGCAGGGCATAGCTGGTCTTTGTCTTCCCCGAAGAGCTAGACATCTGGCTTAGCCAGTGCGTGTTTGCACTGACTCTAACCTATTCCTGCCCCACAAAGAGGGATTATGATCAGGAGGCTGCCGTGGCGGTTCCGGGACGGCGTGACTGGGCTTTTGTTGCGCACGTGCCCTCTCTGCCCATTTACGGGCCAGCCCGCACCCCGCTTCCCTGGAAGCCTGCGAGTGGGCAGCCCTGGGCAAGGAGTCCGGCCTCCACAACCTCGTTCTCCGCCCAACCTTTATTTACTCGTTTTCAAGCCGCTTCGTGGGACTATTTGCTGATCAAAAACTGCATTCAGTGTAAAAACTTTTTAAATTCTGAAAACACAGAGAAAATGGTAAACGTCACCTAGGGTGACATTTCCAAGAACAAAGCATTGTTGCCTTTCTGGTGAGTTTCCTTCCAGTATTTTTTCTAGATGAAAAAAAATTTTTTTTCTTAAACATAGAAGAAACTTTCCTTTTTTTTTTTTTCACTTGCTGAGAGCCTCCAGTTCATTTTACATTGTTTTGTGAGCGCTGCCTGCTGACCCACAGTTTATTCGATGAGTCCTCTGTCGCTGGACATTGAAGCTTGGTTCCACCTTAGGGGGTTACACAGAACACCGTCCCGGGCAGCCTCACAGTTCATTTTGCCTACACCACTGGACCGTTGCCTTAGACAGAGCCGACCCGGCTCCTGGGTCCGTGGGCCTGAGCCTTCCTGAGAACAAACGTGCCCTCAGGGACAGACCCTTCCTCACTGCTTATTTATTGAACCCCCTTCGCTATAAGCAAAGGTTGTCAGAGCCGGCCTGGCCCACCGCATCGAGAAGCTCAACATCCTTACCTAACAGGTGGGGAGACTGAGGCTTAGAGAGAAGAACTGATTTATCCGGAGGCACTAGACAACTCCATGTTGTCTAGATAGCTTCTCCCCACTCCGTTAGCCCTTGGATGTTGTGCGAGGGAAGGCAAAATCTTCAACAAGAATGCAGGTGGGAGGCAGCACCCGTACGGTTCACAGCACCCGTTGTCACTCAATGGCCACACTCTTCTGCTGAGTCCAGACCCTTGCGGACTCCAATGGCCGTTACCAAGCAACGGAATTGGCACAAGAGGTGAGATCTTTCTGCCATTCTGGTGGCATCTTTGATGCCAACAAAGAGCCTTTTGAAATCGAGAACCTGAGCCCACCTGAGTGAATTCCTCAAGGAGGCTTCCTTCTTGTCTTCTGAGGGAGTAACAGTGTGGAAGTCCTCCAGATTTTCACCTGACTAGCCCAGCCATGTCCTCGAGACCCACAGGACCGTGGACCTCTCAGAAAAGGACGCCCCTGTCCCAGCTGCAGGTGATGGGGTGTGCTGGGACAACGGGCCAGGTCATAGGCTTCACCGTCAGAACTGGGTCCAGATCCTGACTCCATATTTTATGACTGTGGGGCCTGGGGAGCATCACTTCCCTTCTCCAAGAACTCCGTGCCTCTGGAAAGTGGGGGCGATAACATCCCTATTTTCTCCTGGGCCTCCGTCTGATCTACAGAATGGACGTGGTCTCTTCTACTCTGACACTTTGCTGTGTCTGCATGTCTGGCTTTGATTTAACTCTTTTTGATTTCACACTCTCTCCACACCCCTAACCAAGGCTCGTGCTCATTCCCTCTCTCTCTCTCTCTCTCTCTCTCTCTCTCTCTCTCTCTNCACACACACACACACACACACACACACACACACACACCTTTTCCCTCTCTCTTTGGCTGCATCCAGGGATGGAGCACAGGCAGAAAGGAGAGGAAAAGGAAGAAGATTTCCCTTGGCTGATAACATTGCTAGATGGCTCTGGGGAGCCAAAAAATGTTTAGAGCTCTCGTGAGGACCTTCCTGGGGATCTTCAAACCTTCCCGCCAGGCTTCTCAAACCACAACCCCAGACAAGGGCAGAGGTCCTCTGATGTCTGACTGTCCTGCATGCCACCCGCAGCCCCTGGCTCTCTGGAACCCTTTCTTCACCTGACCAGGAGATGGTGTGGCGAAGGACTTAAACCAGCCCCAGACCAGATCGCTGTTCTGCAGGGTCCTTGGAAAAACACACACAAAAGCTTTGACCCTGTCCAGAGCTATAATTTTCCTCAGACACTACTCTGCCCACTATGCCTTCAGCTCATCAGTCTCTTTCTCTCGGGAAAAAGATAGAATCCAGTCCATTGTATGCCCCAGTTCCAACGGACGTATCCCTGAAGGTCCCAAATGGTCCCTGGAAAGTCCCCTTCCCCTAGGCCCACAGTAGGGGAGACACCCCTGCCTGCTCCCATCACAGGGAGAGAGAGAGAGGAAGGACCACGCCTGTAGCTGTCTCGTAAGAAATATCTTCACGGGAGCACCTGAGTGGCTCAGTCAGTTGGGTATCTGACCTCACTCTTGATCTCAGCTCAGGTTTTGTCCTCAGGGTCATGAGTTCAAGCTCCACATGGGGCTCTGCACTGGGTATGGAGCCTACTTAAAAAAAAAAAATCTTCACAGACCTTCCTTCTTTGCCCGTGATCCTTTATCATCCCCATCTGGGGCAGAAGCCTCCACAGAGCAGTCCTGAAGGTGGTGCTACCGGTTCTTGGCTATCTGTTTGCACTGTGGTCTGGCCCCTCTTCTTGGTATATAGCATGATCTGTGGAACTGTGGTGCCTCAGACAACACTTGAGTTTTCAGATTTCAGTGCTAGTGAGGACACCCATCTGTGGCAGTAAGAGAGAAGAGCAAGAAGAGCCCTCCTTTAGCAAGGGTGGCCAGGAAAGACCTTTCCAAAGAAGGGACATGGAAGCTGAGACTTGGTGAATGAGGAGCCAAGCTGGGAGAAGAGCACTCTCCCGGGAGAAGGCTCAGCATGTGCAAAGGCCCTGAGGTAGGAGTGAGAGGAGAGAGGAGCAAAGTTATGAGAGATGAGGGCTTAGAGGGGGGCAGCAGCCAATGGTGAGGGACCTTATAAAGCTTGCATTTTCATGCAAGAGCCACAGAGGACTTTGGAGGGTTTAATAAGCAGAGCTGTGACAAAGTCTGAGCCATGTTTCTAAAGTTAACTTGGGCTGTTGGGTGGAAACTGGATTTTGGTAGACAGGACTCAGGGTGGAAAGGGGGAGACCAGAGAGGAGATTGGGAGGAATGAATGAAAGCATGGATGGATTGATGAATGCATGGATGAGTGGGTGGATAATGTAGACATCTCTCAAGGCAGAAGAGGAGCTTAGCCCCCAAGAGAGTAAATAGTTGGTGCTTTGGGGGCCCCCAGGAGGGCAAAAAGACATCAGGACAGAGTCAGCCTGCTTCATGACCCTACCTTCAGAATTCGGCCTTAAAGATCAGTGTTGTTAATATTCCAATAATAACGGTAGCATTTTTCATTTACTGAATTCTCTGATGTCCCAAGTATTTCACATTATCTCATGTGACCCTCAAAATAGTCCTGTTTTATACCTGAGAAAACAGAGGCTCACGTAGAGACAGTGATTTTCCCCCTGCCTCACAGTTGATGAACCCAAGAACAAGGATCGAACCACATCTGTCAGACTCCAGAGGCTTCCCCCTGTCCTGCCGCCCAGACAGGGGCAGCTTCAGGGCAGTGAACAGGGCATTCCAGAAATAGGACACAGCCCAAGCAAGGCCCTGGGTGCTTAGAAGACATGAGGGTGGGACAGAAAGTCCCTCGGCAGTCTAATGGGGACACCGAGGGACACGGAGGACAGGGCTCTGCTGGCCTGGGTTCCGACGTGCGCCGGACCAACAGAGAGCAGGTGTGCATGTTGACCCCAGCAAGTCTACCAGGGCCAAGAGGCAGGAAGCAGGAGCTGATACAGGCCCAGGGCCTGGCACCGGGTTCAGGTCTCCCACAGAGGGGCATTGTCCACGGGCAGGCGGCAAAACCAGCCAGGGAGCCCAGGACAGGGCATTCGCCTCTCTGGAGATGTGCCTCTCTGGAGACGTGCCCAAGGGACTGGCCAGAGCCCTACCAGGCGGGCTCCCTGCCTCCCAGAGCATCACATCTTCAGGTGTTTGGTACATTTTGCACACATGGCAAGATGGCAAATACTCTTGCCTTTTTCCTCTTGACAACTCCAGGAAGGTGAGACTGGCCAGGGTCAGGCCACACACTGGAGGCCCTCAGGCCACTCGCTGTCCCTCCCCTGTCCCACTGCACATGGAAACAGGATTCAGCAATGGCCCTCTCAGCTCTAAACCACAGACCCAGCTTCTAGGCTGGAGCAGAGCAGCAAGGATGACTCCCCAGATGATATCCAAAGGCCGTGTTTGCCCCCCACCCTCCCGACACGGACCTGGAGTCACCGGGGGAAAGGACAGTAGGTGGTAAAAAGCTTGTGGTCCAGACTAGACAGACTGGCCCCAAGTCCCAGCTCTGGCGGCCCTGGCTGCGGGAGCTGGCGCGAGTCAGTCACCTCTCTGAGCCTCACATCCCCTTGGGGACCCGGGGCTGCTGACACCCGTCTCTGAGAGACTTGTGCAGGTTAAACGAGGGAAGGCTTGCACCAGGTGGGGGGGGGGTGATGGGGGTTCTGGAGGGCTGCTCATTTCTTCCCTTGGTTCACAGTCATGCCTCATTACTCATTCGTTCCACGAATATTCTCTGAGATTCCTGAAGGGAGCGGCAAGGCACGGTGAGTACTAATTATTGCAGAACGAGTGACCAAAAGCACTTGCTAAGTGTTATGTGAGCACGCGCCTCAGTTCATGCTCTCAGCAGCCTGTGAGGGAGTAGCTACAATTATCCCCACTTTACAGAGGAGGACACTGAGGCCCAGAGAGGCAAAGTACTTTGCCCAGGGTCACAGAGCAAAGGGACCCAAATGGGATTCAAACCTATTCTCTGGAGGGAAGTATATGTATCCTTGGATGCATTCAGGAATAAGCGATGGGCAAAGCTATTACTTCCTTCCCCCACGTCCATTATCTGGACTCAACTATGGTCATTTCCTCTCTACAAAGGCCCACATTATTACAAGCAGTAATAACAACAGCAACAACCACTCCCATTTATTGAGCACATCTTCTGTGCCAGGACCTGTGCTCTAAGCACGTCTGCCGTGGTCCTCTTAGCACACTGGTAGGTAGGTGCTCCTACTATGCCCATTTCACAGATGAAAAACTGAGACTTAGAAAGGCAGGGAATGGGCCTCCAGTCACACAGCATGGAAATGGTGGAGCTAGAACTTGGACCCAGACTATCCCCAGGACCTTGAGCATCTGCCAAGATGTAGAGACAGCCCCACATAGGTTTTGAAGTCTGAGTTCTGGTTTGAATCCTGGTCCTGCCATTTGCTGACCCTGCAAGGTGTATTCCTCCGTGGTAATGTTGGGATAATCATCCTGATCCTGGCGGGGACGAGGCCCCACTGATATGGCCAACATGAAGCCCGGGGCGGCACCTGCCACGTTGTAGGTGCTTAATACATCATCACCACTACCCTCCCCATCAGCTCCCCCGCCGGGAGTGGCTGTCTGGAAGGCAGGGAGCCCCTTCCACAGGCCACACTGTGCCTGATTTGGCTCCTCCGCCACGTGCCCCGCCCCCCGCCCACCCCTTAAGCCAGCCCAGACCCTCCTTTCTCCAAACCCCAGGAAGCTGCCTCCAGGCAGGGATGTGGTTCACCAGAAGCCACAAATATTTACCTTGGAGACCTCAGCCCAGCCAAGGCCTTGGCCCAGATGCAAAGGATGACTCCCCAGACTGGGGAGTGCAGGATATAAGGCTAGACTCCCAGACCCACTGACCAGGTGAGGAGGGAGCCGCCTGCGGACTCCGGCGTGTCCAGGTAAAAGTGGCAGGAAAGGGGCTGAAAGCCTAGGGCACCAGGAAGTTTCTAAGCTGGAGACCCCTGTTGCAGTCAGGTCAAGAGCAAGACAGAGGCTTGGGCCTGAGGTAAGGTCTCTTGGTCCACTAGGACCCTCTGAGGTCAGGGCCAGGGAGAGAGAGATACTCAGCTCCTTTGCCCAGAAGACGAAAGAACAGTGATGAAGGAATTGGACTGGCTGAGTCTTTCCCTGGTCCCAGTGACATAAACCCGCACACACCAATTGTTCTGTGCCCAGCCCATGCTGGGGTAATTCTAGGGACAAGGAGGAGTATCAGACTAACCTGGCCAGTATGAGCCAGTGTGGTACATGCTGTGCTCAAGGGAAGACCAGGGACAGTGTGGCAAAGGGCAGTCAGGGAAGGCTTCCTGGAAGAGGTGGCATGTCAGTTGAGAAGCCAAGCAGAAGTTGGCTGGACAAAGGAAGAGAGAAGGGCCTCCCATTGTAAAGGGAACAGCATAAGCAAAGGCCAGGAGGTGAGATATGGTGTGGTAGTTGTGTATACGGTGCTTGGATCTGGGGAGGAGACACTTTTCCACAGGAGGGGTGCTGCCACAGTGTTGGCTCCCTGAGCACCTCCGATCAGAGGACAGGGTGCTCTGCAAAGATAATGAAGGGCAAACAGGATCAAGGTGCTTGAAAGAAAAAGATGACGGAGTGGGGGTGAGGGGTTTCCTGGGCAGAAGAAGGTGCAGGGCATTACCTCTGTCTTCTGGCTCTGACTGCAAGGGGGTTCTTTCTGACCCCCATATTAGTGATACTGTCATGATCATAATACCAGCTAACACTCATTGAGCTCTCGAGGCTCATTTAATCCTCCCAACGACCCTGTGATATAAGTACTATAATTATCCCTATTTTACAGATGAGAAAAATGAGACTCAGAGAGGGTGAGTCATTTGCCCCGGATCACACAGCAAGTGGTAGAGGTAGGCCTCCAACTTGAGACTGTCTGACCCTGAGGCCCATGATATTTCTCTTCCAGTCTCAACCTGCATGGCCCAGCCCTGCTCGCTATAGCAGGCTCAGATTCCCCATTCTTCCAGGGCTCCCAGAGGTCATTCATTCATTCAGCAACCGTGTATTCATTAAATAACCCACCGCATGCCAGGCACTATGGCAGGTGCGTGGGACACAGTGGGGAGCAGCTAGACCCAACATTTCCCCTCTGGAGCTCTCAGCCCAGTCAGGGAGACAAAGGTTGAATCATGATAGCAAGTGTCTCAGAGAGCTCATATCACTCCTGCTGAGACGAACATGTCATCCAGATGCCATGTTTGTCTTTGGCAACAAGAGACCCACATGCCGAGCCAGGCGAGGGCTCAGATCTCCATCTTCCCTCTCTCTAAGCAGGACCGTCCACAGGAGGCAGAAGCTTCCCTGGAGCTCAGAGGCTGAGCCAGGGTGTAAGCTGGAGAGCTTGGAACCAACTTACGGGGGCTGATGCTCTGCCTCATGGTGGGGACAGAGCAGCCAAGGAGCCGGAACCCCCCAAGGTCCTCTCCCAGGAGGCACCCACAGGCCTCTCCCTCCCTCTGCCTTCCTCTCCGCAGCTCCAAGAAGCTACCTACTCCCTTCTCAGGCCCCTCAGTATCAGGCAAACAGCTTTCCTGTCCCTTGGTGTCCTACCTGAATACCCATTTCCCTCCTGCCTCCAAACGTCTTGTCCTGGACAGACGGCAGCCCCTAAGGCAACATTTCTCCAAGTGCAGTCCAGGGTCTCAGGCTGCAGGAGAGGGAAACCTTGGCAGAGAAAGGGAAGTGTGGGCAGAATTCTAAAGGATGAGTAAGAGTCCAGCAGGCAGATAAGGAAGAGGAAAAGCACCACAGGAAGCAGGAAGAGTTAGCACAAAAGGCACAGACAGCAGGACAGAACCGTGTATGTTCTGGGAACTTCAAGCAGTTTGGAATGATCAGAACTTTACAGAGCAAGAGGGAAATAAGCAAGGGGTGAAGTTGGCTGAGGTTGGACTATGGAGGATTTTAAGTGCCAGACTCTATGAAGTAGGGCACTGCTTCATTATGCCCATTTGCCAGATGAGAAAACTGAGGCCTAGAGAGGCTAAGCTGGGGGTCCAAGGCCATATGACTAGCACCTAGCAGCAGAGGCAGGACACAGACCCAAATGGTTGGGCTCCAGAGCCCAGACTCTTAACCACTTCACTAAACAGCCTCTTCTGGACTTTGTGCCCCAAGTCACCAGGCATGGTGGGCCTGCCCTTGACCTCTCTGCCCAGCTAACAGGTTCTTTCACATGTGCTCACCCCAGGTTCCTTCCCTGTCACCTGCTACTCACTGATCCCCTCAGAGATGGCTGGCCCATTCGTCGTCACCCTCCTCTGTGGTTTGCTGGCAGTTTCACTGGCTGGAGACACCCTCAGCCCCCCTGCAGTTCTTAGCCTCGGCCGAGAAATCATCAAAGAAAGTAAGTCTTGGGGTGCCTCCCTCTCCCTCCCCCTGCCTTAAAAAAAAAAAAAGGCAAGACTTGGTCACCATCATGGGGAGTGTGCAAGGCACAGCTGAGATCCCAGCTCTAGGGAGAAACTCAGGTGGATGAGTTGTAAAGGCTGGGCGTGTCTGTGATCTCAAGAGTCCGTGATTCTAAGATCCTCCCTTCGATACCACGATTCCACTGGGCTCCAGCCTTCCTTGTGTCCCTCCAGAGCCTCCGCCTTAACATTTTGCCCGCTGGCAAAAGAGGAATATTTACAAATCCCACCTCCATATCACGGAGCAGACAAAAGGAGCAACACACAGGGACCCTGGGATAGGGCAGGGGACACAACCCCGGGTCTTCCTGCCAGAGGGTTGAGGGAGCTGGGGTATTTATACACCAATTCCCATCCGTCGTGGGCTGAGGGCTGCTTCTGAAGCCGCTTCCAGAGTCACCTGCTCGTCACACAAACTAAATGGGCTCTGGCTGCCAGGGGAAAGGTCCCGCAGGGACCAGAACCCAGGACTCTCGGCTTCTCCTCTCTCAGCTCAGCACCTGAGACTCTGTGGACAACAGGCCCCTAGGTTGGGGGTAACAGAGAGTTGTTAGCAAGTATGTTTTGGGAGCCAAACAGCCCCCAACAAAGCCTTGTGTGTTCCCTGCCTCTCGGCTGCAGAGAGTTTGCTGCTAGCTGGTGCAAGGGAGGCAGGCCCGTATGGCCGTATTCCAGCCAACGCTCCCGCAGAGGCTGGCAATGCTCAGAGGGGTGAATGGCCCCACCTGTGTCCCCACCTTAGTCCTTATGTGCAAATGACCTATCTGGACCATCATCCTCAAAGCCACATCTCCACAGTAGATGGTCAGGATGGAGCCATCCATCCCCTGGCCTTACGCCTGGGTCCAGGCAGCCCTGGGTGATGCCCCCTCCCGGCCTAAAGCCACTGCCAAGCCATCTGTCGCACCCCTCCTGCTGGACCCTGACCTCTGGGATCTGCCTCCAGGGCTGACACAGGAGCTGAATGACCACAATGTCATCGACATCCTCCAGCAGCTGCCCCTGCTCAGTGCCATACGGGAGAAGCCAGCCGGGGGCATCCCCATACTGGGCAAAGTGGTGAACTCCATCCTCAACCACATCATCTGGTAAGTGGAGCAGGACCACGCTGAGCACTACACCCCTCTGCCCAGTACACACTTGGTGTGATCCCTCGGCCAGTCAACAAGCATCCGTTGGTGACAACTCTGTGCTTGACCAAGAAAAGTAGATCGAAGTCCCTCCCTCGGAAGCTCCCCGAGGAGTTAACGAGAACCATAAGAGAGTGACACAGGCACCCTAACGGGGTGACCCCAGAGGAATGTGGCCTGGAGTAGGACAGCGAAGGGAAAAAGTGACACTTCTCAGTGGGGTTGGCAGGTGAGCCAGTGACTCCGTGCTCACCAGGACACAAGAAGAAAATGGCATTCCAGGGAGGGGGACCAGCCTGGCAAAGGCACAGGGGGTGAGAGTCACTGAGAATGGCTGCCGCTCACACCCCCACGGTACGGAATGGAGAGGTCAGTGGGGCTGGTCGCAGAGGGTCTCCCGAGTCAGCCCAAGGATCTGGGATTCATCTCTTAAGTGGCAGGGAGCCAGGGAGCCGTGGAAGCATTTCTAGCAGTGGTGGACGGGAGGGTTGGGGGCCAGACCATGCTGGAGGGGAGTCCGTGGACAGGGCTTAGGTCCAGCTGCTGGCTGCACACCCCTGGCTGGGCACCTGGGGAGACAGGAAGGCGTCAGGGGGCCAGTCTGGGGATGATACTCAGTTGAGTGATGTCATGAATTCAGTTGAGTGAGAGTCATGAATCTCATCTCTCCCATGTCCCATCCAGGCTGAAAGTCACTTCAGCCAACATCCTGCAGCTGCAGGTAGAACCCTCGGATGAAGGCCAGGGGCTGGCGGTCAAGATCCCCCTGGACATGGTGGCTGGACTCAACACGTGAGTGTCCCCTCAGTCAGATACGGCAGGCCTGACAGTTTCATTCATGCCTTGTCCCTTTTCTCCACACAGGCTTCTAGTAAAGAGAATCCCAAGCAGAGGGAAGAGCAAGTGCAAAGGTCCTGAGGCAAGAGTCCTTTGCCCTGAGGCGCTTGCTTTGTCCAAAGAATGGCAAAGAGAATAGAGGGAGGGAGAGAGAGAGACAGAAAGAGAGGGAGGGAGGGTGGGAGGGAGAATGGTGAAAGGTGAGATCCTTGTGGGGCGTGGTGGGCCGAGGTGAGGACTTGGCTTTTACTGAGTGAAATGGGAGCCATGGAGGGTTCTGAGCAGAGGAGAGACATGACATGACTGCACTTTTAAAGAAGCCCTCTGCTGTGTTTGGAGGCAGACAGGCCATCCAGCAGCTCCTGTTATAATTCGGGGGGAGACGGTGTTGGCTTGGACCAGGGTTTGGGGGCAGGAAGGTGGGGAGAAGTGGTCAGATTCTGAATATGTTTCAGAGGTAAGTAGAGGCAACAGGATTTCCTGATGGACTGAATGCCAGAGAAAGAGAGAGAGGTCAAGGGCTTTTCCTGGTTAGGATGGAGTGGCCAGCAACCAAGACAGGAAAGATCATGAGAGGAGCGGGTGCGGGGAAGGAGCCTAAATTCAGTGAGTGAGTGAGTGAGTGTGTGTGTGTGTGTGTGTGTGTTAGAGTGTGTGCACAAGAAGGGGGTGGTGGAGCAGAGGGAGAGAGAGCATCTTAAGCAGGCCCCATGCCCAACCTTGAGCCAATTCTAAGATCATGACCTGAGCCAAAATCAAGAGTTGGACACTTAACCAATGGAGCCCCCTAGGCAACCCCCAGAGTTTGGTTTTGTACGGGTTAAATTTGAGGCACCTGTAAGACATCTGGGTAAAGAGTTGGGTATAACTTTGGGAACTGTTGACATAGGCAGAGGATTTAAACCAAGACAGGAATCCCAAACCTGAACCTGGTGGGGTGAAACCTGGCAGAGATGAGGAGAAACCATCAGGGGAGCTCGAGGTGGGAGGTGAGAGAACCAGAAGACTGAGCCAGACAGTGGGTTTGCTCTGACCCCGGGCTGAGACAGTGCGGGCACCTCCACTCCCAGGCCCCTGGTCAAGACCATCATGCAGATGCACATGGAAACGGAGGTACACGCCATCATCCGAGTGAACACCAGTGAGAAGGGTCTTGCCCACCTGGTCCTCGATGACTGCTCCAACAGCCAGGCGAGCCTGCGAATCAGCCTGCTGCATAAGTGAGTGTGGCCGCCTCCAGCTGGGCTCCCACCGCCCCTTGGGAGGGAAGCCAGGGGGTGATGGAGAACACAGAGGCCCAGAGAAACAAAGGGACTGATCCCTCCTGACTCCTGAGTGGAGGCTCCTTTCAGGGACTCTGTGATGCCAAAGAAAGTTCAAGACATCAAGAGCAGAAACAGGGTTGGTGGGATTTCAGGCATTCTGCCAGGAAGTGGGGCAAACATTTGAAGGTGGAGAGGAGCCACATTCTGAGGGCCCCTTGGCAGGCCTGAGAGGAGCCATGGGTAAAGACATGCTTTGGAGTCAAGCAAAGGCATCACCAGCATTTACTATCCGTGTGCTGCAGACCATGTGTCCCCATGACTCGGCCCCAAGGCCACAGTGAGACGATGAGGTCAGGCCACAGCCATCAGCACTCAGCACCTGGGCCTGGCGCTTCCCTCCACTTCTCCCTACTGGGAGAATGGGAGACATGCCAATGCCATCACCCCAGTCTCCAGCACACGTTTCTGAAGACAACCCCCAGCTTCTACTCCCTGACAATTCTCGGCCACCATCTACACCTGGCTGGGGGTCTACTCCCAGCTCTGTCTGGAACAGGCTGTGTGACCTTCCTCCCCTGGGCTCTCCGTCTTCCCTTCTGTAAAATAGAATCCTCTCTGACGCTTCCTAATCGCTCTCTCCTTCTCCTCTCCAGAAGGCTCTCCATCCCGGTCAACCCCTTAGCCAACACCATCATGAGCCTCCTGGTGCCAGCCCTGCCCAAACTGGTGAAAACTCAGGTGAGTGGACTCAGGGCCTCTCTGGCCTGCAAAGATTGCTCCCCCTGTGGGGCTGGGGGTGGAACTGCAAGCTGGTGCTCAGGGACCTGCATCTCCTTGAGTAGGAAACTTCTGGGTCTGACCATTCTTTCAGCGGATCATTGAGGTAAAGGTAATGGAACTGCCAGAAGTCACCCAGGAGACCTTGAACAATGATGTGGTGATAAATTGTTAACAACTGACTCTGGGGAGGTTGAGTAGAAGGAACCCTGATTTGTAGCACTTGCTGATTTCTCTGGCATAAACACATGTTCCAAGGACAATTTCAAGCTACTCGTGGGAGGTCACTGAGCAGAGTTGTAAGAAACACACAGCAGCACACTACTGTATGGTGTTTCCGCCACACAAATGCAGATGGCGTAAATAACCTCAAGAGAATAGTAAAATATAACAAAATCATTAGGAAATAATGAATTTTGAGTTCTCATTAGCTTTGCATTTGGTGTAATTTATTTAGTTGTAAGTTTGTAGAATTTAATTTTTAATAATGTCTGGGTTTAGCACATAGCTCAGAAATTCCTGAAAATTTAACACTTGGCCCTCATAAAGTTCTATGAGCTTGCTCTAGCATACCGCTGTGTCATATCAACCTGTGGTCTTCAAGGGTCTGTCACCCACCAGGCCTGCTGGATTTATTTTTCTGAGTCAACAAACACAAGTTCATTTCAATTTTTATGTCCCTTATATGTCACAGGTGAACTAAAACTGTAACTTGACCATTGATTTCCACTGTAAATTCCAAGATAGGTTCACCACAGTGGGCCTCCTGGGGTTTGAAATGCCTGGTCAGATAACTAATTTTTTTTATAATAAAACTTTTCTGAATTGAAAAGATGATATAATAACTCAAATGACTTTGGGGGAAAAGTGCCCATGATCCTTCCACCTTCACTTGGCAGCCATTTTCCCTTTTGTAGATACGTGCCTTCCATCTCCACCCACATGCACTCATATTTTTATTCCTTAAGTTATAGCTATGTTCTATGTCACTATACAATATTCATAATTATTGTAATAGCTGCAACATATTTTTTAAAGATTTTATTTATTTATTTGACAGAGAGAGAGAGAGATCACAAGTAGGCAGAGAGGCAGGCAGAGAGAGAGGAGGAAGCAGGCTTCCTGCTGAGCATGGAGCCCGATGTGGGCCTTGATCCCAGGACCCTGAGATCATGACCTGAGCAGAAGTCAGAGGCTTTAACTCACTGAGCCACCCAGGCACCCTAGCTGCAACATATTTAATACTTCACTAAACCATTCTAGAGAGACTTCTAAAAGGAACCTGAAAGTGAAGAATTCTATAAAATTTGTTTTTCTTACATGAGATATTTTTCAGAATTTTTTTTCTATTTAAAGGTGGGAGGTTTTTTTTATTTATTTATTTTAGAGAGAGACAGGAAGTGAGAGCACAGTTGGGAGGGGCAGAGGGAAAGGGAGAGAGAAATTCAAGTGGACTCCACACTGGATATGGAGCCCAACGAGGGGCTTGATCTCCCAACCCCAAGATCATGACTGGAGTCGGAATCAAGAGCTGAACACTTAACCAACTGTGCGACCCAGGTGTCCCTAAAGGTGGGAGTTTCTTAAAGTAAGGACCAGCTGGAAATTTTTTCCCAGCTTCTGGAAAAATCATATTTTAATTGGCATCATACTTCACTAGCTAAAAAATGTATTTTCCACTAGAAAATAGAGCACAAAAATACTGTTTGGATAATATCTGTTTTTAAGGATAAAAGCATATGAATTAGAATGAATGATATGAGAAAACTGGCATTCCATTAATCACCATGGTTCCCATGAGCCCATGGATCTGATACAATGGTCACAAGAATATTTTACGTGAAATGAGGGGGAAAGGCACACCATGTTTAAATCCGTCAGGAGCCCATCTAGAACATGCCAAAGACCTTTTCAGTGGAAATATGTGTGTCCCAACCCTAGCTGCACATCAGAACCACCTGGGGAAGCTTTTAAAAATCCTGATGGAGATTCCAATGTAATGGGGCTGGGCGGGCCAGTAGTATCACAGAGAATTCTAGCTGGTTTCCTGGAGGATTCTAATGTGTAGTCAGGGTTGAGAGCCCCTGGTGGAAGTGAAAGAAAGGGAATTGTGAGAGACCATGCCAGTGTTGCCAGCGGCACCTTTCCCATGAGGAACATACTCGAATGCTGGGGGTCTCCGAGCCCAAGTCCTCCATCCTCCCTGAGTTCTGGGTTGGCAGAGCAGCTAGGAGAAGGGACTGGGTTTTTCACAGAAAAAGTTAACTGTTCATAGAAAACTCTCAGAAGAAGTTTCTCAAAGTTCCCTGTCCTTTCTCAAGAGTAGCAATGGGTGTCAGCCTGAAGATTCTTCCACTGGGGATATTGTATCTAAGACAAATGACAAAATCCCTGTGCACTGCCCTGGAAAATGGGCTGCCTAGAGCAGAGAACAAGACTCTGGGTTGTTTGTTTGCTTTTTTTTTTTTTTTAAGATTTGTTTATTTGTTTGAGAGAGAGAGCATGAGCAGGAGGGGCTGAGGGGGAGGGAGAGAGAATCTCAACCAGAACCTACACTGAGTGCTGAGCCCGACACGGGGCTCCATCTCACGACCCTGAGATCACGACAAGAGTTGGATGCTTAGCCAACTATGCCACCCAGGAGCCCGAGAACAAGACTCTTGAGCCCCACAAGCAAGTGAGTCAAAGGTTTAACCTCCTTAAGCAAAACAGGTGAGGCCAGGATTCCCTGACGCCAGGGTTCCTTACCTTTCAGATTATCAACGTTCGGGTCATAGAATTCCTTGTTGTGGGAGCTGCCTTGCACGCCGTGGGCTGTCTTGTGGCATCCCTGGCCTCTAGCCACGAGGTGCCAAGACACCTCCCCCAAGTTGTGATGACTAAAAGTGTCTCCAGAAACTTCCAGATATCTCCTAGGCAACAGAATGAGCCCCCAGCTGAGAACTGCTAGCAGTTTTAGGGAAAGAAGAGCTCAGTAGGCAAGGGGATGTGTTGGAGCTAGAAACCCGAAAGAGGCACAGAGATTGCTCACGAGTCTGGCTGGGTCTGCCTTGCCCACCCCCGTCCTAGAGGCTCACGTGCAGAAGGAACTCAGTAATGACAAGTCGACCAAGTAAGCGAATGAAGAAATACATTCTCCATTTCCCTCTTATGGAAAACATGACATAAGGAGTCCAATGGGGGAGGACAGCTGGCTGGCCAGGTGCAGCCTGGGTACAGGGTAAGGGACAAACCACTGCAGAAGAACCCAGACAGCGCCGAGGGCCGGGGTGGGCTCAGAACGGCAGGGATGGCTGTGGAGTGGACACAACACCAAGTCCTCGATCCCATGGACAGAGCCTGGCTGGCCGAGGACACATGGGCTCAGGCTGGGTGGACCAGGCACAGGTCACTGCGGGGCCGTGTTCTGGCACCTCGATCATGGAGCCTCTGCCTTTGTGCTGTTGCAGCTGTGCCCCGCGATCCAGGCAGCCTTTGAGGACATGCACGCGGACCTCCTGCAGCTGGTGAGGGGTAGGTGCTCTGCTCCCTCCCACCTCTTTCCTTTACTGCTGAGGCAGCCTCCACGCCCTGCCTCTCAGGAGAGGCCTCACAGGTCAAGCCTGAGCAGCAACTTGGCCCAGGAGCAAGTGCAATGAGCATCTGTGAATCCCTCCCAAAGATGAGCAAACAGGAATTCACCACACCTGTGACTTCACAAGTACCTACTACGTGCAAGTTTCTCTGTGAAGATTTCCTAGTTCAAATCCCAGCTCTGCCATTGACTTGCTCTGTCACTTTGGAAAAGCCATTCCACCTCCTTATCCTCAGTTTCCTCATCTGTAAAATGGGCTTTCTACATCCCTAAGTCACAAGATTGTTAGTGAGGATTAAAAGTTTACAGGGAGGTTCCTGGCCCATAGCAGGTGCTCTGCCCGCACAGAGAAGTGCTTACAAGTGGGAGCTGAATGGATGAATGAATGCGTGTGTGGATGAGCCAGCAGTTACTGCAGGCTATTAGAGAAGAGAAAACAAGGGAAGAGGCAAGATGTGTGCTCAGGAAGGAGACCATTTCTCCCTCCCTGAGAGTAGTAGGGATGGGAGGACTCAGGCTTCTGCCTGACCTGACAATTATGCTGAGTTCAGAGGTCTCACAGCGGGAATTAGCAGGAAGAAGAAAACGCTACCATCCACTGTTTCGGGATGTGAAGGAGTTCACTCACAGTGTGACCAGGGCAGAGGGGAAGAAGAGAAAGGAATCAGTATGCAGTGAGCACCCAAAGAGCTCCTACTGGGCTGGGTCTCAGAGAACTCCTCAGATAACTCCATGATGTAGCCATCATCACCCCACTTCACAGATAAGAAAACGAGGCTCAGAGAAATGAAGTCATTTGTCCAAGTTCACAGAGGAAATTAGCAATAGGAGAAGGCTTGAGCCCACTTCTGCAAGTTCCAAGTCTGGTGTAATTCAGATACGAGCCAACTTAAATAGGGACCAGTCCTGTACAATCTTTGAGGCAGGTATTGCTATTATATCTACCCCCATTTTAAGATGAGAAAATTGAGGTTCAAAGGTAGGATTGCGCAGCCAAGGCTACTGGGGCTCGAACAGAAGTCTGTCTGGCTCCTCTGCTCCTTAGGGGCCAGGCAGGAGGTCTCCCCAGGGGAGTAGACGCTGTCTGTCCCCAACCTATCTCTCCGCAGCCCTCCCCATTCTCCACCCACCAGCCAGGGCAGGGGAGACACCACTGCCACATGGTGGCCAAGTAAGGAATCCTCAGGCGAACCAATGCACAGATGGGTGTGCACTAGGGCCTCTGTCCTGGTGAGGGGTGCAGATCCCGGTCCCCTGGAGGAGATAGAGAGTTATAAACAATAGTTCAATCTTGTTCCAAACCAGGACGTTGGCATCAGACAGACTGGGTTCAAATCCGTTCACAATATGACCTCGAGCGAGTCATTTTGCTTTTCTGAACATGTTTCCCCATCTGTAAAATGGGGGTAATAATAGGACCCACCTCCTAAGGTTACTGTGAAGACTGAGTGTAAAGTGTAAGTATAAAGGTTTAGCACAGTACGTGGCACTTGGCAGATGCTCAATAAATGTCATTCTCATCATCGTTCTTATTGTCAACATCCTTATTCCTTCTCCTCCTTACCAACCCCTAGGCAATAATGCAGCTCCAGCCAAAAGCAGCCCCCAAAGTGCCCCATCCAATACTCCCCACGTCCCTCACAGAACTTTCTTCTTGTCCCCGAGCAGCACCTGTTTCTTTCGGCTCTGACCGCCTGCAGTTCGACCTTCTGTCTCCTGCCATCAAGGGCAATGTCATCCAGCTCGAGCTGGGGGTGAGTGTCATGGGACCTCAAAAGTAAAGTGGAGACATCACCGCCCTTCTCTGCCTGTCAAGGACCAGACACCACGGGTCTGTCTCAGGGGAGAACACACCACTCACGGTTAGGACACACAGGCTGATTTAGGAACTCAAGGGGCCGAACCTGTCCGGTGTAAACCATCCTGATAGAGAAACCTAGCAGGTGGAATCCAAGGGTGACACTCAGAGTATCGGCCCCAGCAATCTGGCCTCCGCCTCTGGTTTCCCCAGTCGGAGCCCAGCATATCCACGGGGGCTCTTGGCCTTCCTCTCAGGCGAGCCTCTGCCAAACCCCAAATATCTGATGACCTTGAAACAAGAGCCCAGGATCGAGATCCAGCCCTGGAGATCACACAGACCTGAGTGTCTCTCCCAGCTTCACAACTCCCTGGCTGCATGACTTTGGGCAAATTCTGTCACTTCCCTGAGCCTCAGTTTCCTCATCTGTAAAATGTAGACAGTACTGGCCACCAGGAGGAAGACAAAGGGAGGCTGCACAGGACCTGTCAGGCAGGAGGAGCCGGGAACTGCCACTGCTCTGTGAAGTGTGGGGCCGCACACTCACACTCGGGCCTGGGGTCCCTGAGGGACCAGGCGAACCTGGACAGCAGGAGACCCAGCGTGGTTTTCATGGATCCTTTGGGAAACCGCAGCAATCAAACATTTTCATCAATTTTGTTGATGTTTTGAATTTTCCCTTCATCCAAAGGGTTCGTGAGGTATCTGAGAAGTCAAAACCTAAATGCCAAAGAAGAGCTCTATGGTTTAAAAAATCAGAGATGAACTGAGGGGTGCTGGTGAAGTCAGTGTTGCCGGCCACAGGAGATCACTTACCACCTCAGGGAAGGCACTGAATTCTAACCTAAGCTTTCTGTCAGCGAAGGCACAAAGGCAAACAGCCTGAATGGTGTCGTTTTCTTCCAAGTCATTATTGGGTAAGTTTTTGGAGTTCAAGTTCCCAGCCAACTGTCTGCTTTGTGTCTTCTTAGGCCAAGCTGTTGGACTCCCATGGAGACGTGACCAAGTGGTTCAACAAGTCTGCAGTTTCCCTAACGGTGCCCTATCTGGACAGCACCCCCTTTAGCCTCACCGTGAGGCAGGATGTGGTGAACGCTGTCGTAGCTGCCTTGCTCCCTCCGGAGGAACTCATAGTCCTGTTGGACTATGTGGTCAGTCTCGGCATGAGAGGATGGGGCCCCCTCTGCTGCATCTTGGGAGTTTCCTGAATTAAGGGGGCTCAAGGACAGCCCTAAGCCTCTGAGCAGTAATCCCCTGTCAGGCTCAGCTTAAATCTCTCCAGTAATAGAGAGCTCACTCCCTCTACCTCTGACATAGAGCTCTAAAGCTGCAAATTTTCTTGTAACATCCAGTGCCAGGGCTAGTTCTGCCCTCTGGAACCTGATACACCTGCTTCCTCTACCAAATAATGGTCCTATTGAGCTAAAGGGCCTCTTAGATAGTGAGTAGTCCAAGGATAGCAGTCATGCCCCCACTGTCCACTGTGGGACCCATGGCAGACATCACTAGTCGATCAGGATCCTCCTTACAATTGAGCCTAGATACTGACATGGTCTCAGAATCCTTATCAACCCAGCACAGCAGACAACTACCACCAGTCAACTGGAATGTGCCACCTCCTCCAGAGTGACCAATGGGGAAACTGAGGTCCAGAGGGGGGAAGGGGTTGGCCCAAAGCTGGTATGATGAGAAAAGGGGAATGGTCACCAGCAACCATATTCATCACTATAGCAAGAATTAGGTCACGTCTCCATGTCCTCGGGGAGCAGGGAGCTGCCCAAGACCCACAACCACCAACAACCCACAGTGAAAGTCCAGGCTAGTGAGGACCCCATACCCACAGCAGTTGACACAGGGGCTGGTTTCCACCAGTGACAGCCATGGAGTGTGGGCCATCAGGCCCACCCAGTTTTTCTGGGGTCCTGGGGATCCGGGCAGTGGGGCTGCTGGAGGTGTGTCTGCCCTCTCCCCTCCAGCTGACCTGCTCTGCTTTCCGCTCGTCCTCAGCTTCCTGAGCTGGCTCGCCGATTGAAGTCAAACATCCAGGTGATCAGTGAACAGGTTGGTCCACTTGCCGTCTGCAGCCTGATGGCTGCTTGCTGTGGTCTGTCCCCTGACCTCTGGGGAGTAAAGTACACGTAGGACTGCTCGACAGCTCTGTTTCCTTCCAGCTGTCCTCACCGAGATTCCAGTCGAACAGGGCAATGTGACCTGGTCAAGTACACAGATGGTATTTCTGTTACAAGTGTCATGACCAAGGATAGATTCTAGGGGTTCTGAGGGCATTACCAGAGTGCCTGATATAACCCAGGAAATGAGAGACAGCTCCCCTGAAGAGAAGGGTATTCCAGACAGGGGGAGAAGCAAAACCAAGGGCTGTGAGATGGGGACAACAATCCACTCCAGGACCGAAGAGGACAGTGGCCGGAGCAGGAGGGGGACAGGCAGGGGGATGGGGCCAGGCCACAGGGGCTACGTGGGGCCTGTGGGTCACGGGCAGGCACTTGGGAGGCCTCAGGTGGATCTGATGTCCTTCCAGGCTGCGAATCACCTGGGGCCCACACAGATGGTGAAGATCCTAACTCAGGAGACCCCAGAGCTCCTTCTGGACCAAGGCAGTGCCAAGGTGGCCCAGCTGGTCGTGCTGGAAGTCTTCGCCTCCAACGAAGCCCACCGCCCCTTCTTCACGCTGGGCATCGTGAGTTCAACTGTCTGTGGCATGAGCAGCAAGCTGGGAGACCCTCCTGTTCGCTGTTCCTGTTCACCCCTCTTGCTTTGCTAACCATTTCCACCACGCTGGTCACCCAGTTGGAGGCCCAGCTCTGGTCCTGTGACTTTATTAGTTAAGCTGTTTGGGCAGCCACTTAATTCACATGCGCAGAAGGAATTGTATTAGCTTGTGTAACTGAGAAGTCCAGACGGTCTAGCTTCAAAAACAGCTGGATCCAGAGGCTCAAACAATGTCATCTTCACTCTCCTCTCCCCATCTGGCAACTTGTTTTCCCATGTACTGCCATCATCCTCAGAGAGATTATCCCCCCATGGAAGTTCCCGCACTGATAATAGCCTAGCAGGTTGGCAACATCAGCGGGAAAAGCCTTGCTCCCCCTCTGCTTGACACAACCCCTGAAAGAGGCGGGCTTCTCTCCTTGCAGGAAGCAAGCTCAGAAGCCCAGTTTTTCACCAAAGGTGACCGACTTATGCTCAACTTTAATGAAATCAGGTAAACACGTAAATCATTCTCTCATCCTGTGACCAGTGGGTCGCTTTAAACACCCAATGTTTTGAACTCTGGGGAATGAGCACGGAATAAAGGTTACTCTTGAATGTGCAGAAAGGTGGCCTAGCCTGGACTGTCCCGCTTTGGGGACCAAATATCAGAGATAGGCAAGGAAAGATGAGCGGCTTTGCACCAACCATGGACAGGCTGACCTTGGCCATGGGAACAGTATGCCCAGCACCATCCCTTCAGCCCATCCTGAATGACTCCAAGAGAGTGGCAGTGACCGTCAAGCCCAGATGCTGACCCCTCATGAGCCCAGCCTGGAAGCACAGTGCTCCGCTGCCTTTTGTTCCTCTGCCCACCTTCTCCCCGCATTCCCCCGCCCTCCTGCAACCCAAAAGGGACTTCAGGTGTTGCAAACTGGAGCCTCTTGGGACAAAGCAAGCCCTACATACTACATGCTCCATAAATAGTTGTAGAATGAATGGATGGATGGATGAATGGATGGATGGATGGATGTGCCTCTGAGAGGCCATTCTCAAGAATATCTTCTGTTGCAGTTCTGATCGGATCCACCTGATGAACTCAGGCATTGGCCTGTTCAACGTGAGTGTTAATAGATTGTCCCTGGGGCACAGGGGACATCCCAGGATGGTCCATTTAAAAAAGAGACATTGACCAAGATTTGCTTGGAACAAGGTTTCCATAGGCAGCCCCATGGTGGGCTGGCCAGCCTCCACATTATTAGCCACAAAGTCCAACCTCCTTGCTCTGGTGTTTACTGAGCACCTACTCTATGCCAGACACAGGTGAGAACACATGCATACTCACAGAGATACACATTCACTGTTCTTCTGTAGCACTGTGATCCCTAATTGGAAAACAAATGCCTTTTTTTTTTTTTTTTTTACAATCTCATTTTGCTCACACAGACTCATCTTAGTAACCCTGGACAGCCCCTTCCCTCTGGTCCCAGCTGAGTCAGAGTGGATCAGAGATCTCAGACTGGCTGTATCCCGTCTCTGCCATGATTTGTTGTTGTTGTTGTTTTGGTTTTTTGGGTCCACATGTTTTGTTTTTTAATTTTCTTTTCTTTTTTGGGGGGGGTGCTAATTTTTAAGTGGAGAGGTTCCCACATGAAAATCAGAACTTTGACTCCACTGGAGAAGTCAGAACTCAGGAAACAGGGTGAAATGCCCTCAAGGCAAATTCAGTTAGAACACACTAGTGGAGCCCCTGAGGGTGGGGGGTGCATCCCTCTAATGCTCCCCGACCCCCCCCAAACACACACACACACACACACACACACACACACACACACACGTGCATGCGCTAGGATGTAGGGCCCAGAGGGATTTGTTCTGCCCCCAGCCTGGCTGGTCCCGGGAAGCCTCACGGCTCTGACTGGCAGGAGCCTGGGATTCCAGCATCTCCCCTGGCTGCCCTGGCCATGGGGTGGGGCTTGGGGGGCTTTGGAACCTCAGCCAGGGTAACAATGCCCCTCTCTTTCACAGCCTGAACTTCTGAAAAACAACACCGCTGAGATCCTAGTCTCTGTCCTACTGCCAAACGAGAATGGTGCGTCCCTTTGCTAACCATCCCCCATCCCCCAGGGTTTTGAGGGTGGGTGCTTCACTCCTCCTGCCTGCGTCTTACTTTCCATCCATCCTCAGAGCCTACTTCAAATTCTGCCTCCTCCAGGAAGCCTTCCTGGTTGCCCAACTAGAAATTATCTCTTCCATCCCCAACTTCCCAGTCCAGTTCCTTTACTAGTACCAGAAGGAGGCAATGCCCCCACCTCATAGGGCTGACGGCAGGAGAGAGACAGGGGCGTAAACAGCTAGAGCACACTCAAAGTGCCTCAGGGAGACCTAGGTTCAAATGCTGATTCCCCTTCTTGCTGGCTACCTGGCCTTGAACAAGCTACCTTATCATCCTAACTCAGTTTCTCCATCTGTAAAATGGGAAAATAAAAACACTTTATTCGGGCACAAAAAGTAGAGGGTGTTTATAAGGGGCTGAAGGAGAAGCCTGGCACAGCTGGGTCTCGACATCTCTTAACCGTTGCTGATGTTTGCACTGTTGTTTGTGTTATTAGTGGAGGGAGCCAAGAAATGACAGAATTACTCTAAGCCCTGGGTTTTGGGGGTGGGCAAAATTAGTAACCTATGCCAACTACATCTTTTTCGCTTCTTTTTTTTTTTAAAAAAGATTTTATTTATTGGGCGCCTGAGTGGCTCAGTTGGTTAAGCGACTGCCTTCGGCTCAGGTCGTGATCCCAGAGTCTCGGGATCGAGTCCCGCATGGGGCTCCCAGCTTCACAGGGCGCCTGAGTGGCTCAGTTGGTTAAGCGACTGCCTTCGGCTCAGGTCATGATCCCAGAGTCTCGGGATCGAGTCCCGCATGGGGCTCCCAGCTTCACGGGGAGTCTCCTTCTCCCTCTGACCTTCTTCTCTCTCAAGCTCCTTCTCTCTCTCTCTCTCAAATAAATAAAATCTTTTTTTAAAAAGATTTTATTTATTTATTTGACACAGAGAGAGCGAGGGAGAGAGAGAGCACGCACAAGCAGGGGGAACAGCAAGCGGGGGAGAAGCAGGCATCCCGCTGAGCAAGGATGTGGGCTGATCCCAGGGGCAGGCTGATGTGGGGGCTCGATCCCAGGACCCTGGGATCATGACCCAAGCCGAAGGCAGCCGCTTAACTGACAGAGCCACCCAGGCGCCCCTCACTTCTTTATTTTATTAGAGTAGGAAATAATGTATAGACACCTGTGTTGTGAATGACAGGAGCTCCTGCTGGTTCTTTAGCAGAAGTGTGAGAGCATGTGAGGGGTGCTCTTGGGAGCCGCCAGCAGCTGGTGCTGGAAGCGCAGGGCGGGGAGACGAGGCTGGCTGGGTGCTGGGGCCAGAGGGCAGCCGAGCAGAGACAGGAGGGACAGTGGGCCAGGCCCCGAGTCCCCTGCCTATGGCTGCTCAATCCCCCCCCAAGCCCTCTGACCACATTTATTATTTCAGCCAAATTAAGATCTGGGATCCCTGTATCGATGGTGACGGCCTGGGGATTCGAGGAAGCTTCATCCTTTCTTACCAAGGTTGGTAAGTGGGATTAAATGTCCTGTCGCAGGTGGGGCACAGTTGCTGGGGGAGTCCTGGGCTGGGAGGCAGGGCCTGCAGTCCAGGGCTGACCCAGTCGGTCCCTCATGGGGGGCCCTGGACTGGCCCCTTCTTTTCTCCAGGCCTCACTTCCTCATCTGTAACTGTAAGAGTGCAAGTTTCCTAGCCTGGGGAGCATTCCCCTCCAGCCCTCTCCACTCTATCCGCTACTCATTCAATCACTTGTTCCTTCATGCAGTAAGCTTTGGCCCACGGCAAGTGCTCAAGAGATGCTTGCTGAGCATCAACCTTCCTTGACAGCTGCTAGGGAGGGGGGCTGTAGCAGCATCACTCCCCCCCCAAATATTAGCATTAATAATATTCAATAGCCCATCATCGTTTCGTACCACTAAATAGCATCTTGTTCAGTCTTCACACCCATTGATGTGGCGGATCCTGCTGTAATCCCCATTTTACAGATAGGAAAACTGAGACTTAAAAAATGGCAAATCCATTTCCAAGAACACGCCCGCAGTCAGTGGCAAAGTTGAGATTTGCACGCCACACCTGCTCTCACAACACTTACGTTGGGCCCAGGCTCCTGCAGGAGCCAATGACAGCAAGGTGGGCCCGGCTCAGTCAGCCAGCCAGCAGGCATTTCCTAAGCAGCTACTGTGTACCAGGTGCCAACCACAACCGTGAACAAAACCCCTACCTTCTGGGAGTTTCTAGTCCACTCTAGGTGGGGGAGACATTGAAAGCAGAATTATTTAGAATTAAGAAAACCCACGGGTGATTGCCTATGCTTCCATGGCCAAGGTGCCCAACCCAAGGCTAACAGGCACTTCGGGCCAAACTTTAACTAGTATTAGTCCTGATTTTCCCAAAGCTGTGGATTGGTATCACTGACTTCCTGAGCTTTTTTTTTTTTTTTTTTTTAATTTATTTGACAGAGAGAGACACAGAAAGAGAGGGAACACAAGCAGGGGGAGTGGGAGAGAGAAGCAGGCTTCCCGCCGAGCAGAGAGCCCGATACGGGGCTCGATCCCAGGACGGTGGGATCACGACCTGAGCCAAAGGCAGACACCTAACGACTGAGCCACCCAAGTGCCCCTGACTTCCTGAGCTTTATTGTTCTGGAGAAATTCAGAGAGGAAAGGAAGTCTCAAAAATGCCTTCCCCCGCCACGAGGTCACATTTTGTGGAAGGGTGGGAAGCTTTTGTTAACTAGTTTCAAAGACAAGTCAATGTATGACTCGCTATCAGCGGCCCATCCTCAAAATCTGTGTCCACCCTTCAGCTGGCTGTGATGGAGAATAATGAGAACAGGGCTGTGGACAGTACAGAGAGAGGCTGAAAGTCAGGCCTCAGGAACCAGAGGACCAGGGCAATGCAGGCTCTGCCTCTCTCTAGCCATGACCTTGGGCAGGTCCTCTGTCAAGAGCCCACCTTCCTCCTCCATAAAACCCAACAGATGTAGGAATACATGAGTCATGCTCAAATGGACTACATTACAATGATCCAGTCATAATATAAGCAATTTATCTAAAATACATATTACACTCGATTCATGTTGGATGAGCAAGCGTTCATACAACTGGACGGCTAGAACTTGGTTTAGTTCACATGTCTCTTATGAAGGGGCATTTAGCTACTTTCCTTTTTTTATTTTTATTTTTTGTCAGCTTGCATTGCATAATCCATCATTTGCACTTTGGGTTGGAAAGGTAGCATATCATTCTTTGGATCTGTTTCCAAGTTTCCTGTTTTGCTCTATTCATTTATTTTGAGTGAGCAGCCCATTGATTTCCTTTTTATTGCTTTGTAATACATGTTTTGAAAGCTAGCTGAAGGAATGAAAAAATGGACAGATATGCAATAAAGCAAGTCGAGTTTAGAAAGAGCTAATGGTAGAATCTAGGTGCTTCGTATACAAGTGGTCCCTGGGAAATTCTTTCCCCTCTGCTCTCTGTTTAAAAAAAAATTATTATCATAATAAAATATTGGGGGGTATATAATAGGTCATATAGGTTATATAATAGGTTAAGTTCCTTGCCTCACACTTAAGTTAAAAAAAAAGGCAGAGCGTTGTTATTAAAAAGTTAGCTGGCTGGGACCCAGTGAATACAGCCAGGAATCTGCATTTTATGAAACTTCTTGGGGAGTTTTGGTGATCACCTGGGCTTGGGGACAACGGTCCTACACAATCCCATCCTCTGCATGCGGATACTTTACCTGTGCCCCAGACCCCTACTCCATGTCACTCTTCACACATAGACTCTACTCCTTTGACCCTTCTGAGAATTCTGTGTGAGGGAGTTCAGGGTCATGATCCACAGTGCCCGCGGCCACCCTGTGGAGGGACCATCAGCATAAACACTGAATTGACTTTTTCCCTCCAACTCCAGGATTCCCTTGTGGTCACCCCAGCCTCCTCTTAGACCCCTCGCCTGCTCTCCTCTCTCCCATGAAGACTTGGATGGTGGCCATCCAGGGTAGGCTGGGTGCCAGAGGGAGGATGGAAGCCAGCCCTGTGGACTCTCTCTCTCTGCAATAAATAAATACCTGTCTGTGACTCCTACAGTCTGGGTGTATCTTTGTCCTCACAAAGGAGTCATTTCGCCTCTGGCAGGCTTGGGAACTGGACATCCAACCCACATCTGGGTCATGTTTAGGCACCTCTGAGACAATCTGGGCCATGTCCAAGTTATGGCTGGGCCATACAGGGACTATATTTGGCTAATGCCCAGGGTCGTGGCTGCCTCCTTGGGCTTCAGGAATAAGAAAGCCCAATCGTGCCCTCCTTCCTTCTATGTCAGCCTCAATAGCACCTAGGTTGGGACAACCTCTTGGTGGGGGACACGTTTTGTCGATCTAGATAGTGTGCTGTCTTGAGGGCTCTCTGAACAGGGCGACTGGAGGCAAATGAACTAGGCTTTGAGTTCTGGCATGACCCCTCAAGAGTAGTTTGACCCTGGGATGTGGCTTCCCCTCTGTGGGTCTCCATTTCCTTCTCTATAAAATGGGGAGAATCATAGTCTCCACCTTGGAGTGGGTGGGGGGATGAGGACGAAATGAGAGAGCAGGGTTCCTGGCACATGGGAGGTACCCGGACAACGTCAGCTGTGGGGGATGTCATTGTCACTGTTGTTACCTGGCCTTCAGGATGGCAGGCCTTATCACTAAAGGCCCTTCCCACTTGGACAGTGTGGGACAGCCATTGTCTCCTGGCCTCCCTGATGCCAGCAGCTTCAGGACGAACAACAGGGCCCCTGTTCTCCAGGCTCCCAGCCTGACCCAGTACACAGAGCCCTTCAGTTACACAAGGGACCACAGGAAGGGACAGGTGGGTGTTTCAGGAAAAGGCTTGACCCAACTTCAGGGCATAAACAGGCATCAGAACAGGTGACAGCCTGGGAATGCAGCCAGCAAGGAGTTCTCCTTTCTACAAGACATGGGTTAGGCTGAGAGGGACACAGAAAGGACAGGATAAGCCTTGGCATGAGGTGCTTACATAGGGTCGGCAAACACTTATGGGGCCAGGCCCCATGTGGCAGCTTCCCCAAGCATCCCTGACTCCCAGACACACTTTGCCGCCGACATCCCCACACGTCACGTTCCATTATTTTCCTAAGTCATAACTGAGTCTGGATTTGAACCCTCTCTCATCACAAAGATGAGAAAGCCAATCTCCCCCTTGATGGCAGGTCCCTCCTGGCTCCCTAGGATTGTATGAGGATCTGAGGGGAAGGGGTGCTTCCAGGAGCCTGGACGAGGGGGCAGGGCCTCTAGTCTTTGGTTCCATCTGGTCCCAGTGATGGGATCTCTGCCCCACCCCGCGACCCTGTTAGAGGCCAGTGGCTCCAATGTCCAGCCAAATTGGGGTACTTCTTCAAAACAGCCATGGCTCCCGGGTTCCAGCCACTCACAATCTCTTCCTGGAGGAGGAGCATCCTGGAGGTTGGTGGATAAATAACCTGCTTCCTCTCCCACTGGGTCAGGGAGAACTCCACACTGCCTCCCCGCAGCGCCCCACAGGACGGAGCCCACGGGGGTCACTTGCTTACTAACACACCTTTATGGCCCGCTGCTTCCCGCCTCTCCTTCCCCCTTTACCGGCCTCTCCTGGGATCACCTCTCAGGTCTGCCACTTGCAGGCCGCAGTTAATGAAGGGGTCCGCGTGGCCCCTGCCAGCTGTGCCCACTCACAATGGGAGCACCAGGACTCCCATGTAAGAGGACCTTCGCACACCGAATTTCCCTTTCACTCGGTAGCCAGTCCCTTCTCTGGGCCCTGATTTCAAATCCTACTTTTGCCACAGTGGCCAAGCTGTGTGATCTTGAACAAATCACTTAACCTCTGGAAGCCCCAATGCTCTCCTCTCTAAGATGGAAATTAAAATAAGTAGCTTTTTTGAGCCCTTCCTCTGGATCAGGCCCTGTGTGGACATCTCTATGAGTTACCTCCCTGAATCTTCGCAAATACCGCAGAGACATAGGTAGATTTGTTATTCTCATTTTACAGACATGAAAAGTGAGGCTCGGAAGAAAAAGCAACTTGCCCACAGTTAGTTACACAGCTACTGAGTGACCGTGGGGTTTGAACCCAGGCCTGTCTGGCTGCAGAGGCACAGCACAGAACCATGTATGGAAAGGGCTGGCTCTACCACTCGCCTGCTCTCCGCCGCACATCCCCAACACACTCCCTTACTCGCTTAGGTTCTGAGACTGACACATCCTGTATTGGGAGCCTCCTCGGCTTTCTCCCAAGAGCTGAAGGCCCTGCCCCAGGCTCCACGGCTCTGATGTCATTCCTAAGGGAAAGGACCCACCCCCAAACCCACAGAGCCTCCACCCTCCCTCCCCCTGAGGTCTGTCGGCCCTGGGCCCAGGGCCTGCCCCTCAGGCCTCAGTGATGAGCCCTATCAGTTTTGGCCAGCAGCCCCTTGCTGCCTGATGCCAAGAGGACCCCTTCCTCCACTGAAGAGCTCCTCTGATCACAAGCCCAGGCCCCACCCAGCCGGGCTTCAGAGCTCAGGTTATAAAAGTTGTGCCTTTCTGGGAAGCTGGAGACGGAGACCAGGGAGATTCCAGGCAATCCTGTGATTGGAGAGGTAAGGACAAGGAGGGTACTTCTCAAACGTTTCTTGAGCACTTACAAGAATGTGAAGTGGTGCACAGGTTCTTAGTAGTTTGAATCCAAGTGCTGCTCCCTGTGTGACCTTGGGCAATTCGTCTTTCCTCTCTGAGCCTCAGTTTTGTCATCTGTAAGCTGGACTTGCGATCTATGATCCCAGACCATTGCGGTGGAGACTCAGTGATGTGATGAAGCTTTACAATGTTCTTGGCAGGACGCCTGCCCATAGAGAGCACTCAAGTAGAAGTTGGGGCTGGTAGGGACGGTTTAAGGCGAGAGGGGGAGAGCTGGGAGACGGTGAGATGTACAAAGGGCGGGAAGGGGGGAGAGACCGGATTTGGGTGAACTGATTGAGAAAAGTGCCAAAACAGGGACGGACTAAACTCTGGTGGGATGAATCATGGGTGAATTTCAGATCAGCCTGGAAGCAAAATATGAATATTAAATGCCATGAGAACAAACTTTCCAGATCAAAACTCACATGTGCAAATGAACAAATACATTTTTTATTACCCAATGTAATCACTGTTCTGAGCTCCTATGACACCAAGCAACCAAAAAATGGGATGCTGCTCATTCAAGGCATTGCCAGGATTTTCTCAGGTACTTCAGAGTAGGCTCGGCCTTTGGGGGCCTCCTGTCCTTGCTCAGCAGCAGCGTTTACCCTCTGGGTGGCTGCCTCATGGGCATGGCATGGGGGGTCGAGGGCGCTCCCCAGTGGCCCTGCTGATGCTGGAGCGGTCTGCATCCCAGCTGCTCTCTGCCTCGCAGGGCTAGAGGCTGCATCTGCTGGGGGCGCAGCCTTGCCCACCCAGAGGGCCCCCTGCCTGTGGCCTCTGGGGTCCCAGCTATGTCCTTTGGCCACCTGGTCAGGGCTGGTTGTTCACTGGCTACCAGTTCAACTGGTAAGAACCTGTACAAACATCCTGGTTAAAATATTGAAATACTTCCCTACTGGCTTGTAAAGAGCCACGGCCTCAAGCCCCTCCCCTGGTGCCCACTCCAGCCAGTCTAACACCTCCCCAGGACCCTCATCTCCTGTCCTCCGTCAAGATCGAGAAACCTCCACAGTTCAAAGGGAGTACTACATCTGCTAACATCTCACAGTGTCGCCCAGCCACAGTAACAGCTGTGAGCCCCCTGCTTGCTGAGTGCTCTGCACGTACTGTTGAATGCATTCCTCACCACAACCTATGTTTATCCCCATTTTACAGATGAGAACACTGAGGCGCAGAGAGGTCAGTAAGTTGCTCAGGGTCACACAGTCAGGAAGTAGCAGAGCCTGGATTTGAAAGTAGTCCACACGAAGGGCATTCCGGGAAGAAGGAACCAAAAGCACTAGTGTGAGGTGGTGAGAAGTGCAGGTAGAGTTCAAGGACTAGCAGATCTGGAGCTGGGGGGAAAGGCAAGGAGAGGAAAGCTGAAGAGAGGTTCTAGGGGAGGCAGAGCTAGGAGAGCCTAGACAATGGGCCTCTAGTGGGCACATGGAGGTGGCCACTGGGGTTCCCAGCTCTATGTCCACAGGTCACGACTGAGAGGATGCTGCTGTTCTGGGGGTCACTGCTATGCTGGGGGCTGCTGCCCCAGGCTCAAGGGAAGGCCCAACATCTGCTTTTCCTGCGAATCAGCAAGAATCAGTTGGAAACAGGTAAAATTTAGGGGGTGCGCTTCAGGAGGCAAGATCTCAGGGAAGGGAAGGGGTGGAAGATGGTACCATCTCCCTCCCCGAGGCTGCTCCTCTTCTTGCCTCCCCATCAGCAGCAGCAGAGTTTGCCTTCCTTCACCCAGACCTGACTTTATCCTTCCCCTGCTCTAACACTTTCTGTGGCTCCCTAGTGCCCTCAAGAGAAGCTCCAAGCTCCTCAACTTGGCATTCAAGACCCTGTATCTCTGGCCTCTTCTACTGCCACCTGCCCTGACCACTCCCACAGACTTCCCAGCCTCCTTCTCTTCCTGTGATGTTTCTTGCACCTACAATTCTCTTTCCCTACTTCCCAACATGGTGAATTCTGACTCACCCTTTAAAGCAAAGCTCTAACAGTCCCTCCCAGTTTCCCCAGGCAGGAGTCTCCTTCCTCTGAGCTCCCACAGTCCTTTGGTGAAGCCTCATCTTTGGCATTGGCCTGATGTGTTGTAGTTATCCTATCTGTCTGTTTGTCTCTCTCCCGTTTGACCATGAGCTCCTTTGACCAAAGCCCACCCACCGCCTACCCCATTCACTGCAGTCTAACCCCACTGATCTTTCAGTTTCATAAATTCACCAGACTCATTACCAACTCAGGGCCTTTGCACATGCTGTTCCCCCTGCCTACATTGCTCTCCTCCCAGATCTTGCAATAATGGATTCCTCCACTTGACTCAGGTCAGCTCAAATTCCTCCTCCTCAAAGAGGCTTTCCCTGACCACCCTATTAAAAGTAGACCTTCACCCCAGTCATGTTCCAACTCAACTCCATTTCGTTTTCTTTGTGGCACTTACTTTCAAAAATTGCCTTGTTTGCTTATCTGGATGCTGGGTGGTTGTCTGTCTCTCCCACCAGAATGTACACTCCTCATGGGCAGGCTGCACACTGTTCCCGTTCCCTGAGCCCAAAAGAAGAGTAGGCACTTAATAAGTACTTGCCGCTAAAGGACCATCTAAATTGCTGGCTCTGAGCAGGCACGAGTGGGCATTTGTTGAATGACTGAATGAAGGGTGAGCCCCACCTTGAAGAGAGGCTTGTGTCCTCAGACATTTCAGACCTATTCTCGGAACACCACATCCTGGACCGTGTGGCCAGAATCCCTGTGACGGGGCCCACCAGTGAAGGTGTCACCATCCTGGACCACTTGCCCTTCGTAAGAGAAGGCCTCTCCAAGAAGAGCGATGGGCTTGATCTGTCTCTGGTCAGGGACCTGCTCTCAGGGAAGAGCCTCCCACTGCTGGAGGAGCTGCTCCAGGCCGACGGGTAAGTCTGCAGAGGCTGACTCTGGCCCTTCTTCCCCCTTCAGGCTCGGCCCCTTCCCTGAGCCTCAATGTTCTCACGTCAAGAGGAGCCCCGGGCAGGTGGGAGGCCTGGCGGGGGTCCTTGGAGGGTCTCTACAGCCCGAAAGCACTCAGCAAGTGCATCTTTCTTGTTCTAAGTCTCTCCAAGCCACTTAAAACCATCCAAGGAACAAAGCAGAGTCTGGGTCGAGGATCTCAGGCTAGCGCCCCTCCAGACCCCCACACTCAGCTTCCACCTGGGTATTGCAAACTTGCGTGGTGTTCTTTAAATATTTTCAATTAAAAAAATTAAAAATATTTTTTAAGATTTTATTTATTTATTTGACAGAGAGAGATACAGCGAAAGAGGGAACACCAGCAAGGGGAGTGGGAGAGGGAGAAGCAGGCTTTCCCTGCGGAGCTCCTGCAGGGCCCGATGCAGGGCTCGATCCCAGGACTCTGGGATCGTGACCTGAGCCAAAGGCAGATGCTTAATGACTGAGCACCCAGGTGCCCCAATTAAAAACATTTTAATGAATGGCCAATATGTAAAAATCAAGAAGGTTTGAATCAAAATCTAGGTTTTCTGACTGTAGAGTTTGTCAGGAGTGCCATAACAAAGTACCACGAACCGTGGCTCACACAACAGGAATTCACAGTGTCACAGTTCTGGAGGCTGGAAGTCCAAGATCAGGGTGTGGACACGGCTGCTTCCATACCGCTCTCCTAGTCTGGGGCGGTTTGCTGGCATTCTAGTGGGCACCAGATGAGTCACCAGCTTGTATCTCATGTTCAAAAAAGTACTCTGGTCTCCTCTCGGCTCGGGGAGATGCTGGGAACCAACGTCACTGCGGGGAGTAGAAGGCTCACGTCCTGCCCCCGAACACTCGGCCAGGCAGGTGGTCTCTCAGCGGTTGGCAGTGGGATCACCAGTCATCTTGCTTTCTCTGACTCTTGCCCACATGCTTCCCTTTTGCAGAATGCTTACTCTTGAATTCAGGTAGGCTCAAGGGCTCAAGGCACATACAGAGCCCCTCTACAGTATTCTCCCCATTTTGTGGAGGGTGATACTGAGGCCGGAAGAAGGGAAGGGACTCAGCCAGCTCTTGAAGGCCTGGGAGCTGGAACTACAGTCCCATTGTTCTTCATCGGGGCTGGGGATCAAGGACAGGGTCGTCCCAAAGCTGCTCCTACTTCTCCTGGGGTCCGCCCTTATTTCAGCCAACCCAGACACACCCACACTACAGAACTACAGCAGCCTTACCAGGCTGTACCTATACCCCCAAACCCCTGTCGCAGGCTGGTCATAGAAGATGTCGAAGGACCTGAGGTTACCCTGAACATCCTGAGCGACAGCCTGCTGCAGGTCACATTGCGAAGCAAACTGTACCTCTCATTCCAGGAGTGAGTACACGGGATTCTTCCTCCCTCCCCTCGGTGCCAGACAGGCCCACCCCTCATTTCTGTGACTCAAGAGGCAGCCGTGCAGGGCCAGCAAAGGCCTCCTGCCTCTCTCACGAGAAGGGTCATAAGAATCCTTGCCACTGGGGCATGTTTCAAAGTCATTTTTACTGATGGAGAAACCAGGGCACAGAGTGGGAGAGGGACCTAGCCAGGATCGCACAGTGAGGCTGCAGAAGAGACCAGATAAAACCCTTGGACCCCCACGTCAGGGAACATGTGTCCCCCCTGAGGGACAGGCAGATGCAGCAACGGAATGATCTGAGGCAGGCTGGTGCAAGCCCACCTCAGAGTTGGCATACTGGGCCTCCACTCCCACTCACCATCCAGGCAACCTGAACAAGGGCATCTGTTCCCTGGGTCTCAGTTTCCTCATCTACAAAATGGGTATGACCCTCTGCCCTTGGCTGTGGTGAGCGTTCACTGCCGACCTGAGAGCTCGGACCACAGCAGGCAAGACGGAGTGCGATGGGTGGGGTCCGCACGTGAAGCAAATCTTTGTAAATGCCCTTTAGGAATATGTCCACCCCTGGTTTTCTTGTAAAAATGTGATCTTCTTGCTCTAGCTTCCCTTTTTATTTATTTTCTTTTTAAGATTTTTTTTTTAATTTGACAGAGAGGAAGCAAGAGAGGGAACACAAGCAGGGGGAGCGGGAGAGGGAGAAGCAGGCTTCCCGCTGAGCAGGGAGCCCGATNTGGCAGGGAGCCTGCTTCCCCCTCTCTCTCTCTCTGCCTGCCTCTCTGCCTCCTTGTGATCTCTCTCCCGCTGTGAAATAAATAAAAAAAAAAAAAAATGTGACCTTCTTGCTCTAGCTTCCCTTTTTATTTATTTTCTTTTTAAGATTTTTTTTTTAATTTGACAGAGAGGAAGCAAGAGAGGGAACACAAGCAGGGGGAGCGGGAGAGGGAGAAGCAGGCTTCCCGCTGAGCAGGGAGCCCGATGCAGGGCTCCATCCAGGACCCCGGGATCATGACCTGAGCCAAAGGCAGATGCTTAACGACCGAGCCACCCAAGTGCCGCTAGCTTCCCTTTTCAATAGAGGGAGCACAAAAAAATATTTCTTTGGTAGAGATGTGGACAAGGAGAAATATTTCTCTCTTGTCATTGCCCTCGTAGTGATGGGCAGTAAAAACACAACTTGGCCCTTGGCCTGGAGGGGACTGGAGCACCTGGAGCACCTGTGGCCCACCTCAAGGTCACCATCAGCCCCAGGTGATTGCCCCACTATGAGGACGCTGGCTGCTGTTGCAGATCTCTCAGGTTTTCCCAAGCATGAGATCCCTATCTTTAACGACCTCTCCCAGTTTTTCATTTAAGCCCTGCAGGCAGCTGCAGGCCACCAGCTTATGACTTCTGGTCTCCGCCTTGGGCTGAGGCTTGGAGCCTGCCTGGACACACTGCCCCTACAGGCTACTGCGGCTCCGGGTCATCAAGAACATTCGCGTTGGGGTACGGCTGGAACAGACGGGGAACAAGACCAAGGTGGTCTTCGAGGAGTGCCACACCCCACCTGGATACCTAAACACCAAGGTCCTGGAGCAGTGAGTACCTGCCCACACCTGTGCTCCCACCGGGCAGGAGCGGGTGCCAGGACTTCCTGCACTGCTCCCACTGCCCAGCCCTTCACTGAGATTCACCACGGGTGCTGCCTCTCCCCAGCCTCGTTCTCTCAGTGACCAAGGGCGTCGGGGCCAGGGGCATCTCCGAAGCTGCAAGCTGCATACAGCATCCATCAGCATTTCCTCTCTCCACATTGAATGCCATGGCTGAGAGTGGGCATCCACCCAGGTCAAATCTCAGCTTGCCTGATTCCTAACTCAGGGGCCCTGAACAAGCTATTTGACTTCTAGAGACTGTTTCCTCACCAGTAAAATGGAATTGCCCACCAAACCCAGCCAGCGTGGGATGCCTGTGGGGAAAAGATGAGCTAACCTACACGCTGAGACCAGCTTAGCACAAAAACCACCTCCTCCAGGAAGCCTTCCTTGACTCTCCCTCTTTGAAAATTCCAGAGACCTTTATTAGAGAGGAAATAAAGAGATGGAGGCAGAGAGGGATGATCAGGAAGAAATAAAGAGGAGGAGGATGTCATGGAGAGAGAAAGCAAGAAGGCATGGAGGGGACAAAACAGAAAAGGCAAGGGTAGGGGTGGGACAGAAGAAGAGAGAGACACCAGGAAGGAAGCAGCTACCCTAGACTTTTCATGTTACACAAGCCCACCAGCCCTGCCCTGGACTCCTGCATCTGACCCCAGTGTCCCCTTCCATGGTGTCTCAGACCCCGCCTGTCCTCCCCCACCACTAGGATGAACCCCCTCCTGGCAAACACAGCTCTGGGGTTGGTGACAAGTGTCCTGGATGAGGCATTGCCCTTCCTCCTGCAGAAGATAGTATGTTGTTTGCCCTCCTCTGCCTCCTGGGAGGGGGGTGTGACCCTGAGGGAGAGCCCCTTGACCTGACAAGGACCCCGTCGTGCTTTCCCTGCAGGTGTGCCCCCTGGCCACGACCCTACTCAACTCACTGCTGGAAGACCTGCTGCATGTCACTCTGCGTATGTAACTCCTGGCCAAGGAAGTGGCTTATTTTCCATTCCCCTACTATGTGCCAAGAATGATGCTCTAGGGTCTGAGAATATGACAGGAAACAAAACAAAGCCTACCCACAGGGAGCCTCCTTTTTAGTGGGGGCAAGAAAGGGCACCATGCCTTCTGACCCCAACAAGTCATTTTCCCTTGGAGCCTCAGTCTCCCAATCTGTAAAATGGGACTAATCCTAGACCTACAGAGTGGACCGCACTGCTGCAATAATATCTAGAGCCTGGCACGAAGCTATTGTTCAATAAATGTTCATTGTCATAAGAAGCATAGACCTAGGCCACAAGGAACTTCAAGCTAAGCAGAGACGTGGAGCAAATTTCTGGCTGCTTCACGGCATCCCCACACCCTTCCACCCTCCTCCAGGGGAGGCTGAGTCCTGGTTTCATTGCAGCCCCAGCCATCTCGGGCCCAGAAGACTTCCAGTACTATGTCACCACCACGGAGTTCACAGACGAGGCCATCCTGATGAATGTCCAGGTAGGCCAGTCCCCCTGGCCAGGGCAGACCCCTCTGGGGACTTCCACTGGCTTGGGGGACAATGGGCAAAGAGGAAAGTGAGGGGGGGCTTCTCTGGATCGGAGGCAGGAAGAGGAGAAGGAGGAGGAGAAGGAACGGGTAAAAGGAGGTGGCAGGCGAAAGAGGAGAGAGAGAAGGAGGGAGAAGGAAGGGGAGGGCTGGCGGGGGCTCTTGGAAGCCGGTGCTGAGCCCAGACAGTCCCGCCTCAACCCTGGAGAGCAGAAGTGGCCACAGGGCTGTGTGTCCTGCGAGCAGGGATCAGGCTCCAACAAGAGGGCAGGAGGGGAAGTTCAGGGGTGCAGGATCACACGTAACGCCGAGCTGGCAGGGGCCCCTCAGATGGGGAAACTGAGGCCCAGAGAAGGGAGGAGGCTGGCTGCCCAACTCCCATTCACTGCTCCTTCCCCCTCCCCATGGAATGGTTGGAGGTGGGTCAGGTGGACAGGAGGAATAGGAGAGGATAGGAAGGAGGCGCTGCTAACAGAGTCACAGAGAAGGAAATGGGGTCCGATACGGAAGAAGCAAGGAGAGGCGGCTCGTGAGTTCGAAACCCAGCTCCACCTCTTACCCTGTGCAGGACCTTGAGTAAGTCACTTTACCCCTCCAGGCTTCCATTTCCTCATCTTTCAAATGGGGACAGTTACAGTTCCCGTCTCACAGCACCCTTGTAAGGCTGAAATGAGACTGCGCACGTGTGTTCCGGACTGCCTAGCACATGGTGAGCCCTTGATACTGGTTACAGCTGTAACCAGGTGCTGGCCAGAGAAACTGTTCCCACTGAATTTCTCCTTCTTCGTTTTTCTGAAGCTTGTGACACCTTGCAGCCCCAGCCAGAGGCCCCGAAGGTCTGCCCGCCTCACCCCCCAACCCCTTCCAAAATTAGCCCAAGGCAGCACGGCGGACCTGGCTTTTGGGCTAGAAACCTACAGTGACATCCTGTCCTGCCTCTACACCAGCAAGGAGATCCATGTGGACCCCCAGGACTCCGAAGTGAGTGCTCAAGAAAGGGGAATAACATAACTTTATTGCTCTACTTTTCACATGAAGAAACCAAGACCCAGCTCTCAGAAGTGCCTTTCTGGGTGGACTTAGATAAGTCACATCTCTCTGGACCTCCCCAGAGAACTCCTATTCAGCCTTCAGAACCCAGCATAGAAGTCCCCCCTCTAGGAAGACTTCCTTGAACATCTAGGTGCATTGTTTCTCTCTTCATAACACTTATCCATTCATTCATGCCACAAATATTTATTGAAAGCCTACTATGTGCCAGGCCCTGTGCACCCAGGACTTGCAGAGCTCAAAGTCAAGGGGGAGAACAGAACCTGAACAGGGAAACAGCCAGATAAATAAAATAATTTACCTTATTTATAATAAGAGCAATGGATCAGCAAGTGACTAGTGGGGATGACAGGGCTGCCCTGGGTGCCGTAGTCAGTGAAGACATCTCTGAGGAAGTGGCCTGAATGGGGACAAGGAGACACAGAAGTCTGCAAGAAGAGCAAATGCCCAGGGTCGATGAGGTGGTCATATGAGGGAGAAACCCACGAACGTCACTGCCTCAAAGCCGGCAGCTCCTCACCACACCCAGTCTCCTCTCTGAAGTTCCCTGCTGACCTCTCCAGCTCTGTCTCCTTACCTGCTACACCCCAGCCACACAGGCTGAGCTGGCACCCACCTCAGGGCCTTTGTACGTGCTAGTCTCTCTGCCCAGAACATTCTTCCTGCCACTGTTGGTCTCAGTGCAAACGTCATCTCCTCAGAGAGCCCCTCTCTGACCACCACACTGAAACACCTAAAATAAGCCTTCCCCCTTTTCCCCTCCACTTCCTCTCATTCTGTCGTTCTCCCTTCAAGACACTGATCACACTGTGTATGTGAACGGGTAGAGTTATATAGAGATATATATAAGTCATGTGTATACACAGACACACGTGTATGTATATTTGGGCTTATTATTTAACTTCACGTATTCACTGTAACCCCCATTTTAAGGACAGGGACTATGGATGGTATAGCACGTCTACATCATGCAGTAGGTGCTCCATAAACACAGAAATACGAAATCCTAAGATCCGTATCTAGAAGAGATCTAATGGTATTGCTCCATTTTTTACATGAGGAAACGAAGGCCCAGATAGGGAAAGTGACTTGCCCAGAGCCAGGTCTCCCCATTCTGTTCCCTCCTTCCCACACAGATATGGCAGCTCTGGGACAGTTAAAAGTGAACGCGGTAATTCCATGTTTGCAGAAATTCTTACACCAGTGGGCAAGAGTATTTGTGCAAGGGTGCTCTTTATACCTTCGCTTGCTACGGGGTGAAAAATAAAGTTAACCTAGGTGTCCATCAATAACAAACTGGTAAAGTGAATCTGGTTATGGTCATATAAGGCAGAACACTATGCAGCTGCTAAAGACTGGGGTTGTTCTATATATACTGACATTGAGAGTAAAAGATAAGGTGCAGGACCGTGTGGTTCAAATGTTCTCATCTATGCATGCTTATGTGTGTGTAGAAGACAGTCCGGATATACTCCAAAATGTCAACAGTAGTTACCCCTGAAAATAGGATTTGGAGGAAAAGGGGAAGAGGTATTGGGGTAGACTTGTACTTTTTGCTTTATACATTTTTTTACTGTTTTCTATCATGATTGATGATTTTCAAAAACAGAAGGAGTATGGATAGATGGACAGAAATGTGATGAAGCAAGGATAGGAAATGTTCATTGAAGAATCTAGGCGATGAATATATGAATGTTCCAGAAAATTTGTTCAGCTTAGCTGCATATGTGGGAATCTTCACAGTGAAATATTGGGGGGGAAAGATCACTGAAACAATAAAAATATTAACATTTCCAGATATATCGTAGTAAGAAACCAGGTGAATGGCTCTTCCCATGTTGACAATGACTGACATGCGGGTCGTACATTGAGTTGGAAGCAATTATACCTTATTGAGCCCCATGGACACCTGTACCCCTAAAGCCGCTCAGAACAGATTTATAGGATTCTAAATGCCACACATTTTGCCCTTTTTCCAGGCTGCCAAGCTCCTTCAATTGTTGTCCCCAGGAGAGCGGGAGCCTGGGCCCCAGGTGGGTGTGTTGCCAGCTTCCTTCCCTCCGGCAACGCCACCCTGGATCTCAGGAAGGAGTCTGGGATCTGGGCAGGGTTGGGCCACCTAAGCATGCTCTATTTGGCCAGAGTTTCCTCTTGTGGACCCCGACATTCACTGCAGCTACTTCACAGGGGCTGTGAGGGTTAGAGGAGTTGACTCAAGTAGGGCGCTTAGCTCACGCCCTGTGCAGGTGACCACGACCAGGTGGCTGGCGTCATTACTCACTAGTGAACGGGGCCCTGACCCCGCTAGGGCATACCAACCGAGGCAGACAGAGGTGCTCGTGGGAGCAGTGACTGTGTGCCAGGCGCCTCCACCTACAGCCACCTAAGCCCCAGACATCCCGCGCTGCATCCATCTTCATATGTCAGCGAATAGGCAGGGAAAGGTGAATTCAGTTGCCCAAACTCATACTGCTGAGCAAGCGGCAGAACCAGGATGTGAAGCCAGTCCTGGACTCCACAATCCATGTTCAGTGTCATCTCTCTAAAGACTGTTGAATACGGCATCTAATGAAAAAACCACAATCACAACAGATAACAACAGCATCATGAGCTGCCAGGCTCCGTCCTAAGCACTCTCCACGACTAAACTCATCGAATCCCCACAACAACTTCACAGAGGAGGCACAACTGTCCTTATTTTACAAGTATGAAAACAGAGGGATGAAGAAACTTGTCTCAAGCCACACAGCCTATAAGTGGTAGAGCTGGATTCTGGCCCTAACCAGAGTCCAGCTCTGGGCTCTGTTGGGGCCAGAGTCCAGTTCCGCCACTTGTTCCTACTTACTACACATGCCCAAGTAAAGGAGGGTGTCATCTCACCTTAAAGGAGCACAGGGAGGTTTAAGTAAAACCCCCAATGGCATGCAGCAAGTTGCAGCAGAGCTAGAGCACCAACTCAGAGACCCCGGCTCCTGAGATGATCCTGTTCCCGTTCCTCCAAGCTGGGAGCTAAGGAACTCCATCCTCTTTCCCTGTCTCCCCATTTTCTGCTTTAACTTTATTCAGACATCTAAGCACTCCAGAGAAAGTGGGAGAGTGACGATCAGCGCCCTGGACCCTCCCACTGTACACATTGATGGCCACACTGCCACCGTCGCCCAGCCGGGCTCGCTGGTGCTGCTGGGGCCCAGCAACACCTCCTCTGTCTCTGTTTCCTGGGTGAGTAAGCCTTGAAATTTTTTGTTCCTTGGGGGGGGGGCTGGGTCCACGTGGGGGCCCCTCTGGGGCTGGCTGACTGAGGCAGCGGCCAACCTCATGCCTGGTCTCCTGCTAATATTCCATCGGCCCACACCCAAATAGCTACGCCTGTCACAGCACATTAAAATGCTTGAGCACCAGCTCCCCTGAGCGCAACTTTCTGTGCTCCCCACGGACCTCCTCAGCAACTGAAGGGTTTTGCCTCTAACCCCCTCTGCTCAGGGCCTTGCAGAGAGTTGTCAAGTCCTCTGACTGTCCTCCCTGGACGTGGCTACGTCGGAAGCCCTCGTCCACAAAGCCAGGAAAAAGATCAGAGAAAGAGTTCAAGAGGGGCTCAGCGTGCCTGTGTTCTCTATTTCTGGGAAAATACAACTTCCCCCAAAGTGTCCACATCTCTATTCTAAGCCCCCTTAGGATTCCTAGTTCCGATTCCACAGACCTTAAAATTGAGAAGGTACCTCAGATAAGAGGGACAAGAGGGTGGCTCGGCCAGAGGTGAGCCCCGCAGCATCCGATGTTCACATAGGACCTTGGTGTCTGCCACAGAAGTTGGCATGACTCTGTGGTCAAGAAACTGGTCATTTCTGGGGCGCCTGGCTGGCTCAGTCGGAAGAGCATGTGACTCTTGATCTAGGGGTTGTGAATTCAAGCCCCACTCTGGGTGTAGAGATCATTGAAATAAATAAATAAATAACTAAAAAAAAAAGAAGAAAAGAAAAGAAACCGGTCATCTCTGACTGGCAGTGGAAAGTCCTATTTCTGGTCTGTAAGGTGACTGTGTGAATCACAGAGGCCCATAGATAAGACCTCAAAACCAAGGCGTCTCTGGCTTCCAGCAACAGTGATTCTATGGCCAAGTGCCTCGTTGCAAAAGGCGGTCATTCCACTGGGCTGAGCCTCATACCCAGCCCCAGCCTGCCCTGGCTTCTGGGAGCACCCAGCATCGCCAGTGCCCTCTCCCATGGCCACACCCACACGGGCATGGTCTGAACACACAAGATCAGCGGTCAGGACAGGAGGAGAGGACCTCGTGAGAGGGGCCAGCCCTCTCAGAAGCATTCATGGGGGTCAGGGTGAAGGGAATCCCTCTAGCTGGAACATAAACTCCTCTCCTGTTCTGCCCCGATTTCAACTCCCATAGAATCTCCTTTCGAAGGCCGTGTTTTCTTTGAGAAACCAGGAGTTAAAACTTCAGTTCATTGCAAACAGGTAATGCTGCTCGGTTTTGGATGTTCGGGAGAAATGAGAGGACTGACAGAGTGGTGGGGGAGTGGGGGAGTGTGGTCAGGGGCGCATTCCCATGTCCGCTGTCTACGCAAGGAGCAGTGTATACGAGGGAGGGGGGAGAGGAGGGCGGGGGTCTGTGACCGAGGCTCACTGAGCATAGCGCCCCCAAGCAGCTGTGGTGACCTGAGTGATCTCTTTCCTCTGCTAGCGCCACAGTCACCCTGGGCCCTTCCCCTGCTGGCCTTGCAAAGCAGGTGAGTGTCCCCTTACCTCTGGCCTCTCCGACGTCCTGAAGGACCTGTCAGCAGGCCCGGAAAAAGGCCCTGAGTCACTGATGCAGGCAGTTGAAAGCTTCACTCACTTTTTATCACTGATCTCATCTTGCCCTGGCGTCACCATACTCCATGGGGTCAGGGGAGTCCCCAGAACTTCAACTTGTCCACTTCACTCTTTCATACACTTAACAAATACCTGTGGAGCACCCACTATGTGCCAGCCTCATCTTAGGTACTGGGGATATGTCAGTGAACAAAACGAGGGGCCCGCGTGGAACCCACACTCCAGCAGGGGGAGGTCAGATAATGAACAAGAAGCACAGTAAGGTAAACTATGCATAGTATGGAAGCAGGTGATTATGCCATGAAAAAGTAGAAGAGGGGATAGGGGACCGGGATGGCAGGTGAGGGGAACACTAAAAAGGTATGTGGGGGAAGGCCTCACTGAGAAGGTAAGTGTTCAAGCACAGACTGGGGGAGGTGACAGAGAGAGCTGTGGGGCCATGGGGAAGACAGAACCCAAGTCCCCAAGGCAAAGGTGTGCCCGATGGTTCAGGAACAGCGAGGGGGCCAGGGTGGCTGGGTCAGAGGGACTGAGGGGAGGTCAGAGGGTGAGCAAGGCTGACTAGAGGGGTCCTGGCTCTTCTTGAGTGTGACATAAGTTGATGGAGGGTTCTGAACATAGAAGGAGCAGACTGGAGGGGCTGAAGTGGAGGCAGGGCGGGCATCGAGCAGCTGGTAGAACAACACAGAGGCCTGATAAGGCTTGGACAAGATGGCGGCAGGTGGCAGTGGGGGGAGTGGCCCGGTGCAGGGCATATTCTGAATGTGGAGCTGATAGTTTGCACCCCCAACAGGGCTGTGTGTACCCTTTCTGGGTTTTCGCACCCACGGGCTTCCCAGCATCGCGTCCTGAGCCACCTCTGCCGCCCGCATCCCATGGGCAGTGAGGAGTTTCTGCTCTAGTGTGATGGGTCTGGGCCCTCCCCGCCCTTGGGGCACTGGCCACACTCGCTCATGAGTCCACAGGTGGAACACATGGTCTCTTCCCTCAGGGGTGGTTCTTGCTCCTACACTGAAAGCTTTTCATAGCCTCTGCCTGTCTGAGGAAGGCCCCCTAAAGTAACTCCCCCTTTTCCCCACCCTGGGAACCTCCCTCCATCCTGCGCTTCCACAGGACTGTGAACTCACTTTCTAGCCCTTAATGGGGCAAGACTGCAAGAGGGAAAAAAACAACAAAATGAAAAGGTTGAACAAGAATATGTACTGGGAAACACTTGAAAATTATCATCAGCCCTGCTCTATCAGACCTTGCTCTGGACTTACTTGCATAGGACCCCAGGCCTGAAAGGTCCTAAAGATTATCTCCCCAGGTCAGGGATCCCTTCTGTGACATCATCAGAGTGCAGTCATCCAGATCAGGTCTGCTGTGTATGGTTGCACAGGTCGTGCACTGTACAGGCCACCCACACCATAGATAATACAGATACGAATATGTTTATAACAGTCTCCCAAGACATGGGAAAAGCATGTCTTAAAGAAAGGGAGTCTTTTTCCAATCTGTCCGAATGAGTTGGGGCAGCCCTGATCAATCAATTTCCTGAACCTCTTAAACAACCCAGGTAACAGGAGGCTTGCTATCTCAATAAGAAAATCCCTGCCCCACTATCAGACAGGTCTCAGCATTACAGAGCTCCTCCGTGCACTGACCCAGAGTTGGTCCCTGTGAAGCTCCGATCCTGGGGTTTCCTCGGGCCCAACCTATTTGCTCTCCCCCTGGGTTATCCCACAGAGATATGAAGATAGTCCCTGTGACCTAGGGTGAGGGTAACTCTTTTTCAGGCCCTTTAACCTTCCCCAGGCCCTTCACTATTTGGTCATCTAGTTCCAATGCCCTTTAAAAATGGAGTCCCTGGGACTACTTCTGGTTTCCTGCGGGCGCCTGCACAGTGGAGGTGCCCAATTCCCATGGTCAGAATCTGCCATCCCAGCTAAAGTGACCTTCCTGTTCCCTTTTCATCTGCTGTAGGAAAAACATATGGAGGCCTTTCTCTTAGAGCTTCTGAACCGGGTACTCTTGCCCCATCACAACGGTGAGCCCCTGTGTCTCTGCTCATGCCCATATACCAGGCACTTTGGAACATCAACTATGTCCAAAGCTCTGCAAGGACGGTTGGCTTCCACCTTGTCCCCAGAGTCAGATAAGAATTGCCCCCAGGCAAGGCAGATGGAGGTGGGGGAGAAATGGGAATTTGGGGTGTGGCAGATGGGAGGGTGGGAAGGGCCCCTGGGTGCCCTCCTGTTCTTTGCCCAGGCAGGTGGTGCGAACAGGGGTTCAGAAGTGGGATGAGTGGCCAGGAAGGGCTTCTTAGGGGAGTGGGGCTGGCATTGTGGCAAGTGAGAACAGGAGGGATCCTTGGAGATGATGGAGCCCACAGCTCACAGCTCCAGGTTTGCAGGGTCCAGGGAGATACCATTCCCAAAGGAAGTGGCCCGGGTGGGGCGGATGGCAAGTGGGCCCTGCCTTGGGTGGGCGACTGACACGCAGCTCAGTCACATGCTGCCAACACAGTGGATCTTTTGTATTTTTAAGAGATGCTGTAAAGCTGGATTTTTTGAGACATCACACCTATGTTTAGATATCAGCCACAAAATCAAACTTTTCCAAAACAGCACTTAGTCCGGGCTCCCTCAGAAGCAGACCCTGAGATAACAGAGAGCAGGCAGACTTTTGGGGAGGTGACTCCAGGAAGTGAGAGGAGTGTGAGAAGTGGGTTCTAGGGGAGTGTGGAGCCCAGTCGGTCTCCTCTGTGCACAGAACTCACCACCCCTCCCTCTATCGACACTGTCTGTGTAACAACTGCCCAACTGATTCTCCGGTCAGCACCTCTGTCCTTAAACAAATGGTAAACTTCCCAAGGGCAGGGACCCCGTGTTTGCTTTTCATTGTGTCCTCCACACCCTGTCCAGTGCCTCCCACCCGGGAGACACTCAGGAAGCACACGTAGGAAGTCTCTGGCAGACCTGAGCCCAGAACTCCAGCTCTCTGTTTCCCTAACAGGGACATGTCTCTATGCTCCAACTTGAGGACTCCTGTTAGGACTGCAGAGTGAGGCTAGAGGAGCAGGCAGGAGATAAAGTGCTCATCAGGTTGAAGGGTTTGGCATCATCCTGTGGCCCATGATAGCCAGGGAAAGTTCTGGGCGTAAAGTGAGTAAATCTGTGTTCAAGAAGGGCAACCAACTGAAGGTGGGGAAGAGTGGTAACAAAAGATCCAGCAAGGCAGCCAGTGAGTCCAGGTGGGCAAGGATGCCACCTGACCTGGCCAGTGCCTACCATAAGCAGCTCATTCAATAAGTGTATCTTAGATCCCAGACCAAAGAGAGCTATGGCGAGGGTCAAGAGATGACCCAGGAGCTAGGTCTGGTTCAAGAAGCCTAGATAGTCTTGAAGGGTCTGAACACCCAGGCCAGTGGGTTGCACAATGCCAGGGGTTGCCATTCACACTGGGGTCTTGTCCATAGTTCCCTGACAAGGGTAAAAGGAGCAGGGCCAAAGCCATTGGGGAAATACAGGAGGACTGCCTGTAAAAAGCAGCCTAAGAGTGAGAGAATCGGCAGGGGAGAGATTCACAGAAGCCTGTGCTGCAGTCAGAGTCATCTGGTCCCAACAGAGAGAGGACTGCAATGAGGAGGAGTCCAGAGGCTGGGAGCTGGGAGGCTGGTGACAAGGCCTCTGCAGATCAGAGCCCGGACGGGAGACCAGAGGCACCTGTTCCTCTTCCTCCATCCTGCTCCTCACCTAACTGGGCCGGAATGCAAGGGGGTGTGAGACTCTCCCTTGAGCCTAGAATGATGGTGGGGAGGTAGGGCAAGATAAACGCTGGTCAGTGCCAAGATCGGGGCAGGAGGGGCCTACGCCAGGCCCTTGAAGTCAAATCTCAGAAACTCAGTTTGCCAAAAATCAACTGGCCAAATGATTAATTCTTTGAAACTCAATTTACTAAATGACCAATTCTCCAAGTTTACCATTTCCCAACTTACCAAAACTTACTCCAAGGACTACTTTTCATATATTTGATAAATGAATATATTCATGAATGTTTTCTTAGATATATTTAATGGATATTTTCTTATTGTATAACCAAATTCCTAGTGTTTTAAGATTGATTTTTCAGTGTATACTGACTTGTTTCTAAACTTTTTTCTGAGACGTTTTCTGTTTCTGCCAACATTCTAGAATTTCTAGGAGTACAAACATTGTTTCAGATGTTTTCCTCGATTAAATGAGAAGAATGAAATTCATTAATAGATTCCTAAGATGCCTTCAACAAACTGAACATTGCTTAAAATCCTGCTAAGAAGAATATCTTCATAAGAATGTGTTCATAGTTACTGAATATATTCAAGAAGAAATTCCCTCAAGATAGCTTTTTAATAAATGGGTAGTGTAGCTGTTTAGAGATCTGGTTTTCTGGAGTGGGGTTGCCTAATAGGGGACGGTGTCCCCTGGGGAAGGGGAGGAGAAAGGGGCCACGCCAAGTCCCCTCCCCATTCCGGACAGTGGAGCAGACGGGGGTCGGCTGGCGTGGCCTCACCCTGTGCTCACCAGGGCACTGAGCTCCCCTCCCCACACCTCTTACAGAGCTGCTCAGAGAACGAAACCTCCCGCTGCCCAACGTCAAGGGCCTCTCCTTTGACCAGGCCCAAGTGGAGCCCTCCAAGGTAAATGCCAAGAAAAAGAGCTTCCTGAGACCCGCATGGAAGGTCAGAGCTAGAAGGGTCTTGGAGCCCTATGGGTGCCTTGTCCCCATCCCGCAAGGGCAGAAGCTGAGGCTCAGGCCGAGGAAGTCCTGCGTGCGGCAAGCCCTTTGCCTCCCTCATCTCACCATCTCATAGCCATCCTGGATGTGAGGTCCCATTTATAGATGAGGAAGCTGAGGCTCCACAGGGCTCCATGAACCCCTCGGGGATCCAGGCCCCAGGCTCACAGAGAGCTTCAGTGCCTCACACGGGTGGTCTTCATAATGAGCTCCATGAAGTCAATGTTATTATTTCTCCCATTTTACAAGAGTGGGAACTAAGGCTCAGAGAGGCAGAGACACCTGCCCAGCACAACAGAGCCAGGGTTCCAACTGGGGCTTATCCAACTTCAAAGCCTTTGCCCTTAGCTAGGACCACCCACTACCTTAGAACTCAGGTGTCCTGATGCCCAGAACAAGGCTGTTGCCTCTGGCCCCTGCTTTCTGTGAACTGCCAGAGGGTGGGAACCGGGCTGGCACTAGGCTGGTAAACTCCAGGGAGGAAGATGAGGCCAAAGAGCAGAGGGCCAAGAAAACCAGCAGAGGAACCACAGAGGTGCCGCCAAGGGAGTGCGCCAGCTCTGAATCTGCCCCTAGAGTCACTCCACCTCCTTGGCCTTCGTCCCATCCCTCTGTGCAGTGAACCTAAGAGGAAGACGGGGTTGGTGGGAACAGGCAGAGCTCAGAGATGCCCTTCATTTCCCCGTTGCCCACCTTCCCGAGATTCCCACACTTAAACAGCAGTGCTAAAGGGGCTCTGTGGGTGGGCAGAGAGAGGATCAGATGGACCCTCCCGGCTGGGTGACATCAGGCAAGCCACCAGCCCTCCCCCGGCCTGTTGTCCCTGTCTATAAAAATCAAGATAAAGACATAAGGTGGAGATGAGAGCTCCCCTCAGAAGCACAAGGAACTACTAGGACCCCTGATTTCACCCCGCCCTACTCTGACCCACCATCCCAGACATAAGGTTTGAGTTTCAGGACCCTCTGCTCATGTCCCAGTTCTGGACCCGGGATGCCTAGTTCCCAGTCCTGATATTTGGGAGACACTAGAAATCTGCTCAGGAACCAGAAGTTACGGTGCAGGAGGCAGGAGGTGGCAGCAGCTGTTTGTCTCATAAAACCCAGCTCCTGGCCTGTGCTACTACCACACCCCACCCTCAGACCCTTCCCCTAGACCATAACCAACCTGGGCTGACCCTAGCAGGGAAGGGTCAGCCCAGGATGACCCTAGGTTGGGGCTGGAAGAGCTACTACAGGTAATACAGGGGCTGGAGCTACTCCAGAAATGATGCCACGACTCCTAGCAAGGTGGGCCAGGAATGGCATCATTCTGAATGCCACAAAGGGCAAATTCAGGACACAGCTCCAGCAGCTCTCTCATAACCAGACCTATAGAGGCAAGAGAAGGGGGCAGGGGGCTCATAGGCTCACCCACTGATTCACTTCTAGGCTGCCTCGCACTGTTGTGGCAGTTACATATTACACAATTCTAAGATGCACCACTCTTACTATGGTACACAAACCACATCACCCAGAATTGGGCAGTGCACTATCTGCACAACCTCACATGGCTGCCCTGATCACTCCCTCATTCATTCACTGTCACTAATTCATTCTATTAATACATATCACTAGCTTCTCTGTGTCTGGCCATGTGCTGAGTGATGTTGGGAGTTAGACCCAGTCCCTGAAAGGAGCTCCCTTTCTGGTGGAAAAGCAGGTAGAGGAGCAGATGGATTCCAACAGCATGGTTTGGGCATTGTGGGTGGGGGCATGTGGAAGGCTTTAGGTGGATGGGAGACCTACCTCAAGGTGACCCCAGCAGGATGAACCCCAATGCATCAGAAACATTAGAAGATCTTGCTAGATAGGTTTTTAGGAAGAGCTGTAAGGACTGACCTGTTCCTTTCTTCACAAACATTCCCAAGACACTTCTTCCCCTCCACTCTATCCCCTTGTCCAGTCTGTCCCTAACTCTACCCTCTTGCCAACAGGGGAAGTTGTACCCTTAGGACACATACAACCCCTCTCAAGATGTCTTGACCCACCTCAGGGAGAGCTGGTTTTACGGGCACTGAGGACCGATACGGCATGTCTACCTGCTTCTATCCACAGGGTTATGTGCTACTGACTGTTCCAGAGGAATAGCCGGTTCTCACGGAAGGCCTGTCCCTCCCCTCAGCCACACATGCTCTGGATCCTTGAGAGGCCGAGAATGGCTACAGTCACAGTGGAAAATTTCAATTGCAATAAAGATGACTCTTGCTTGCGAAGGAGTCTGGTTCTGAGTCTGCTAAGGGATTCTGGGAGGTGGTGAGGCTACCCTGGAATGTTTAAAGGAAGGGTTTTTCTCCCGGATAGTTCCCGTGTTCCCTTGGCCCCTGAGGGAGATATTCTGAAATCTGTCTTCAGTGTCTCCGGGAAGGGAGGCTCCTCAGAAAACAGAGAAAGAACTTGAGCTTCAGGAGCCCAGGCCCTAAAAAGATGGGACACAGAAAGGACACAGGAAATATGCACATACAAGAAAGTTCCCTGTTCAAGAGGGAGGAAGAGGAAGGAAGCAGTTTTGATGTCCCTAAGAAAGGGCGAGGGGTGATTACAGGAGCCCAGAGATATTTGGGAGGCCCTGAGCGCAAAGGAAAGGGGTTAAGGGAAGCAGCCAGACCCCTACGAGTGGAGCCAAGTCTAGGTGGGAGATTATGATACAGCCACACCACAGAGGTGTGACAGGCAGGAGAGTGACTGTCATGTGCCCAAGAGCAGTGCCATCGAGGGAGAAAGCAAGGAGCCCCCCTCACCACCCACATCCAGTCCCACGTGCCCAGGCTGGGCAGGGCAGTGAGCAGAGAAAGTCCGGCTCACAGAGGGCTATGCAGTCAGAAACGTCAATAGCTCCATGGCTGCCAAGGGCAGCAAAGTGGGCAGATGCCCCCTCCCACACCTGGGCATCTGCCAAAGCCCACAGCGAGTTAGGCCTGGCCCCAGAAAAAGGCAGATGAGAGGAAAGTTGGTTTGTGATAAAATCCCCATCACAGGCAAGATGGAGGCTCATAATAGTCTCTGTTTCAAGAGTAAACAGGGGTCAGCAGCCCGGTAACCCCAGCCGGCCCCTGGAAACTGGCGGGCCTGTGGGGAGGCCCTCCCAGAGGCCGGTTCTCCACCGGCCGCCCGCACCATGCAGTGCCCCACGTGGATCTGGTGCAGGGTCCCTGGACTGCAGTAGGAGGTTGCAGCCTGGAGCAAACACTGCTGTGGGTTCTCTGCTTGATTCCCCCACCTGTTCTACAAATATGAACCACAGGCCCAGCTGTGAAGGAAATAAGTCCCCAACGAACAACCTGCAGAGAAGCCCCTGGGCGAGAGGGCAGGGTCACCCCGCACTTCGGCCTTGCAGTCTCCCAGCCCTTGGTGCACCTGTGATACACTAAGACAGGGTGGAGGCTGGGAGACACTTTTATAGAGGAGAGTTGAATCCTAAACCCTGAATTTTCCCACTAGTGGTGAGCATACCGCCTGGTGCACGGTAGCTACATAGTAAGCACTAAATAACTGAAGGGAGACATCCTCAGGTTCCTGAAGAAAGCGGGGGAGGCCCCGGCCTGCTCCTCAGCAGGCATGAGCTATCCAGGCATGAGAGGGCCTGTCCTACCATGGAAACCCCTCCATTTCCCTCCTGTGATGTTGACAGGTGCATCTCGCTTTACGTCTGCAGGCACCGACAGCTGTTAGCCCATTGGATTCTTACAATAACACTGAGTGGCACCTGATGGGCTGTGCAATTACCCCCGTTTGCCCAGGCGGGGTTGCCCCACCCCTTCTGGTGCTGGAAGTCAGGACACTGGCTCCAAAGACTACGGTCCTCCTCCTTCCACCCCAGATGGCCTCTCCCTGCCCCCACCTCCATCCCAGGCCTCTGCACTCAGCTAGGGAGCAAAGAGCCCAAAATACCTCTCTCAATCACCTGCTCTGGTGGCCTAAAGTCTTCCCCAATGGCAACACTCCTGAAGGTCTTTTTAAGGAAATATACTTTGTGAGACGTAGTTTTCACATTTTTTTCAAGGCTAATGATTTGTTTCCTCAAATAAAAGCTTACAAAGAAAACTGATAACTTAAGAGATGACAAGAGAGAGGCTCTGACGAGAATGAGGCTGGGGGCTAGAGTTCCACCCCTCTAGTTCCACCTTCTAACCCCCAAACTCAGCCAACAAGGCAGACACATCTGAGGAAGCTCTAAGCTCCATGGAGTTTGGGCACTGGGTTACCCATCAAGAACCAAGGAGCAGAGTGCGAAGGGAAGCGAACACAGGACAGATGTGTTTTGACAGCTAGGATAGTAACCTAGAGAACTGGGGGGGAGGGGCACATGGCTGGCTCCAATGGTTGAGCATGCTACTCCATTCTAGATCTCGGGGTGGTGAGTTTGAGTCCCATGCTAGGTGTAGAGATTACTTAAAAAAATGAATGGGGGGGCCGTTTGCAACGACATGGATGGAACTGGAGGGTATTATGCTGAGCGAAATAAGTCAATCAGAGAAAGACAATTATCATATGATCTCTCTGATATGAGGAACTTGAGGGGCAGGGTGGGGGGTTGTGGGGGGTAGGGAGGGAAAAATAATGAAACAAGATGGGATGGGGAAGGAGACAAACCATAAGAGACTCCTAATCTCACAAAACAAACTGAGGGTTACTGGGGGGTGGGAGGGTAGGGATAGGGTGGATGGGTTATGGACATTGGGGAGGGTTTGTGCTTTGGTGAGTGCTGTGAAAGATGTAAGCCTGATGATTCACAGACCTGTACCCCTTGGGCAAAGAATAAAAATAAAATTAAAAAAAAATGAATGGGGGGGAATTCATCAGAAGAAAGAAAGGGGCCTAGAAGGAAGGACACAGAAGGCTCTCCCTCTACCCCACACATAACAAGGCACCACTATCCCCTAGCTGAGGGCTCTGCCTCCTGCACGCCTGGTCCAACACCCAGTCCAATCCTGTTGTCCTGCTTTGTAAATGACTCTCACCTCCACCTGCAATACCACGTGGACAAGGCACCCATCGTCTCTCACCTGGATTATAACATAGTAGCCAGAAAAGACTTTTCAAAACACAATCTGAATCATGTCACTTAAAACCCTCCAATGGCTCCCACCCAATGGAGAAGAAAATCCATCTTCACCATAGCCCCCAGCCTCTGCCTCTCTCCTGGTCTCCAGTTGTCTCCCTACCACCCCCTTCCCCATCCTCGTCAGGCACACTGGCCTTGACTTGCTCCCCACCAGGTTGCTCCCTACTGCAGGCTTGTGCAAGCCATTCCCTCTCCCTCTTCCCCCGACCCTGCATGGGATAGTTTCTTCTCATCCTTTAGATCAACCTAGAAATCGCCTCATCTGAGAGGTCCTCCACCACTACCATCTCAAACCTTCATTTCTTTCAGAACACTTAGCACAACTTGTCATTATTTTATTGGATGGTCTGTTACTTGTTCTGTGTCTGTCTCTCTGATGACGAATTATGAGGGGAGAGACCATGGTTCATTGACACGTTTCTGGGCTTGGTACATAGTGGGTGTTTAATAAATATCTGAGGAATACATGGATGGATGGAAGGAAGGGAAGAAGGGAGGGAAGGAGGGAGGGAGGAAGGAAAAAAGGGAGGGAGGGAGGGAGGAAGGAAGGGAAAAAGGATGGATGTGTGGTAGATGGATGAACCCATCGCCGCTAACCCAGGCCCTGCTCCCATCTGAGGACACACTACTGCTAGAAATCAGAGGGGAGGCAAGACCAAGGACTTCAGATTTTCCATTTTCATAAAGATATATACCAAGGAGAAAAAAAATCCTTATCTGTGTATTAGAGCAAAGAGCTCTTTTAGATGATAAAGCAAACAAAACCTAGTTTGAGAGGTTAGATGGAATCAAACTGCTTTTCCTTCAGGCATAAACTTGTAATTCAGGTATTTCACTAAATGACAGTCACCTTCCCCCACAAGAAACCCAAATGCTTGAGGTTGGCAAGAGCAAGCCAGATCTCACATGGATCAGGAATCCTGAAAATATTCACGTTCTTTGAAATGCATATGATAAATTTCCACTTCTGGAGATTTTCTAAAGAAATCATCAGAGATTCAGAGAAAGATTTAAGGGCAAGACTGGTTGCCACACCTTGGTTTTATGATGAAAATTTGGGAACAAGCTACATGTCCAACAATAGAGGATTTTTTTTAATGAAAAATTCTTAGTAAGAAATATTGCATAGCTATTAAAGTCATGCTTTTATAGGATTTATTTATTTGAGGAGAGAAAGAGCAAGTGAGCGAGTGGTGGGGAGAGACGGGGGAGAGGTAAAGTGAGTCTCAAGCAGACCCTGTGCAAAGCACAGAGCCCAACATGGGGCTCAATCTCACAACCCTGAGATCAGGACCTGAGCAGAAACCCAGAGTCAGGCACTTAACTGACTGCACCACCCAGGTGCCTCCTAACATCATGCTTTCAAAGAGCATTTGGTGTCAAAAGAAAATGCTCACAGAAAATCAGGATACAAAATTTAGAATAAGATCCCAGATTTGAATATATATAAAATAAATTAATTCAAAATGTTGGTTGTGATTGTCAGATGGGCTCGAGTTGGTAGGATTGCAAATGATTTTTATTTTCTTCTTAATATCTTTTCCAAAATTTTTATGGTGAACATGACTGACTTTTATCATTAGGGGAAAAAACGTTCAATTTATTCAATAAGTAGGATATCAAGCACCTACTCTGTGCATGTGAGCAAGACAAAGCAAGAATGATTTCTGCCTCATGAAGCTCATGAGGGAGATGACATTCAACAACTCAGCCAACAAACAGACACACGACTACGAATTTCAGTGATGGCTAAGAAGGAAACCTTAGAAGTACTGGGAGAGATAATAATGCAAGGGCAGCCTGATTTCAACAAGTGCCAGGGAAGACCTCTCAGATGCAATATATAAGCTGAGACCTGCAGGATGAGTAAGTTAGGCAAAACGTGAAGGAAAGGGATCGAGGCAATGGGACCGGAATGTGAAAATGTCCTGACACAGGAACAAGGTAGGTATATCCAAGAAACTAAAAGAAAGCCAGTGCAGCTAAAGAGATTAGCAAAAATCTCTGGAGATTTTTAATCTGTTTAATCATGAGAAGTCAGTAGATTCATCCCGAGCCATCCAAACTGACCGCCCAAGGGGGCCCATATCTCTGCCCAATGCCATTCTGAAAGAGGAGTCAAGACAGGAGAAAGGAGAGCTGAAGACGGAAGGAACTCCCTGCCTGATGTATGGCTGTCACTTTAAATGCTCAGAGCCACTGTCTGATTCCCACAACCAGCATATAACAGAAGGCAAGGAAACATTAGCCTATTTGACGGACAGAGAAACTGAGAAGTTGGCTCATTCATTTGTTCATTCACTCATTTGTTCAACATTTGCCACACATTAAGTGGAGACAGGAATAGACAAGCTAAGCAAGACATGCCCCAGCCATCGAGAATCTCAGGGACTAGTGGAACAAGAAGACAAATGACATGCTCTCAATCAAGGCTTTGGTTTCAGGCACATATTGGGCTTGAATCCCAATCTTGCCTCTTCTGCAGAGAAGTCACTTAACTCGTCTGAGCCACAGTTTCTTCATCTCTAAATGGGGATGTGGGTGATGATAGTGACGCTGCTGTTGATGATGATGGTAACAGGCTGTCGTTAGGGTCAAAAGTGTTTTCTGAGTGCTCATTTGCAGGGGTTTGGTGGTTGGGGCCACAGCCTTAGGACTCAAGTTTGTTGTGATTTCCATGACATGACCCTTCTCTCCTTCTCAAGCAAAGCTAGTTCCCCATAATGTAAAACCCAAGCTGGCTGAAACCACAGGTAAATGCCACCACAGTGACCCCTGCAGCTATATAGGGAACCAACTTTTTGCACTTCCCAAACAGGATGACTGTTAGAAGCAATGGGTAGCCAGTGATGGCAAAGTCGTAGCAGATGCTCAGAGGGAGAGCCACAAAGACGAGGTGCCCGCCAGCTACTTGCCCCTCTGGGAATAATGAAAAGCTCCTCTTGGCACAGTCACATTCACCTCCGGCCTACAAAGTTGAGACCACAGGCCTGACACTGGACATTGACATCTGTGGAGCAACTGGGCAGAAAAAAAAAAACAGAGCCAATACACAGACATTTGCAAATGTGTCCTGAAGTAAATACTTAGCCTGTTTAAACCCCCTTCATTTTTTTTTAAAGATTTTATTTATTTTTCAGAGAGAGAGAGAGAGAGAATGAGAGCACAAGCGGGGAGAATGGCAGGGAGAGGGAGAAGCAGGCTCCCCACTGAGCAAGGAGCCCAAATTGGGACTCGATCCCAGGACCCTAAGATCATGACCCTAGCCAAAGGGTCATGCTTAACTGACTGAGTCACCCAGGCATCCTAACCTGCCTTCATTTTGATAAAAGCACAGTAAAGGATCCATTTTTTTGGTAAAGAAACAATTTTTTAAAATCCATATTGTTTTGTTACAAACAAGGTATGAGTAGTTGCCAAAATCTAGGGGAAATCTAGGGAAATTGTATAAAATCTGAGAGAAAGGTGAGTGAAAAAAACTGAAAATGGCCAACACAATAGTGAAAAATGATGATGGTGATGATGATAGTAAATTATAGAATACTCACATATGCTAAGCGTGGTGCTAGTCTTGTTACATATTTCATCTCGCTTAATCCTCGTGACAATCCTATATAAGGACAATATTATCCCTACTTTATGGATGAGTAAACTAAGACACAGAAACATTGGATCATGCCCAAAAGCACACAGCAGCAGGCAGCTGAACCAAGATTCACACCCAGATCTGTCTGGCCCCAAAGCTTGTACACAGAAAGCTTGCCTCCTCCTAAAACCTATATTCTTCACCTTTGATAACTCACAAAGCCCACTGGAAATCTCATGAGAGAGGGCACCTGGGTGACTCAGTGGGTTAAAGCCTCTGCCTTCAGCTCAGGTCATGATCTCAGGGTCCTGGGATCGAGGCCTGCATCGGGCTCCCTGCTCAGCGGGGAGCCTGCTTCCTCCTCTCTCTCTGCCTGCCTCTCTGCTTACTTGTGATCTCTCTCTCTCCATCAAATAAATAAATAAATAAATCTTTAAAAAAAATCTCACGAGAGAGCCTAAGAAATGAAAATTGGCCCAAATTTTATAAGCAACATAAGAGTGTATAGGGATACAAGTTCCCTGCAGGAGGCCCCCATGAGTTCCTGTTATTGGCCAAGATCTGAGACTGATTACATCAGAGAAGGAAACTGAGTGCTGGACATGACTGCTGAGTTCCAGGGACTAGAAAGACATAGGCATATAAATGTGTACGCAGGAGGTATGTGTATGTCACTAAAGAAACACCTGTGAAAGGTCAAAATCCTGATGGCTGTCAGCAGGACACGCACAGCTCAGCCAGACCTATTGAGACATCTTCTCACAGAGGTCATTAAGAATTAGTACCTGCCTTATCATCCACATCTGTGATCTCAGCCAAGCCTTGGCCAGCCTTGAAAGGGTCCTCTCTTTCAAGAGTCAGCAGGTCAAATCACTTAGGGCTTGGGAACAAGCAGGCCCTTTTGCCCAGTGTGATAAACCACCCTGCCTGAAAGGGCTTCCCATAGATCTTGGATTAGCAGAATTCAATGGCTGCCCCACCTCCCAAATTTGAAGGAGAGAAAGACAAAGAACTGGGAGGCCCCAAGGGTCACTACAGGCTACATCCAGGATGTGCCCTTTCCCAACGTCTGAAGTTGGATTCATTCTTTGGGTCCAGAGAACCAGTTGGAGGCACCAAAGTCAAGAGCCACATCCACCAACAGCTGTCACAAATTATGCCTAAAAGATGACTCCATTTCCTTCAGGCATCCAAGAAAAATAAGACCCAACACAGTTGGGTTTTGTCTTCTACTTATCATCATCTATAAAACTCTAGGTTCTGCCCTTTGAGGAAAGGTCAACTGTCATTCGTTCTATGCATCCGACATTTCAGCAAAGCCCCAAATGGGACATTTGGCAAATGGAGCTATAGTTGAGGTTCACAATATGAGAACCCCCATGGGTTTGAAGAGAGCCCTGCAGCAAACATGGGAGCCTGCTTGAGGGCAGGGATGCAGGCTAACTTCCCAGCCTCAGGTTGGCAGGAGCAGGCATAACCAACCCCTTAGTCAACATCGTCTCTTCCAGACACTTGCACTGATCATACAGGATGTACAAAATCACAAAATTTCAAGTGGTAGGAACCTAACAGGTGACTAGGCTTTCTCTAAAGTGGGAGGAAAAGCCAGAGGCCCAGAGAACGGGCTCTAGAGTTTTAGGGGGTCATTAAACGAGGTAGCAGATGAGAAAGAGCCTAGAATTCCTGAATACATGTGAGCACCACACCGGGCTACCGACTCTGTTCAAGTTTTATTCCAAGTGCAATTAGGGAAAGGAAAGAGGGCTGAGCAAATTATATAACTCCAGTGCTTAAAATCCCCCAGGCACGCACTCATGCTTTCACAGGTTGCAGACGCTGTGTACGTTCCAATCCTCCTGCATCCATAGCTTCCTTCTTATCTCATACCTCTGATATAAAATGTCACTTACAGGAAGGCTGTCCCTAAACACCCTGTCCAGAGCAACCCCATCCCCTCTCCCTCACATCCCCACCCTCGCACTGATCACTGCTGAGTGCCGACCATGGTGAGGGCACAGCCCCGGCACCAGAACTGGCTCTCGCTGGGCTGGCACCTCACAGCCTTACACATACTCTCTTACAGAGAATGCTCTGCCATCCACCCAGCACCCACCCAGCTGGAAGACAATAGGACTGTGAAGATTTAAAATAAGGAAGGGGCAGATACCTGGCCTGGCTGCACCTGTAAGAAAGTTCCAAGCACCCTGAATATTCCTGAGAAAGACGTCGGCAAATGTCCTGACCATTAGCAGGTGCTGATCTTGGCAGTCAGCCTGTATCATGCAACCCTTATCAGCACATTTGGGTCATGCCCCTTCAAGTCTGACAACTTCTGTGAGAGATGCTGGGCTATAAAATGAGAGGCAGTTTTGCTTCTGACAGTTTACAGGCAAGAGCAGAAGGAGAGCAGCTTCCAGAAACGTCTGCCTATCAACAGAGAACCATCAACACCGGGCAAGGTAAGAACTTGCTAAAGTTTACTTCACGGAAGTAAAGGTCAAAACTCTGAGGCCGGAACAAGTACAGGACAGCTCATCAGAGGGTCGATACGTAGGGTTTTGCATTTATCATCTCTTTAGCAATGCCCCTTCCCTACTGAAATGCACAGCACTCTACCTAGCATGGTAGATGTTAACAGTTGCCTGGTATGCAACTGGTTTTAAAAATGGGGGATCTGGGGCACCTGGGTGGCTCAAGTGTTAAGTGTCTGCCTTTGGCTCAGGTCATGATCCCAGAATCCTAGGATCAAGCCCCGAATCAGGTTTCCTGCTTGGCAGAACCTTGCTTCTCCCTCTTCTGGTCCCCCTGCTTGGGTTCCCTCTCTCGCTGAGTCTCTGTCAAATAAATAAAATCTTTAAAAAAAAAATGGGGGATCTTGGGGCACCTGCGTGGCTCAGTCGGTAGAGCATGTGACTCTTGATCTCAGGGTCGTGAGTTTAAGCCCCACATTGGTTGTAGAGATTACTTAAATAAGTGTTTTAAAAAATTAATTAAAATAAAACCTTTTTTTAAAAAATGGGGGATCTTTCCTGGGATTCTTGAGTGATTCCATTCAAGATAATGTCTTTACAATCGTACCACAAATTGAGTCACAGGCAGAAAATTTTATTATTTCTCCCTCACAGGACACCTACATGTTGCCTTAGACACCAAATTCCAATTTCTCACAGATGAAAGTAAAATGAGAAAAACAATGAAAATGTAATGAGCTTTTTCCTAAAGTCAAACTAATTCAGTGTGAAAGATGTCACTGACTTTCCATTATGTCTTTCCCAACATTTGGTCAATAGTGGTTCTTCTCAATCTTGGTAAATGGCAGATAGCTTGATTTGGGCAATGCCTATGCATGGCAAGGGCACAGGTCAATGAGCCCAAGCTTTTTTTTTTTTTTAAGATTTTATTCACTTATTATTTGAGAGAGAGAAAGAGAGCACCAGCAGGGAGGAGGGGCAGAGGGAGAGGGAGAAGCAGGCCCCCCACTGAAGACCCTGGAATCATGACCTGAGCCGAAGGCAGACACTTAACTGACTGAGCCACCCAAGTGTCCCGATGAGCCTGACCTTATTAAACCTGACAAGGTAAGAAAATGCAAGCAGACAGAACTCCAGAGTCTACTGGCTTCACTGAGGGAAAATACCCTAAGACACAAACCTCCCTATCACCTTAAACATGAAAGAAAGACTTGAGAGAATCACTGGAAGGGAGGAATCTGATGGCCAGAGAAGAGACGCTACCACTGAGTCACACACCTAAGCTCAGAGTCAAACAGGGATTTTCTGCCTGCGTGGACCCAGCTTTCTGTCTTCTTGCTGAGGCTAAGTCTTCTCAGCTGGAAATGGGGTAATAAATATTATCTAGTTCCTGGATTTGCTGTGAGGATTATATAAGATGTTGAGGATCAAGGGCTTAGCACACTGATCAGTACCTACACTGACCAGTACTCCATAAGTAGATATGTATGGACACATCCCAATAAGGAGAGGGAAAGTCAAGACTTATATAAGTTTACACATTCCCAACAGCTATGGCTGCTCAACCCTGGCCAAACAAAAAGCCACATGCTCTGTGGTCAATAGGACCACCCAATGCCCTGCAATAGAAGAAGCTATAGAAAGTGGGTAAATGGGTTAACTCAATCATCAGTCCACACACACAGGAGCCTCCTTTGTGCCAGCCACCAACACAATAGTGAGGATGGTCCAATGCCACCATTGGACCATGCGTGTGCTCTCTGAGAACATAGGAACAGGCTTTAAAAAGATGAGAGAAGGCCTGATTTGGTCACACTGACATAGAGATAACTCTAGCCTCTGCACGCTGAGATGAAATGCCAGGACAGCCCAATGACCAAAGGGGTAGAGGGTGCCAAGCCTGGAACTGATTGATTGGGTGATTTAGTTCTGATTGAGCAAAACTACCAGCTGGAGGCTGGCCAGCAGGCACTGGTGAAAATATTGCCTGCTCTGTACCATAAGTTTCACCATCAGTAAAATGAGGATATACCCTCCTTCTCAGAGTTGTGTAGAGAGTTTAGAGCAACTGATGTCCACTTACTCTCCACAAAGGGGCTGACACATAGAAAGCTCATATTAACAAGGACAGTACTATATACTAGTTGACCGGAAGCTGGGTGAGACTTTGACCACCACTGGAGTGACACCTTTTGTGTCTGGATCATTCAAAATTCTTGGATTCCCCAGCTGATACCTCAGAAGGCTCCAAGGATGTTTGAGAAAGGAAGACTGGCAGGAGGATGTAGACCCTAGAGGTAAGGCTGTTGCCAAGGTTTGGCCTGTACTCAAAGGTTGCCACCAGCCTATAGACATCTTTAAGCAAAGTTGAAAAAGTAGAAAATACAAGACTTTGACTGCCATGTGATGGAACATTTTCCAATGAATACAACATCCAGACAGAATGTGAGTGGTACCTTTCCACAAGAGCTGGGACCCTCCTGTGTGTACATCCAATACAAATGTACTGGCATCCCTATGGTCCACTGGAATGTGGTGTCTGACAAATCTCACTTTTGCAGGTATCAGTTGCCAAGATGCTGACCCTCTGGGCCCTGGTCATCACGTCGACCATTCAGGCAGCAGCACTTGACCTGCGGTCTTCACCTTCACTGCTGGGAAATCTTCCTGTCAATCAAGTAGCCACTGAGGCTCTCAAAAGAGCCCCTCTTGATCTAACTGGAAGACTTCTCAGTAGTCCCCGGAGAGCCTCTCCAACTAGAAAACGTCGAGCTGGGACCCCAGGAGGCAGGTGTCTACCCGTGGCCAAGTACTTACTGTCCAACAACAATCTCGAAGAATGTAAGTAAAAACTGTTTCACCTGCATACCTTTGATTTTCCACCCCCTCCCACACACTTCTTATTTCTAAGCCCAAAAGCTAATTACACCTTCAATAAGGAGAATACATCAGTATCGCCTTGGAACTTGTTAACAGAACAGCTGCCTGGGCTCCGCTCCCAAACACTGTGGTAAAACGGTACTGCAGTGGGCCTGAAAACTGGTTTTCTAATAAGGTCCAAATTGATTTTGAAGCTGCTTGTCTGTAGTCCACACATGGGGAAGGACTGGTCAAAACAACCCTAGAGAAGGGAACTCTTGGATTCAGCAAAATGTCTGGTTACCTGCCTTTTATGTGACCTTTATCACCTGGACACTGCCAGGAGCTCTTACAGCTGCTCAGGGTTGGGCTCTACAGCTTATCCCAAACACCTACAGGTGCTCAGAGCATCAACCTGGTTGACAAGGAGGCAGGAAATGGGAAATCCATGTCCACTACCAAATCGCCTGACCAGATTTGCTCTCTCCAAGCTCCCTTCTCACACCCTTACTGAGTCTCAGCCTCCTCCTCAAAGATGTGGCATTCTGTCCTCCAGCAATCTCTTAGGGCCAGAGAGCAGAGGAGCTCAGGAATTCCAAGGCTTGGCAAAGAAGTGACTCTTTTTGGAGACCAAGAAAGGAGTAGGACTCATCAGCAAATGAAGGCCAGAAGGAGAGCCCACAAGGCAACCCATGATGGCTTTTTGTAGCCCTGGCTTTGACAGCCAGCCTTCCAGGATGACGGGACAGCATGACGTAGGGGAATCAGTGTCTGCCTAATGATCACAGTGCCCAGGCTCTAAGCTCACAAAGCCACTGCTTTGCCTCTTCAGGAACACTTCCTCTGCTCTGCCTACCCTCATCCTGCCTTATGACAAAATCCTTGAAATATATAGAAAAGTTCAGACAATGGTAAAAATAATAGGTATGGGGGCACCTGAGTGGCTCAGTGGGTTAAGCATCCAAATCTTGATTTCAGCTCAGGTCATGATCTCAGGGTCATGAGATCGAGCCCCACATCAGCTCCTTGCTCAGTAAGGAGTCTGCTTCAGATTCTTTCCCCTTCTCCATCTGCCCCTCCCCCTCATCATGCGCTCTCTCTCTCTCTCTCTCTCTCTCTCTCTCTCTCTCTCTCTC
>LNAC01000050.1:5027593-5071991 GCA_002007465.1 Ailurus styani
TAGGGCGCCTGGGTGGCTCAGTGGGTTAAAGCCTCTGCTTTCGGCTCAGGTCATGATCTCAGGGTCCTGGGATCGAGGCCCACATCGGGCTCCCTGCTCAGCGGGGAGCCTGCTTCCCCCTCTCTCTCTGCCTGTCTCTCTGCCTCCTTGTGATCTCTCTCCCTCTGTGAAATAAATAAATTAAAAATATATTTTTTTAATAAAAATAAAAAAATAACAGTTGTGTACCAAACAGTGATTTGATGGTGGTGGTGATTAATTTCATTGTCAGACATACAAAAACCTTAAAAGATATATATAGCAAATACTCTTGTACACACAACTGAGACTGCTTTAGGGTAACATACTCAACACCAGGTTGGCCTCAGGTAGGTGCTAATAAATGTTAACTCTTGACAGAAGACAGATTATTTCTGCATCTCCAGGCTGTCCTGTGGTGGGCAGTGGCAGGGATGGATACATCCAGAAGGCATGACATACAGGACCTATGGGCCTCACAATTCAGAGATGCTGATTTTCCAACTGGGAAGGTTCTTCTGGCTGAACCAGCCAACAGCAGGATCATGTCTCTTGACCCATTTCAGATATGAACGCCACCCTGCCCCCAAAGATCAAGAAGAAGCTGATGTGTGAGAAGGTACTTCTGTCTGGTACAATTGGAAAAGTGCTATCCACGGTGTCTAACTCCAACCTACTGTCTGTGTTAGACATCACTTCAGCCCTCAACATACCTGGAGGTGATGCTGTTGGTGGCATCCTGGGCAAAGGAAGTGGTGGCCAGTCCCCACAGCTCCCGCTGCCATCACTCTCAAAAATCACTGATGCCCTCAATATCCAAGAGGGTCTAGGCAGCCTACTACCTACTGGTGGAGAGAAGAATCCTGCAAAAGGACTTGTCGACACCCTTGGTCTCGCAAATCTCCCCCTGTCCCTGAATGACGTGGGTGAACAAGTCGGCAAGCTCACAGAATCCACCCAGGGCATGCTGAACAATGCACTGCCAGCAGGCATTGGAGATGCAGTCACAGGCCTGCTGGGAAATATTAACATAGAAGATCTCTTGATAGGGTAAGTGATTCTTTGATCCTAAGGTCTGGCACAAGAAGAAAGCTGCTGTTTGGGGACACTGAAGTTCAACCCCCAACAACCTCATGGAAAGGGACAACCACGTTTTCATGAAGCGATACTCTAGTTCTGTGCTGAAAGGGTGCCCTTTTGAGGGAAGTATGTTCGTGATTTCTTAAGCTTAAAGAACAGTGTGGAGAAGGGGGCTAAGGAGTCCCAGGGATGGATGGGTTGGTAAGTTGTTAATGGGCTGTTTCAAGGGTATTTCTCCTGCTGCCCAGGCTGATTTCTGGAGCCAGGACTGACCCATGATGCTGTCACTTTTCAGATTAAATGTTCAAAAAGCGACTGTGGAAAGCATGACATCAACCATGACAGGGGATGGGATCCTTGTCCAAGCCACAACTACTGCCTTCATAGGTGGAAAAGGGTGAGTGTTTTTCCAAATCAGTCAATTGGGACAGCATAGAGTAGACTTAAGATTCAGGGTCCAAGGGTCAGGCAAAGACTATATAGAATAAGGTAGGATGCTTGAGGATGGGATAAACTGGACACCAGTCACAGCTCTCTCTCTCCCCTGCCCCAAAGGACCAAAGCAGGAGAATGACCCCATGGAGCCCCATCCTCAAATAGTGTAAACAGCCAGAAATCCAGATTTCCATGTGAAATCTGCACAATTTTATACATGGGCAATGAAGAGAGAAACCTCAGAGAATGATTTATACACTGGTATTATGACTCCAAATAATCTGGAATCTCCAAGGAGAATCAGCCCACTCTACAAACACCACTGTCTGAGGCAGTAAGGGGGGGGTGGAGATGATTCATCCACCTAATGGGTAATTAATACACAGCTCTATACCAGATGTTGTGCTGGGCACAGAAGGAACACTAATGGTAGTCCCTGTCCTCAGCAAGCATCAATATGTGGGGAGGAACAGGTTAACAGTGTAGGCCCAAAGCACACAAGAAGACATGAGAGGGAAAGGCAATCCACACACTGGGGAGAAGACTTCTTGGACTAACACACACACACAGCACTGAAACCTCTCACTGAGCAAGCTCCAGCCAGGCACTTAACTGAGGCACTCTGAATTCACTGAACCCTTTTGCCAAGCTCATCAGAAAAGCAGTCCTGTTTCTAGACTAGGAAACCAGTTTAGATTACCAAAACCAGTTACAAACCTTGCTCAAAGTCACACAGCTGACAGAGTTTGAACATAGGCATTGTGTCTCCAGAACCCATATTTGTGACCGCAACAGTTAGCAGTATCAGGAAGAACCATTTGTCTTCTCCAGCACATCCGACTTTAATGAGACCCAGCTCTGGTAAACGGTGGGTTTTTCTTATGCTGTCACCTATGCAACAGACAGCTAGGGATGCTGGGCACAAAAGTGTAACCTGTAATGGGCATCTTGTTACAAGTCGGCCTGGTGCCACCAACAAAAGAAGACTTCCCAGGCTGGTGAGGAGAGTGATTTTTTTTTTAAGATTTTTTAATTTATTTATTTGACAGAGAGAGAGAGAAATTACAAGTAGGGAGAGAGGCAGGCAGAGAGAGAGGAGGAAGCAGGTTCCCCACTGAGCATGCAGTCCGATGCAGGGCTCAATCCCAGGAGATCATGACCTGATCCGAAGGCAGAGGCTTTAACCCACGGAGCCACCCAGGCACCCCGAGGAGAGTGATTTTATCAATGTTTACCGAATGCTTCCCATGAGCCAAGCTCTGAAACCTGTGTAGAGGAAGAAGGCCAACCTTGAGGCATCCTCACCGGAAAGCACGAAACTTTCCCTCTCTCAATTAATCTAGACAAATACATGAGGCTGACTCCCCAAATGCCTACTGGTTGGCCTGAGGGACATCCTGGAGCCAAGTCTGGTTTCACCTGCATCTTGCTCTCCACAGCCTAGCAGGACCTGTAGTCAGCATTCTGGGATATCAAGTACATGGGGATGTAACCCTGAAAATTGGCATTTCCACGAACAACACCCAATGTGTCAACCTCCAAGTCCAGGACAAGGACATCAAGGTCAAGAAAGTGACTCTTCAGATAGTGGACATGTATGTGAGACCATTTTTCTCGTTTTCTAGATCAATATGTGCCAGATGTGCCCACTAATATCTCCCTTAGAAATGAATTTGGCCAATCCAATGGTTTGAATGATCTGTAAATGGAGGCTCAGTGAGGGGTCTCTGTTTGGGAAAAGCCACTGGAAACAGTCTTCTCTCACTCTGCCTGTATTATGCTAGGCATATTCTTTGTATTTTGTTCTTTTTGCATGAGCAATACATCCACTTAGATCAAAATTCAAAAGATACAAAAAGCCATGTGAAAAGTCTTCCTCCCACCCACAGATGCCAACTGGCCAATTATCCCTCCTGGAAGCAACCAATGGATCTAGTCTCTTCTGTTGGCTTTCAGAGATACTATCTGCATATGTGCAGTTGTGTGTATGGATACACAAACTGAAAGGGGCAGATATTATATATACCTTTCTGGACTCTAACTGTTTCACTTTAAAAAAGCTTGGAATGTTGTATCCATATATAAATAGCTTCTTCGTTTTTTATGGCCTAGCATTCCATTATGAAGATGCACATGATTTAACAGTCCCTTATCAAGGAAGAGCTGTATTTTTCAATTATTAACTTTTGTATCCAACTCCGACTAGTAAGGTCCCAGACAAGTCTGTTCACTAACATGAACGAGTATCTGAAGGATAAATCCCTCTGCAGGGGATTGCTGGGTCAGATGTCAGGCATTGGCAGTTTTCCCAGGTATCCTTGTAACTTTCTTAACGACTGAAACTGTAGACAAAAGGACTCAGGTGCTTGCACAAATTAAGAAGCAGGACATCATGCAGGTGTTTCAATAGATGGGTTTTTTTCCATTGTCTGTGCAAAATCCAGAAATGCAAGAATCACATGGTTCTCCACATATCTTTCCCAGGCTCACAGATATTTTGCCAGTGCCTATCCCTGTGCCTCTGCCTTTGGACAACATCATTTCTCAACTGTTGACAGTTGCTATGGAAGAAAATGTAAGTCCTAAGAAAGAGGAGAGCACCACCTCGGAGGGCTAGGTCAGTGGGGGAAAGACAGGGAGGAGCCCTTTCCTCGGATGTGGCCTGATGCTGGGAGAGATTCAAGAAGGAGACATCAGCCCTTCTGACCCAAAAGACCCTAGCAGCAGGGCAGGATAATGCCTCAGGCTGGGAGAGGGAGAGGATGAGTTCTGTCAAAGAGAAGTCCAGGAAACAGGACAGGAAGAAGGGAAGGAGGATGGGGAGAGGGGGAAGAGGAGCTGGGCTGAGGAGGACAGGCTTGTGGCACTTCCTTGACAAGGCTAACTGGTGGTGATTTCAGTTTCAAGAATCAGAATCGTGTGACGTTGAGTTCAGTGATTTCAACGAATGCAAGAATTGTGAGTACAAACACCAGACCTCCCTGAGGCTCATAGGTCAATGGAGGTCTCCTCTGGGATCCCACCAGATGACAGACCGGAAAGTATAGAGCTGTGAGCTACAATACCATGTACCTCCAAGCATTCAAACCTCTACACCTTCAGGGTAGAAAATGTGGCAACTTACAGGCTTCTCGGAATCACTGTGACTCATTCTCTAGGACAGAGCAGGGCAAAGAGCCCCTTAGAAATCTCTGTGTTAACCCCACCACCCAAGTGGTTTGCAAAGTGCACATATGTGCAGAGCTGGAGCAAAGAGCATTCCCAGTCCTCACGCCAGGGAAGCTGAGAAGCAAAAATTCCCTCTGATGTCCCCAAATATATCTGAGAGACAGGAATGAGAGGACAAAGTGGGACAGCGGCTGCCCAGACAGTCAAAGCAGGAAACTGGCAACATTTCCCAAGTCCCAGAGTAGATGAAACTGGGGCCCGGGCAACAAGCCTTTTCCTCTCACTTGAGGTTTGGGCACAACAAGAATAGGGCCAAGCCCTTATATTGTCTTCCTCCCTGAAGCCCTCTCTCAGAAATGTGGAAGAGCCAGTAGGGCACCAGCTTTCTGCCTGGAAGCAAGAAAGAGGTGTCCACACTGATCCCCCATCTGGAGGTATAGGGGGGATCTTGATCATCCCATCAAGAGCCTAGGGGTGGCAGGGGTCTCTATATGCTCTCTTTCCTCTCACCTGCAGCTACTGGCTTGTTCAAGTACGAAGTTAAAAGTTCCAGGATTTCTACACGAGGTCTTTCAGTCTTCTACTGTGTAAGTGTTCTTTATGCTTACAACAGATTCCAGAGGAGGGCTGGAGACATCCCCGAACTCACAAAATATGTGCTACTTAACCCTTAAATGGGGGGATTCACCTGAAAAGTGAGGCTCTGTGGCTTCTCGTAGACAATCAAAAGCCTGGTAGCCCCAAGTTGGACTACATCAGAGCAGTGCTTCGTCCTTTATGGGAGGTTCCTACTCTCCAGTCTCCACAAACCCCACAAATTCCCACAGACCCCTAACAGGGAGGCTGGACAGGTCTACTGCTGTCATCATTCTTATCCACTGCAATGCCACAGGGGGCCACTTCCCTTCTTGAAATCTCAGCCGGGCCTCCAAAGACACAGGAATTGATGTTAGTCACACATGATGACAGGGATTTTTCTGCTTTTCTTTCTCTAGGCTAAAGCCCTCTTTAACAATGCTGTAGTCCCTGTGCTTGGAAGTGCCCTGCCACCAGACCCTAAAAATGCCAATGTTTCCCTAACTCTGTCTCATAAGTTTCTCAAAGTAATCATTACTCAAAGTGCCAAGCAGAGCTCTGTCAAGGTAAGCATCATCTACATGGCCTCTGGCACCATTCTCCTCTTTGCTGAAGCCTCGTCTGTCAAACCCTGAGAGAAGGTGAAAATGCCGTGGGTTCCAGAACATTCTTCCAGAGATAAATATGAGGAAATGCTGTGGGATGCAGATTTTCCCTTAATGATCATGTAAATGGATCTTGGTTGATACTGAAGGACAGCAGAGAGCAGGGCTGCTTTAGACCAAGGACAAAGCCAGATGTTGTCTTTACATAATGAATGTCCCTGCATTCTCACAATAGTACTAGGAGGTAGGGATTCTTATCCCCATTAACAGAGAACCAAAGCGAGAGAAGTTATTTACCCATAGCCACAGTATGAACTGGGGAGTGGGTTTATCCACATGGGAGGTATTCATTTGCTTCTGGCCCCAAAAGTGAGAAGAGGAAGAGAGGCAGTAATAACAAGGATATAATAATCACTGAGTACTTTCTATGAGCCGGGCTCAGTTTCAGCAATGTACAATGTTTCCTTAACAGAATCCCAAAATGATCCAGTGCAGGGCAGTCTTCCACAAGAGCATAGAAAGAAATGGGCTTTTAAGTTGCTTGAGGGGTAAGAGAAAAGCAAAATTGTATGTGTTAAATGCCCTACTGTCCTTATGAGAAAGGAAATGACATATAGGAAAATATCTGGAATTAGACCCTGTCTGTTGTGGTCACATTAGATGCACCAGCACCCAGCTAGGTGAGTGACTTGTACTAGAGGGCCAATAAATATTTGAATAAATGAACTGAATGATGCACAGGTATCTCATAAGGCAACATTCTGAAGTCCTTCTTCCTCTCCATATTTTAAATGATGATTCTTTATGACAGATGAATAACTTGGCTGCAAGCATCACCAAAATAGCCTACTCCTTCCAATCAGGCAACCAGATCCAAGCCACCTACTGGGTCACTGTGGAAAAGGATGGTGAGAATTTTGCTACTGGGAAAACGGTAAGTACTGAGTAACAAAATCGGGATTGAGCTGTGAGAAGGAACCAATAGGAACAAAGGTTACATGGAAAGAAGAGTGGTCTGGAGTATAAGGGCAGCTAATACCAAATCCCTGCAGGCCCAAGGCCTGGGTGTCCCTATGATAAGGAAGGCTGATGGGCTCAGACAACCAGGGCAGAAGAGATAAATAGGTTGTCTCCTGAGACCAGGTAGTCTCCACTCTGGTCCTTACCTATGATCTTGTTGGTCATATCACAATGTGATACGTTTGCTGATATGATCTTGTTGGTCATATCATAATGTGATACGTTGCTGATACAATGTGATAATCTTTGCCAGGTCAAGATTATTTTTAACTCATGTTTGTTTTATATTAATGCAGACCTTGATCATCTCCCATGACTGCAAGATTTCAAAAGACAAACTGATATTAGATATCAAGATTAAGAGGTACTGTCTATAACTACAAAATCCTTTTAACATTTGTCAGTATAGAAACAAATTATCAAGAACCCAATTCAAATCACATGCATAATTATAGGAAAATCAAAATGGAGCTTTACTCACCTTAAAATTGGTTTCTCCTCTGTATCTGGCATTTTATAAGTGGCTTTGAGAAGTGACTTAATACCTAAACTCTAGAATTGGTTAGTATTTTTATGTGAAAATAATTGTTCCTTGTACTGTTTCCTGACAGCTCTGAACACTGGGTGACGCCCCCTGAGGCTGTAAGTGGATTCGATTTTCAAAATATCTATATGTGAGAAATTATTTTAAGGCCAGATGCTCAATTACACAGGGACTCTGGAAGGAAAAGGTCACACAGACTAGATGACACATGCAATGTGGAATAGGATTATAGGTTCCAAACCTAAGCCCTCTCTGGAGAGTTCTTTTTTTTTTTTTTTTTTTTTAAGATTTTNAGATCACAATGAGGCAGAGAGGCAGGCAGAGAGAGAGGGGGAAGCAGGCTCCCTGCTGAGCAGGGAGCCCTATGCAGGCCTCGATCCCAGGACCCTGAGATCATGACCTGAGCCAAAAGCAGAGGCTTTAACCCACTGAGCCACCCAGGCGCCCCTCTGGAGAGTTCTTAAAACTAGTTCTCAAAGCCCATTATTGGAGTCCCACATTCAGTCAGTGACCCAAGGAAGGCCTAAATCCATGCTTTTTTAGTGTCCTGGGTGATTCTGATACACGAGGAAGTTCTAGGGTCCATTGGAAGAATGAAAAGATAACCTAGATTCTAACCTTACATAGGCTAATGGGAGTTGCTCAAAAATATACCCAGCTTCCCATGGCCTCACTCTTCCCATCAGCGGTTCTCAACCCATGTTCTACTGAATGAGCACATGGATCACCAGATGAGAGTCTGGGAAGTGGGGAAATGGGGAAAGTGAGGGAAGGGCCCAGTGAGTGGGCTCCAGGAAATTCACGGGAGGTTCACCAACCACACCCCTCTTTAAGATATTTGATCTTATACATGTTCATGCCTTTATTCAACAAATGTTTAGTTAGCATCGCTATGTGCCCGGCCCTAGGATAGATACAACATGAAATAATGATGAGATCCCTGACTCTAAGAGTGACCCTCAAGTTTAAGTGGGAAGATAGAGACAGATTAAAATCATAAATAAATCAGGTAAATCATTTAGAGTCTAGTAGCCACACACTGGGTAGAGGCATACATTGGGCACCCAGAAGTGAACCACCTTATGACTACGTGTGACTATAGGGCCTGTGTGCATCTCCTACATCAGCCCTGAGATAAAGAGGAGTCAGTTGAGAGACAGAGATGATAGTGTCACAAGCCTTCATCTCAGTGTCAGGGAGTGTCAGTGATCCTTCATCTCATCTTTACTGCTGGGAAGTTGTGTGACATGGCAGGCTCTGTGCAGGGGAAGGATCATGGAAGGCATGGTCCCTAACCTAGTGTAACTACCCATCTGACAGGGGACACAGATATTTATGCAGAAAGTTGTCGATTTAGCATGAAGATGACACAGTAGAAAGACCACCAACTAGGAGGCAGACAGTGAGTTCCCTGAGAAAATGATGTCTGAACTCAGCCTTGAAGAAGGAGTGGTTTAGTACAGACCCGAAGTGTGTACCAGGTAGAGGAAACAGGATGCGTCAAAGGTAGGCATCACGGAATTATAGGCCTTTTGAAGAGGGGAAAGGTAAGGAAAATGCCAGCAGAGAGAAGCAGATCTTGGAGACCCTAGCAGGGGATGCAGAGGAGGCAGGCTCAGCAACAACCAGTCCTTCCCAATACTGAATTCAGCATTTATCTTGAGGATATGCAGCTGCACCGCTGTGCCTACAGCACTGTCTGGAACATAATAGGAACCCAATAAACATTTGTTCAAGGAGCCACCTAAGGCATCGAAACCTACTGAAAGACTTTGCAAAACCCCTAAAGCAGAAGAGGACTGAGGGACTGACCAAGTTCCACCTCCCCACCTAGCCTTGATCAGTAACAGACTTCTACCAGGAAAAAACCCACATGTCAGAGGTACCCAAGATATACTGATAAAAATGCTCTTCCCATCTCTTCCAGGAGGACGAGGTGCAAGATATAATGCCTGTGGTTCTGAAGAAATTTTTGTCTGCCCTTAACGGTATGTGGAATTAATAATGTAAATACTTAGGGCGCCTGGGTGGCTCAGTGGGTTAAGCCTCTGCCGTCGGCTCAGGTCATGATCCCAAGGTCTGGGGATCGAGCCCCACATCGGGCTCTCTGCTCGGCGCAAAGCCTGATTCCCCCTCTCTCTCTGCCTGCCTCTCTGCCTACTTGTGATCTCTCTGTCAAATAAATAAATAAAATCTTTTAAAAAAATGTAAATACTTAGGAGAGTCATAAGAAAGGGACAAGCCTGTGAAACCACACGATAGAATGTTCTATGCCACTGAGCACAGTATTTTTCAATCACCAACTGGACTGAAAATCACTTCTTGTTTTCAGATAGGGACTTCAGAACCTTGAGATGGAAAAACATGAAAATTAAATCTAAATGCCTCTTCTACAGGTCCTAATGAAATCTAGCCCACTAGGGGTCTGCAGGACCAACATCATCATACCACTTATAGGAAACATGGACCTGGATCACCTAGTCACAGAGATACTGGAGTTTGAGAAACTTGAGACTGAGCTCATGAACTTTATAATCATCCAGAGATGATGGTACAAAATGCCACCTATACATATTTGTGAACTCTAGAGGGGTTCAAAATATTGCAAATAACACCAAAATAGCAGGGTCTTTTAGTCTTAAGTTAGTGAAGGCAGACATGCCTACATGTCTCTTAATATTGATTCTCTGAATCATAGAATACCCACCAGGTTTCCAGTTAGTTCTAGAGTCATCTCTGATCCTTGCAAACTCATCCATACACACACACGACTAAGAGAGTCTATGTCTAAAATCTGTCCATTGAATGGGCATGGGAACAGGTTCTCCCAGAGCTGTACACTGACCAGAGATCCCGCTGGTTGACTGTGGCTAAAACAACTCAAACTGGTCATTGTTTTTTTTCAACTCATATCATAAAATTCTCCTTTCTTTCAGAAATGACAAGTATATGGAATGTGCCACCAGGAATAACCTCAAATCCTTTAACCAAAGCCAAGGTTGAAGTACTTAAATCGGTAAGAGAGAAATATAAATATTTTCCTTTTGCACTAAAGCCTATTCTGTACTTCAACCTTCACAGGAATGAATGCGGCCAACGGGCCTCAGCCTCAGTCTGTTCCAGGCTGCCTTACCAGCTCCAACCAATCTCCCCACTCTTTCCTAGACATATTCATTGCCTACTGTCCCTTTAGTCACAGGTCCTAAAACTGAGACACTCTTGGTTATATGTAGGCAAATAATCTATCCATCCCCATGAGAACTCTCATACTTTTCTGAATATGCCTCAGTCCCTTCTTTGGAAAGATTCCTACCATACATGCCTGACTCATCCACACTATTACCTTCTGTATGATAGAGCCTCTTATTCTTTGCCACCCTGACTCAAATTTCCTTCCTTCTTCCTATCTATCTAACCTTAAAACCAGAGAAAATTTCAAAGAGAACTTGCTTCCTAAGGAACAGGTAAAAGAATGGGATTTTTATTTAAATTTGTCACCAGAAAAACAGTAAATGATGAGGGTGGAACGAAGGAAGATATAAAAGACAGCAAATAAGTTTAGAATCTCCATCACCCTTAGATATTCCATTCTTTTTTTTTTTTTTTTTTTTTTTTTTTTTTTTTTTTAAAGATTTTATTTATTTATTTGACAGAGAGATTACAAGTAGGCAGAGAGGCAGGCAGAGAGAGAGAGGAGGAAGCAGGCTCCCTGCCAAGCAGAGAGCCCGATGCGGGCCTCGATCCCAGGACCCTGAGATCATGACCTGAGCCGAAGGCAGCGGCTTTAACCCACTGAGCCACCCAGGCGCCCTAGATATTCCATTCTTGATAAACATGTTTATCAAGTATATAATCCAACTGGGAAAATAACAACTTCTTTCATTTTGGCCCAAATCTCAGAAGCTGTATATTCGTGTTTTTACTTAACCCCCAAATTTCCCTGGATCTGTGGCCAAATCAACTACCAGAGTATAGAGCAGAGTAAATCAGCACTTACCTCAGTGTTGGTTTTCTGCCTCGTGTTCTTACACTCCATGGCTCTGAGTGGCCTTGGACATCTCACTTAGCCTCCCGAAGTCAGCCTTGAGTCAAGGGACTGGATTAGATGAACATCAGCTGTGTTATAGCTACAACTGATAGCCCAACCAGAACTGGTTTATGCAACAATAAAATTATAGGTAGTGAACATCCAGGGATGAGACTAGCTTTAGCAGTGGCCTGATTCAGGGCCCAAAGGAAGACACCAGAATTCCTCTCTTGGCTCTACTATTTCTAAGTGGGCTCTATTTTGGCTATATATGGAGATCTCTACCTATTGGGAGTTTCACTCATATGTATCTTTCTGGAATAGTTCGAAAAACAATCACTCAGAAATAACCTCTGGGACTGCCATTATCCTGACTTGTTCCATCCTTGAAGCAAGCGCTGTGGGCAGGGGAATGGAGTGCACTGGCTAGCGAAGCCCGTGCCTGCAGTCAGCTTATGTATGTAAGAGTATAATTAGTTGTTTTTTATCTCCTCACAGAACGATCTTCAGGCAGCAAACTAAACCCAGCATACCTGATGCCAGAGAATTTTTCAGAATGAAAGCATTCTAAAACTTCTCTAAGAAATACTGAGCCAAGGACATCCTTATCATTAAAGAGCCAAGTAGAATAGTGTTCTGAACATGCCAACTATTCTTTGGAATCTCACCAACATTATCTTGAATTAACAAGTGCAAGAAAAGCAAGAATCCAGAGATTTTTGGCATTTTGTAATCACTTCTTTAATAATTAACCTGTTTTCATGCAAAAAAAAAAAAAGACTCCTTTGTCTTCAATTCACACAAATAGAAATTTCATCTTGTGTATATGACTAGTAAAAGCACTATTTACTAGGGACATAAAAATTAATAGTATGAATGATGAGGCAACAAACCCAGGGTTAATTTATCTAGTGCACTAGAGGACAATCCTGACAATGATTAAGAGTTTTCGGGGCACCTGGGTGGCTTAGTCGTTAAGCATCTGCCTTCAGCTCAGGTCATGATCCCAGGGTCCTGGGATTGAGCCCCATATCAGGCTCCCCGCTCAGGGAGGAGCCTGCTTCTCCCTCTCTCCCTCTGCCTGCTGCTCCCCCTATTTGTGCTCTCTCTCTGTCAAATAAATAAATAAAATCTTTAAAAAAAAGACTTCTCTTCCCATATCTTTCTCCCTTCCTAATTCCAAGGGCTTTCTTTTGCCCATTGGCCCAACATGAAAATCACACAGGGGCTAGAATCCAACTTCCCCCTAAACACTGACGGGGACAGTCCAAATGCTAAAAGCTGGATGGAAAAGAGCACGGAAGAACCTGCAAATTCCATAAATAGGGCAGCGAATGATCTAGGTCCCAGCTTAGGAACTACAGGGCATGCCAAGCAGCTGGGGGAGGACAGCTAAGCTAACCAGTCAGGAGACCAATATACGCAACGAACCCAAGTACGCAAGAGGGATACTGAGAAACACAACTGTGATCTCTACATAAGGCAAAGACTCTATGCCTTGTGCCCAGTGCCTGTTCTGGAACCAAAAGAATTCAGATTGTGGACACAAAGACCAGGTAAGGGAAGCAGGGCCAGATACTGGGCTTGACTCACAGCAAGGGGCAGCACCCTATAAAATAAAGGCCAAATCACACTATTACCTTCAGCCTCTTGTCCAAACCTTAGGTCTTGACTTCTCCCCAGGCCATACCTCCCACAGTCAATCCCATCTCAGTAAATGGCAATACAATCCACTCAGGTTCCCTAGACAGACCTACGATCATTCTTGATTCCTCTCTTTCACCAACAGACCAAGTCCTATAGATTCTGCCTCAAGAACACCTTTCCCATCTGTTTGCTTCTCTCTCACCATCCTAATCCAAATCATCATTATCACTTACCAGGGCAACTGGTACTCCTGCTTCTGCCCTTGCCACCTACCATCCAGTCTCTACTGGCAGCCAGAGTGCTCTTAATAAAACACACACTCCTACTTAAAAACCTTTCCACCACTGTGAGCATATGGAGAAACTGGAACCCTCATGCATTGCTAGTGGGAAGGTAAAAATGGTTCAATTTCTGTGGAAAACAGATTGGCTGTCCCTCAAAAAGTTAAACATAAAATTTATATATGACCCAGTAATTCCACTCCTAGGTATATACCCAAAAGAACTGAAAACAGGGGGCACCTGGGTGGCTCAGTCGTTAACCTTCTGCCTTTGGCTCAGGTCATGATCCCAGGGCTCTGGGACTGAGCCCTGTATCGGGCTCCCTGATCAGCGGGAAGCCTGCTTCTCTCTCTCCCACTCCCCCTGCTTGTGTTCCCTCTCTTGCTGTGTCTCTATCTGTCAAACAAATAAAATCTTAAAAAATGAAACAAAAAGGGGCACCTGGGTGGCTCAGTGGGTTAAAGCCTCTGCCTTCGGCTCAGGTCATGATCTCAGGGTCCTGCGATCGAGCCCCACATCAGGCTCCCTGCTCAGGGAGTTGCTACTGTGGGTTGGAAGGTTTTTGTTTTGTTTTTCTTTTTTAAAAAAAAAATTTTTTAATTAAAAAAATTATTTATTTGACAGAGAGACAGCAAGAGAGGGAACACAAGCAGGGGGAGTGGGAGAGGGAGAAGCAGGCCTCCCACTGAGCAAGGAGCCCGATGTGGGGCTCGATCCCAGGACTCTGGGACCATGCCCCAAAGGAAGCAGGCTCCTACTTCCTCCTGTCTCGCTGCCTGCCTCTCTGCCTGCGTGTGATCTGATCTCTCTGTGTGTCAAATAAATAAAATCTTTAAAAAAAAAAAAAGCAAAAACAAAACAAAAAACTGAAAACAGGCATTCAAACAAACGCTGTACGTGACTGTTCGTAGCAGCACTGTTCACAATAGCCAAAATATCTGAACTCAACATTTAAGATGTTCAAATGTTCATCTATAAATGAATGGATGGGGCGCCTGGGTCGCTCAGCAGGTTAAACCCTCTGCCTTCGGCTCAGGTCATGATCTCAGGGTCCTGGGATCGAGCCCCGCATCAGGTTCTCTGCTCAGCACAGAGCCTGCTTCCTCCTCTCTCTGTGCCCACCTCTCTGCCTACTTGTAATCTCTCTCTCTCCCTGTCAAATAAATGAATAAAATCTTAAAAATATACATATATAAATATATATAAATGAATGGATACACACACGGTATGTAAACACACACGCACACACGCAGATGCATGCACACACAAAGGAATATTCTTCAGCCATAAAAAGGAATGAGATATTGATACATGCTATAATGTGGATCAACCTTGAAAACATTATGCTCAGTGAACAAAGTCAGGCACAAAACATCACATATTTTATGACTAAGTATATGTGAAATATTTAAAATAGGTAAACCCATAGAAACAGAATGCAAAATGGTAGTTACCAGGAAGATAAGGAGTAGCTAAAGAGCCTGCTTAATGGGTATGGAGTTTTCTTCTGGAATGACAGAAATATTTCAGAACTAGATAGAGGTGGTGGTTGCACAAAATTGTGAATATACTAAATGCCTCACCTCCATTTGAAACAGAGACTTCTAAACAGAGACTTCTAAACAGAGACTAAACAAAACAGAGACTTCAGGGAAGATGGTGCAATAGGTCACCCACCCAAAGCTCACCTCATCCCAGAGATACAACTAGATAACACCCACATCAGTGTAAATAACCCAGAAAACAACCTGCAGACTCCACAGGTAAATGTAGGGTAGAGGCCACACTGAGGAGGGCAGGAAGGGAAGAGAAATGGTGGGGAGTTAAATGGACCCACAGGGCTGTCTGTGGGAAGGAGCGATGCCACAGGTGCTGGGTGCTGTGAGGAGAGAAAAAGAGACCCGAACACCAGACATTCCAGGCACAGGGAACCCACACAGGAAGACGAATCCCCGTAACATTTGGCTTTGAAAAGCAGAAGGGCTGAATTTCACGAGTTCTTACCATCAGAGAAGCTTAACACCTGGAACTTTAAAAATCAGCAGGCTCAGCTCTAGGAGATGAGCTGAGAGGGCAATAAAAAATAAATTGAAATAAAAACCTTCCAGGGCGCCTGGGGTGGTTCAGTCGGTTGAGCATCCAACTCTTGGTTTCAGCTCAGGTTATGATCTCAGGTCATGATCTCAAGGTTGTGGGATTGAGCCCCATGTCAGCTCCCTGCTCAGCACAGAGTCTGCCCTCACCCTCTTCCTCTGTTCTTTTCCCTGCTCGATCGCTCACTCTTTCTCTCTCTAAAATAAATAAAGTCTTAAAAAAGAAAAACAAGGGGCACCTGGGTGGTTCAGTCAGTTAGGCATCTGCCTTCAGCTCGGGGCATGGTCCCAGGGTCCTGGGATCGAGCCCCACATCGGGCTCCTTGCTCAGTGGGAGGCCTGCTTCTCCCTCTCCCACTCCCCCTGCTTGTGTTCCCTCTCTTGCTGTCTCTCTGTCAAATAAATAATTTTTTTAATTTAAAAAAATTTTTAAAAAAAAAAACAAAACAAAAACCTTCCAACCCACAGTAGCAACAAACCACCCAGATGTTGGTTTCTAATATCATTCTCTACTTTTGTAGTCAGGACCCCTTGGAGAAATGGCTAATTTTTGGACTAGAGAATATATATAAAAGATGACCCTGAAGCATTTTATTAATTACTGAAAGTAAGAAAGTACTCAAGAAAACCATAATGAAAGTTAAAGGACCAACTGAAAGATCTGCAAAAGCTGAAACAACAGGATCAGCAGAATAAACAGAGTGGTGCTGGATTATAACCCAAACTATAAAATAAATATCCAGCAGTCTATACTGATATAAACAAAATTATTCAGTAAATAAATGAGGGGAGAACAGACACACCTCCTGTGCAGAAAAACCCTGATTTACATAGCAACTTCACCTTCATGGAGGTGGAGCATAACTTCCCACTAGGTAAGTTTCAGCTACACAGAGACTTTTCTTCCAAGAGCACAGTATGGAAAGGTGGGGAAAGCAACTTTATAATGAAGAAACCTGACAAACACTACCTCAAGCCAGGTGATCAAGGGTAACATGAATAGTGATAAATCATATTACATATGTACCCTTATGATATGACGAGAATGATACTTTATCTCTATAGTCTTCCTCCCCCAAACACAAAACTGCAATCTGATCATGAGAAAAACATGGGACAAAATCCAATTGAGGGGCGCTCTACAAAACATCGGACCAATTCTTCTCAAAACTGTCAAGGTCAGGATGCCTGGGTGGCTCAGTTGGTTAAGTGTCTACCTTCCGCTGCCTTCTGCTCAAGTTATGATCCCAGGCTCCTTGGATGGAGTCCCACGTGGGGCTCCTTGTTCAGGGCGGAGCCTGCTTCTCCCTCTGCCTGCTCTGCCTGCAGCTCCCCCTGCTTGTGCCCTCTCTGACAAATAAATAAAATCTTTAAAAAATAAAAATAAAAAACTGTCAAGGTTGTCAAAAATAAGGAAAATCTGAGAAATGGGCACAACCAAGAGGAGAAACTCACTTTTAGAACCAAAGACATAAATAAGCTGAAAGTGAAGGAATGGAAAGATATTTCATTTAAATAGTAGCCAAAAGACAATTGAGGAAACTATACTAGTATTACACAAAATAAACTTTATTTTGTTAAAAATATTTTATTTATTCATTTGCAAGAGAGAATGAGGAGGGGGAGAGGAGGAAGAAGCATAGGGAGAGGAAGAAGCAGACACCTTGCTGAGCGCAGAACCCAACACATGGCTCCATCCCAGGATCCCAGTATCATGACCTGGGCTGAAGGCATCTGCTTAACTGACTGAGGCACCCAGCCACTCCACAAAATAAATTTTAAAACAAAAACTGTTATAAGAGACAAAGGACATTACATAATAATAAAAAGGCAATTTATCAAAATGATATAACAATGATAAATGTATGTGCACATAAGCCCAAAAGTTACGGAGCAAAGTCTGACAGAACTGAAAGCAGAAATAGATAATTCAATAGTAACGGATGAAGAACACAACATCCTATTTTCAATAGTGGAAAGAATAATTACACAAAAGATAAAACAAGAAAGTAGAAGGTTTGAAAAACACTATAACCAACTAGACATAGCAAACACATATAGAATCTACCACCAACAAGAAAATACATATTCTTCTCAAGTACATATAAAACATTCTCCAGGAAAGACAGTATTTCAGATGACAAACAATTCCCAATAATCACGTACTTTAAAATGGTGAAATTACCAGGATTTGAATTGTATATCGATAAAAAGGGGAAAAGGGAGAATTCAGCCAGTGGTTATAGTAATATTAGACATTGTAGATTTTAAAGCAAAAAATATTATCAGGGAGGGGTACTTGGCTGGCTCAGTCAGTGGAGCATGCAGCTCTTAACCTCGGGGTTGCGAGTTCAAGCCCCACACTGGGTGCAGAGATTACTTAAAATCTTAAAAAAGGGCGCCTGGGTGGCTCAGCGGTTTAAAGCCTCTGCCTTCGGCTCAGGTCATGATCTCAGGGTCCTGGGATCGAGGCCCACATCGGGCTCTCTGCTGAGCGGGGAGCCTGCTTCCTCCTCTCTCTCTGCCTGCCTCTCTGCCTACTTGTGATCTCTCTCTCTCTCTGTCAAATAAATAAATTAAAAAAAAAAATCTTAAAAAAAAAAATTACCAAGGATAAACAAGGTAAGGAATCAATTAATCATGGGAACATAAAAATCCTAAATGTTTATTCACCTACTAACAGAGCTCAAAATATATGAGGCAAAACATGATAAAACTGCAAGAGGAAGAGAGACAAATCCATACTTAGTTTCAAAAATTTCAATACCTCCCTCAATAGTTGATAAAACTTGATAAAGAGTAAGCAAGGATATTATAGACTTGAAGAATAACCTGAATTGACATTTATATAACTCTATACCAAACAACAGAATATTCTTCACCAGTATACAATGAACATTTACCAAGACAGATATATTGAGCTGCTAAACAAGTCTCAATAAATTCAAATGACTGGGCGCCTGGGTGGCTCAGTGGGTTAAAGCCGCTGACTTCGGCTCAGGTCATGATCCCAGGGTCCTGGGATAGTGGGTTAAAGCCGCTGACTTCGGCTCAGGTCATGATCCCAGGGTCCTGGGATCGAGGCCCACGTCGGGCTCTCGCCTACTTGTAATCTCTCTCTCTGTGTCAAATGAATAAATAAAATCTTTTAAAAAATAAATAAATAAATAAATAAATTCAAATGACTGAAGTCATACTAAGTATGTTCTCTGGCCACAATGGAATTAAATTAGAAATCAGTACACATAAAGGTCTCAGAAAAATTCCCATATATGTGGAAATTAACCTTATTCTAAATAACCCATGGGTGAAAGAAGAAATCAAAAGGGAAATTATAAAGTATTTTGAAATTAATGAAAATAAAAATATGTCAAAATGTGTGGCAGAAAAATCCATGGTAGCTTGGGAATGGGGCATCAGAAGAGAGAGGGACTATAAAGAAACATGAGAAAAATTTCAGAGGTATTGGGTTTACTCACTCTTCTTGATTTGGGGATTATTTCATGGGTGTATGTATGTTAAAACTTATCAAACTGTACACTTTAAATATATGCATCTCCATTGTATGTTAATTACACATACCTCAATAAAGCTATTAATAGCGTGTATGATGGGTAACCATTGTGTAAAACAGAGACACCGATCAATGTATATAGAGACTATCTCTGAAAAGACTTATTAGAAAATGAAAAAAGTGCTTGTAGGAGTGCTGACAATACGGACTCCATCTTTGGCCCTCCATCTCAATCATGTCTCCATGATGACCTCCCTCTAGGCTACACGCTCCCAGGTCCCTTGAAGGTTAAAGTATGTCCTTACTGGAATGCAGGAAGGCTTGTTCTGGTCTTTCCTAAATTTGTTTAAATAACTAGCAGAAATAACATAGTTTCTCCCCGCCCCTCACCACCTTCTGGCACACAGGTGGTGCCACAAGGTCTGTTAAATGTCAGACCTTTGGGCCTCACCATGATGCCCTCTGCACGCCCCCTCGTTCTATGAAATCTGTGGACTAAAGTCCAGGCAAACAGAATAGCTGTGCAGCACCTAGACTGTTACCCACCCAATCCCCTGTCAGTAAGTTACACTGAATAAAACTAGGTAAACTGTAGAGTCGCCTGCCTCATTTTCCAGTCTCAAAGTGCCTTCTCAGTTTGGAAGGTATTATACTGTCCCTCCTCCACCTTCTGAAAGTGCTGGCCTTCATAAAAAGGAACTAAATTAGGAGAAAGTGGTAGTAGGGAAACTGACCAATTATAGACACCTACTGCATTGTTTTATTTACCACATAAATGTTTTACTTCTTCCTACTTCAAATTTCAAATTTTAAAATTTTAAAAATGCCTTCTGAATAAAGAACTGAGGTGAAGAGGCATAACAAACATTTTCCTCAGCAGATGGAGAGGAGAAGCAGAAACCAATCTTCCCAGGCCAAACCAGCATCTGAGGAAGAGTTCCCAAAGGCTGCCATGCAGTTCAGTAGAAAGATCTAAAGGAGATCATGACCAGACATACGATTAAGGCCTCAGCACACCCTAATATACACAGTCTGTTTTAGAAGCAAAATCTTTCCATAATCGCTTCCATCTGCTAAGTACTTACTATTTCATGGTGCTACACTCTTCACAAGTTATAATCTCACTGAACTTCATGTGAGATAAGCATTTTATTATCCTTATGTCACATGAGAAAACCAAGACACAGAAGAGTAATTACTCTAGTTACTTTGACTCCAAATATTCCATGTTACCATCTTTTAAATTTTTTCATGATACCCACAGAATGACATAATGTTGGTAGTGAATGGTCCAAGAATGACTTCTCAGAGCCTACTAGACTAGTAGGTAATGACATTTCAAAAAGTTGAAGTGCTAACTGAATCAGTAATCAAAAAACTCCCAACAAAAGCCCAGGACCAGATGGCTTCACAGGTGAATCCTACCAAACATTTAAAGAAGAGTTAAGGTCAGGCTCCCTGCTCAGCGGGGAGCCTGCTTCCCCTCCTCTCTCTCTGCTTCCTTGTGATCTCTCTCCCTCTGTGAAATAAATAAATAAAATCTTTTAAAAAAAAAAAAAAGAAGAAGAGTTAAGGGGCACCTGGGTGGCTCAGTGAGTTAAGTGACTGCCTTTGGCTCAGGTCATGATCCTGGTGTCCTGGGACAGAGGCCCACATCAGCAGGGAGTCTGCTTCTTCCTCTGCCTCTGCCTCTCCCCCTGTATCTTCTCTCTCTCTCTCTCTCTCTCTCTCTCTCACTTTCTCCCTCTCTAACAAATAAATAAAACCTTTTTTTAAAAAGTAAATAAAAATAAAGAAGAGTTAATACCTATTCTTCTCAAACTATTCCAAAAAAACAGAAAAGGAAGGAAAACTTCCAAATTCATTCCATGGGGCCAGCATTATTACCCTGATACCAAAAACAGATAAAGACACCATTAAAAAAGAGAACTGCAGACCAATATCCTTGATGAACACAGACGTAAAAATTCTCAACAAAATACTAGCAAGCTGAATTCAACAATACATTTAAAAAAAAAAAATCAACCACCACGATCAAGTGAGATTTATTGCTAGGTTGCCAGGGTGGTTCCATATTCACAAATCAATCAACGTGATACATCACATCAGTGAAAGAAAGGATCATTTCATACGATCATTTCAATAGATGCAGAAGAAGCATTTGACAAAGTACAACATCCATTCATGTTAAAAACCCTCAACAAAGTAGGTTTAGAGGGAACATACCTCAACATAATAAAGGCCACATAAGAAAAGCCCTCAGCTAGTATCACCCTTAACAGGGAAAAACTTAGAGCTTTTCCCCTGAGGTCAGGATGTCCACTCACCACTTTTATTCAACACAGTACTGGAAGTCCTAGCCACAGCAATCAGGCAACAAAAAGAAATAAAAGGCATCTAAATTGGTAAGAAGAAAAACTTTCACTATTTGAAGAAGACATGATACTCTATACAGAAAACCCTAAAGACTCAATCAAAAAACTGGCAGAACTGATAACAAATTCGATAAAGTCACAAGACACAAAAATCAATGTACAGACATCTGCTGCATTTCTGTATACCAATAATGAAGAAACTGAAAGAGAAATTAAGGAATCAATCCCATTTACAAATGCACCAAAAATAGTAAGATACCTAGAAATAAATGTACTAGAGATGAAAGACCTGTACTCTAAAATCTATAAAACAGGGCACCTGGGTGGCTCAGTGGGTTAAAACCTCTGCCTTTGGCTCAGGTCATGATCTCAGCTCCTGGGACCGAGGCCCACATCGGCTTCCTGCTCAGCGGGGAGCCTGCTTCCTCCTCTCTCTCTGCCTGCCTCTCTGCCTAATTGTGATCTCTCTCCCTCTGTCAAATAAATAAATAAATAATCTTTAAATAAATAAACAAAATCTATAAAACACTGATGGAAGAAACTGAAGGTGACACAAAGAAATGGAAAGACATTCCATGCTCATGGATTAAATGGATTAGAAGAACAAATATTGTTAAAATGTCCACACTACCCAAAGCAATCTACACATTTAATTCAATCCCTATCAAAATACCAACATCATTTTTCACAGAGCTAGAACAAACAATCCTAAAATCTGTATGGAACCACAAAAGACCCTAAATAGCCAGAGCAAACTTGAAAAAGAGAAACAAAGCTAGAGGCATCACAATTCTGGACTCCAAGTTATTATAAAGCTGAAGTAATCAAAACAGTATGTTACTGGCACAAAACAGACACATAGATCAACAGAACAAAATAGAAAACCCAGAAATGAACCCACAATTATATGGTCAATTAGTCCTCAACAAAGCAGGAAAGAATATCCAACGGGAAAAAGACAGTCTCTTCCACAAATGGCATTGGGAAAACTGGACAGCAACATGCAAAAGAATGAAACTGGACCACCTGCTTACACCATACACAAAAATAAATTTATACTGGATTAAAGACCTAAACTGTGAGGTCTGAAACCATAAAAATCTTAGAAAAAAACACAGGCAGTAACTTCTTTGACATCAGCTGTAGCAACTTCTTTCTAGGTATGTTTCCTGAGGCAAGGGAAACAAAAACAAAACTAAACTATTAGGACTACATCAAAATAAAAAACTTCTACACAGTGAAGGAAACAATCAACAAAACTAAAAGGCAACCTATGGAATGGGAGAAGATATTTGCAAATGACACATCTGATAAAGTGTTAGTATCCAAAATATGTAAAGAACTTATAAAACTCAACATTCATGGAGCACCAGGGTGGCTCAGTCAGTTAAGTGTCTGCTTCTGGTTCAGGTCATGATCTCAGGGTCCTGGGATTGAGCCCCACTTCAGGCTCCCAGCTTAGCAGGGAGCCTGCTTCTCCCCCTCCCTTTGCCTGCCACTCCTCCTGCTTGTGCTATCTCTGTCAAATAAAGAAATAAAATTTAAAAAAAAAATAAAAACACGGGCGCCTGGGTGGCTCAGTGGGTTAAAGCCTCTGCCTTCGGCTCAGGTCATGATCTCAGCGTGCTGGGACCGAGGCCCGCATCGGGCTCTCTGCTCAGCAGGGAGCCTGCTTCCTCCTCTCCCTGTCTCTCTGCCTGCCTCTCTGCCTACTTGTGATCTCTCTCTGTGTCAAATAAATAAATAAAATCTTTAAAAAAAATAAAAATATTAAAATAAAATAAAATAAAAACACCTGGAGAAAATAATAAAATTAAAAAAGAAAACAATAAAAAAATAAAAACAAAAAACAAAAAACCCCAACATCCAAAAAGCAAATAAACTAAATAAAAAATGGGCAGAAGACATGACAGACATTTCTCCAAAGACAAACAGATGGCCAACAGACACAAGAAAAGACGCTCTTTATCACTCACGATCAGCGAAATACAAATTAAAACCACAATAAAATATCACCTCACATCTGTAAGAATGGCTAAAATCAGTAACACAAGAAACAACAGGTGTTGGCAAGGAAGTGGAGAAAAAGGAATCCTTGTGCACAGTGGGTGGGAATGAAAAATGGGGCAGCCGCTGTGGAAAACAGGATGAAGCTTCCTCAAAAAGTTAATCACACTACGAGGAGTAATTACAAGAACACTAATTCAAAGGGATGCATGTACCCCTATGTTTATAGCAGCATTATTTTCAGTAGCCAAGATATGGAAGTAGTCCAAGTATCCATCCACTGATAAATGGATAAAGATGTGGTGTGAATACACAATGGATTATTACTCAGCCCTAAAAAGAATGAAATCTTGGGCACCTGGGTGGCTCAGTGGGTTAAAGCCTCTGCTTTCGGCTCAGGTCATGATCTCAGCGTCCTGGGATCAAGGCCCATATCGGGCTCTCTGCTTGGCAGGGAGCCTGCTTCCTCCTCTCTCTCTGCCTCTCTGCCTACCTGTGATCTCTCTCTCTGTGTCAAATAAAGAAATAAAATCTTAAAAAAAAAAAAAAAAGAAGGAAATCTTGCCATCTACAATGACATGAATGGAGCTAGAAAGTATAATGATAAGCTAAATGAAGTAAGTCCATCAGAGAAAATCAAATACCATATGATTTCACTCCTATGTGGAATTTAAGAAACAAAACAAATAAGCAAAGGGGAAAAAATGAGAGAGGCATATTAAGAAACAGACTCTTAACTATAGAGAACTTCTGGTTACCAACAGGGAGGAGTGGGGGGATGGCTAAAATAGGTGATGGGGATTAGGGAGTGTACTTGTGATGAGCACAGGGTGATGTGTGGAAGTATTGATTAACTGAGTCACTATACTGTACACCTGAAGCTAATATATTATATACAACTATAATAACAGTTAACTGGAATTAAAATAAAAACATAAAATAGAAACAAAACCAAATAAAAACAAAATAAAATAAAATCAGGGAAAAAAAACCTCCAAGTGCTATAAGACCTAAGGGCAATGAATGACCTGACAGGCTAAAAAAAAGAGCCCCATGAGAGAAATCCTCAGATAAAATATGAGAATAAAGTAAGGAGACAGGCAGTTAAGTCAAAGTAAATTGAAACCAAAATATTAGAAAGATGAAGGACAGTTTTTCCCAAGTAAATGGTTCTCTCCACCTTCCCCTCCTTTAGTCTTTAACTCATAGGGTCCAGAGCTGAAAATCAGACAAGTTAAGAGTGTCCACAGCAAAAATTGGTGTTACACTTAACACAGACTGTAGAAAAATCCCAGAAACACTAACAAGAGCAAAAATGAAGTAAAAGTAGAGAGACAAAGGGACCACTTTAATTCCCGTAAATTTAATGACTGTGAAAGCTGTTCACATAGCAAAGAGACACATTTTCCATTTGACATATAGTTGCTTCACCACTTGCAGTTTGTCTCCAGAGCTCTGTGATCTCTTTCATTAGTGACCAGTCATATCTCCTTTCCTGTCGGCAAGGACAGTCCATGTCAACTCTAAGGCCATCCACTCAGGTCAGATATATGCTGAGGAGTCCTTCAGAGTGGTCCTGCAGAGAACATGTCCTTTAAGTGTCTGAGAGCTGGTAGACGTAATCTGAAAGAAAACCAGTGAGAACAAAGTGAGGTAACCAGGACTGCACTGAATGTGAAGCCTCCAGAGGAGAGGCCACCAAGAATAATCTAATGGAGGTGGTGACAAGCCAGCAGACACTGCATGGTTCCCAAGTTCCCCTAGTCATGAGAAGAGACATCTGATACAATGGTAATGTGTATAATTTAAGAAGTCTAAAATAGTTCAGTCCCAAACTACGACTTTCCCTCTTTCTCTTGAGAGATGGCTCTTCTCCAACACCAACCATATTTCTAATGTGAGCTGCCCATCACAGACCCTGCCCTCCTAACCCCAGGGATAAGCTGTGATCTAGGCTTACCAGTCAAATCCTTCCTTAGGATATTTATGGCCAAAATTTGGTGAGAAGAGCTCTCTTTTCTAATTGAGAGCTGAAAGCATGGGACCCCAAAGGAGCTTTCAGGAGAAGACAGGCAAAAATATGTAAACAAAGATGACTTCAGGCACTGAAAAGTGTTACGAAGATAAAATGGAAGTGATAAAGGGAAGCTGCTTTAGCTTCCCTAAAGAGAAGGCATCACAAGGAGGTGACATTTCAGAGAGAAACTGAAGGTTAAAAAGATGGCAGTCACATAAAAATCAAGAGGCTCCCAAGCACAGAACACGTGCAAAGTCCCTGACACTAGAATTAGGTCTGAGGGGCAAAAGGAGGCCACCAAGGCTGGAGAAGAGGGTGTAAGAGGAGGAGAGGAGACATGAGGTTGGAAAGGTGGCTGAGACAGATCATATAAGGCCTCAGACACTGTGTATTTCATGCTGGCTCCAATGAGATACCACTGGAGGGCTTAAGCAGAGGAGTCAGTGACCTGATTTAGAAAGACCACTACTGTGGGGCAGACAGACTAGAGGAGGGCAAGAATGGAAGTGGAAAATATGAAGCCTTTGGAATTCTCATGCACTGCTGGTGGGAGGGCAATATGGTACAACTACTTTGGCTAGTTCTGTTACATACACTCTATGAGACAGCAATTTAAGCAATTTACCCAACAGAAATGAACACATATGTGCACTAAAACACATGTACAGGAATAGTCTTAGCAATCTCATCATAACAGCTCCAAAATGGAAACAACCAAAATGGTCATCAATAGTATAACACATAAACAAATTGTAGTATATTCATATAACACGGATAAATATAATCACAGATGAACTGCACCACATAAGACTGAGGAAAAGAAGATAAGCACCAAAAACAGATATTATATGATTCAATTTTATAACAAAAATAGGCAAAACTAAACAATAGCATTAGAATTTAGGATGTAGGAGCACCTGGGTGGCTTAGTTGGTTGAGCATCCAACTCTTGATTTTGGCTCAGGTCACGATCTCAGAGTTGTGGAATGGAGCCCCACATTGGGCTCTGTGCTGAACACTGAGCCTGCTTGGGATTCTCTCTCTCCCTCTGCCCCTCCCACACTTCTCTAGCATGCTCTCAAAAAAAAAAAAGAAGAAGAAGAAGAAATTAGGATGTAGGGAAGAAGAGTAACTAGTAGGAACATGAAGGTCTCTGAGGTTCTGAAAATATTCTACTGATCCAGGTGGTAGTTACAGGGGTAGGGTCAATTTGTGATAATTCATCAAGTAGTATAATACGGGCAATTTTCTACATTTATGATACGCTTCAATAAAATAATTCATCTTTAAAATACAGAAGCAGAAAACCATGAGAAGAACACTAAAATCTCCCAGCCAAGAAATGATGGTAGTTTGGAGATAGAAACAGGCAGGTTCAAGATACATTCCGTAAGTGAGCTAAAACAGATGGACTGCTGACAGAGTACAGGAAAGTGAGTATCTAGGATAAGTCCTATATATTTGGCTTGAGCAACCAAGTGTGCCATTTACCGAGATGGGGAGGGTTTGAAAAGAAAACTGCAATGAAGAATTCATTCTATTTCGGCCCTATTAAGTTTAAGATGCAAGAAAGGATATAAATGCAAATCTCTTGAGAGGATGAAAAGGGACAGGAAGGAAAACATAAGGGACAATGTAAAAGAACATGAAGATGTTTCCTATACAGTCCCATGTGTGAGCAAACAGCTCGTATGAGTAGGAATGTGAGTGAGCTAGTGGAAATAATGATGAGACAATGAGGTTTCATCTGATTGTACTGCTTTTCTCCATGAAATATGAGGCAAAGACATCAGCTGAGACTAGGGCTTGGATAGGAGAGTAAAGATTTAAGGAGAAAGAGTAGGAAAGTCTATTTACTAGGGAAATAGAGTAGGATCAGATTTCAGGGCCATGCTGAGTGCTCATATGAGTTTTATGGTCATGAATTTGAAATGAATGCAGCTGGGTTCATGTGGCAGAAACTGTTACTTGTCTCCCAAAACTTCTCTTCTTCCTCACAGAACTTCCAATTATTAGCTGGGCATGCAATCATTCAGAATGAAGACCACACTTCCCAGCTTCTTAGCAGCCTGGTATAATACATTATAAACTGTGTGTAGAACTCCCATAAACTGCCCTGAAAGAAGAGAGCATGCCCTTTCCCTCTCTTCCTCCTTCTTGCCAATTAGAACATGGACTGGTGGCTGGAGCAACCATCTAGGATTATGGAATAACCTTAAGGATGGAGACCACATAGAGCAGAGCAAAAGATAGAAGCCCAGACCTCTGATGATCATGAAACCATTACAATCACCAATTCTGGACCTTCCATCTCTAGATTTTTATGTAAAAGAGAGATACCATATTTAAGCCACTGTATTTTGAGTTTTTAATCATCATCTGACCTAATCTGTGTAATACAGACTATCTGCATGCTTTTCCCTACTGATGTTCAGCTGCTAGGGTGCAGATGCAGAAGAAAATAACCACTTTCACCAGGGTTGGGGTTTAGCCAAATAAGCACCATACAAAAAAAGGGAGATAAGAAAGTGAAATGTGGGCACCTGGCTAGCTCATTCGGTGGAACATGCCAACTTTTAATCTCAGGGTTGTAGGTTCAAGCCCCATGTTAGGTGTAGAGACTACTTTAAAAAAAAAAAAAAAAAAACTTTTAAAAAATTGAAATATATGAGAGAATGTTTCCAGTACAGCCCAGAAACTCTATGTGAAGAGAAATGAGAACAGCAGGGAGGAACAAAGAGACCCAACAGAATCCCAGTTCCAGAGCTCCTTCTTCATTCAGATCCTTCCGCTAAATCCTACCTGTGGGGTTTATGTCACTTGGGAAAAAAAAGGAGTAGCAAGTAATATAGCATAACCTTTCTACCTTTATTGACAGGTGGAATTTTTTCATTACATAAAAGAATATCAAACTAACAATACAACCCAGCACACCAATCTTTTCAAGTAACCCTTAGCTACAGTGAAAAGAAAGTAGGAGGGATGGGAAAGCAACTAAAAACCAAAAAAGCGAACATTCAAAAGAAAGATAAATAAGCAAAGACGACAATGTCCTCCCAAAAAAGAACAAATGGAAAGCCTATGAGGGATTATTTCCAAATCAATCACATTGCTGTCTAATAGTAATCATTCCACTTAGTAAATTCTTAAAGACAAAGCCCAGTTGAAACAAAGCCAGAAGGAAGTAGGATCACATAAAGTCTCCAACCAGCAAACTGACTGTGTTTGAAGTTTGTGCCAGATGGACAGAACAGAACATCTCACGGTGGTAAAATTTCCAGGCCAATCCAAAGATGTTACATGCCTTCTTCAGCTGTAAGCCATGGACCATGGCCGCCATGACAAGACAGATGTGACAATAAGACCAAGGACAGTAAGTAGAAGGTAAGGCATGAGGGAACAGGGCAAAGGATATAATATTAATCAGCATCAGCACAAAAAAGAATCATCCTCTCTCCATCTCTCTCTTTGGCATATTCTTCAGAGCTCAGTGTGGGAGAAGAAGCTTTGTTCCTGCCTACCTCAACAGTATGTGTCCTTAAAAAAAATTAAAAAAAAAAAAAAAAACCAGTATGTGTCCTGCCAGGCTCTGGGTCTGGGGTAAAGTGGACATGAGGACCAGAAGGAAAGGAGGATGGCAGTAACAGACCTGTATAGTGTGACAAGAAAAAGAGGTAGGGGGCGCCTGGGTGGCTCAGTGGGTTAAAGCCTCTGCCTTCAGCTCAAGTCATGATCTCAGGGTCCTGGGATCGAGTCCCGCATTGGGCTCTCTGCTCCGCGGGGAGCCTGCTTCCTCCTCTCTGCCTGCCTCTCTGCCTACTTGTAATCTCTCTCTCTCTGTCAAATAAATAAATAAAATCTTTAAAAAAAAAAAGAAAAAGAAAAAGAGGTAGGAAGAAAGTACATGAAGGAGGGAAGAAAGGGGGGAAAGAAGGAAGGAGAAATCCCATTGCCATTCATCTGGATCTGCCAGTCCAGGAGAAATGAGGGATACCTAGGGCATCAGAGACCTCAAAGGGCATGCTCATCTCTGACAGAGACAATCAACTCACTCAGAATCATTTACACTTCCTAGCCTCTCTGTAAGCAGGGAACTGTATGCTACTCCACTCTCACCAAATTCCTAAAAAGAGCCCTTTTAAGACAGAAGAAAGGCAGAGAAAAACAAGAAGGTATTAGTTAGGAGCAGTTCAAAATTCAGTTCAAAGTGCCCTTTCATTGTTCAGGCTGAGAAGAGATATTTATTTTACTAATGGATTTCCCCTGGAAGAAATTTCATTCCACCAAATTACCCAACCCAACATCCATTTCACAATGCAAGCCAAAGCCCAAAAGGACACCTTACCTTCACCAGCACATAGTCCCCAGGCTGAGCTCTGACCCTGACCTCACAGTTATTACTGTCCTCCATCTCTATATCAGGGAAGATCACTTTAAGGTTTCCATCATTCCGGCCACACAGATCAGTAGCAGAGCGTTTACTGTGCTGCAGAAAGAACAGAGAATTATGAATCTATCACAGTCATCAGTTCTGGGAGGGCAGAAATTATGCCTTCTCTGTCTCAGATCCCTAAGGGTCTCACTTATAGAGCACTCTAATCAAGGAATCACTGAAGACTATGTCTTTACTGCTGCTTCACCAACAAGGGCAATGTATGGCACACTATAGAAACTCAATAAAGTTTTGCTGACTATATGTTAATAAATGACTCAGTCAATTTGTCTTTGATTACAAAATTATCTTCCTCAGGAATGGACTTCCAACAGTCCTGAAAGCAAGGACATATGGGTGATGCAGTTGGCAAACTGACTTTCACCATATCCAGTCTCATAGTAATCACTTAGAAATGTTCTGGGGGTTGTCTGGCCTTGGTTACTTGTAACCCTAATGAACAGGCAGACATGAGGCAGAGTCTCCACCACAACATACAGAGGACAGGGTCAGGAGAATAATAAAACCAGTATAATGGTATTAACTTCTAGAATACACAGGTTTTTCTCTTTCAGCCATTATGAAGTGACAAGAACCAAATTTATCCTCTGGCCTTAACCAGGAAACCGGACAAAAATACAAAATCATTATTTTCAGATACTGAACTACAGACTGTATAAGACTGTGAACCCAAGAGAAGGTAAACAAGTGAGATGAGCCTTCCAATGACCTCAGCATTCTGCCAGAAGGCATGTGTCATATCAGAGCATGCAAAGCAGGGAAGATCTCAAGGCAGAGCACAGTGGTTCTCTCTGGATTTAGGAAAAAGAGATCAGAGTTCAGGGAGCTTGCAGTAGCTAGAAATTGTAGATATAATACTAATCTACTAATCTACTAATTTAAAGAAGAGGGAGTGAAGCAGAAAAAGAGCTGCAGAAATAAGTATAGGGATCCTTTAAGTCCTTGCTGAATACTAATACCTGCTTGTTAGAGTGAAACTCCATTGAGTCAGTCAAAGAAAGTAACCTGGGAATTGTCAGCAATGGGCTCCCAGAGCTCATGCAGCACTGGGAATCATCAGACCTACCAATGGACAGACCTTACTGATACCTTGGGGCATGCAGTAGTGACTCCAGAAAAGCCACACCTTAGTAACGAGGCTAAACTATCCTTGGGATAAAAAAGCTTTGCTTTTTTTTTTTTTAACTTTTCTAACAAAGCTTAAAAATAAGCCTTGAAAGGATTAAACTGAACTGCAAATAACATAACTGCCTATCAGAACAAAGCCCAACACGAAATGATGCAGACCTCAAAAATGAACATCACAATGTCAAACATCCCATCAAAAATCACTAGATATGCCCAGAAGCAGAAAAACATGACCCAGAATCAGTAGAAAAGTCAATCAACAGAAACAGACCAAGAGGGCGCCTGGGAGGCTCAGTCATTAAGCAGCTGCCTTCAGCTCAGGTTATGATCCCAGGGTTCTGGGATCCAGCCCCACATCAGGCTCCCTGCTCAATGGGGAGTCTGCTTCTCCCTCTGCCTCTGCTCCTCCCCTCTGCTCCTGCTTTCTCTCTTTCTCTCTCTCAAATAAATAAAATCTTGAAAAAAAAAAAAGACCAAAAAATAATAGCAATAATGGAATTATCACAAATAAACCAATTTTTATAATTAAATTCAAAGGAAACTAAGTTTCAAAGGAAAACAAGAATACAGAAGAGAAGGTATTAAAAACCAAATGTAATTTATACAGATGAAAATATAATATAGAAAATTAAAGATTCAACAAGTAATAGCAGATTATACACTGCCAAAGGAAAAAATAGTGAACCTGAAAACAGACCAAAAGAAATTATCCAAAATGAAGCACAGAGATATAAAAGGCAGGAAAAAATGAACAGTTTCAATGACCTATAGAACTACATCAAGTGGTTGGATATATAAGTAACTGGAGTCACAGAAGGACAAAAGAAGCAGGAGTGGTGACAGGAAGTGTGAGGAGTACAGGAAGAATAACTGAAGAACAATAGATGAAAATTTTCCAAATTCAATGAAAATTATGAACCCACAAACTAAGAAGCCTTAACACATCCCAAAGAAAACACAAGGGATAAACACAAAGAAAGCCATGCCAAGACACATCAAATTTCTAAAAACAGTGATAAAGCAAATGTCTTTAAAAAGCAGCCAGAGGGAAAAGGTATTTTAGTTCTTAAACTAATACTACTTTAGGGAGGGACACCTGGGGGGCTCAGTTAAGAGGCTGCCTTCAGCACAGGTCATGATCCCAGGGTCCTGGGATGGAGTCCCACATCAGGTTCCTTGCTCAGCAGGGAACCTGCTTCTCCCTCTGTCTGCTTCTGTCTCTCTGACAAATAAATAAATAAAATCTTAAAAAAAAAAAAACTACTTTAGGGAAACAGCAGTCAGGTAAGATTTAAAAACACTCCCCACCACCTTCTTACAAAACACTTACTAGTTACAAAAGGAAAAAGAGTAACTTTTCAGTCAACAAGCCTAGCTGACGCCACCTTAATGAAATGTCCAAAATTATCACCAGTAATGAAACAATCACAACTGTATGCCACCCCAAAGGATACAATCAGGAAGGACACAATATCATTTCTCTAATACGCCTGCCTAAAAATATATAACCTGAATCTTATCACGAGGAAACTCTTCAGGCAAACTCAAATTAAGGAACATTATACAAAATAACAGGCCTATAATCACCAAGTGTCAAGATTATGAAAGTCAAAGAAAGACTGAGGAATTATTCTAGACTGAAGGAAACCAGACAGACATGACAATTAACGCAACATCTGACACTAAACTGAATCTTTTTCCTGTAAAGGACAGTTCTGAGACAAATGGAATAAATGGGGTTGGAGGACTGGATTGCAGAAATCTAACAAGGTTAATTTCCTGATTTTGATGGTTGTACTGTAGTTATGTAGGACAATGTCCCTGTTTATATGAGATATATACAACAGTATTTCAGGGGGTTGAAGGCATCAGGTCAGCACCTAATTCTCAAATAAGTTAAAAAAAAAATTCCTGGTACTGTATTACAACTTTTCTGTAAGTTTATGATTATTTTACAATAAATTTTTATAGAGACAGTGTTCAGTTTCCGTGATTTGAACAAACCAACCATAAAAGGGTATTTATGAGACAAACAGAAATTGGAACACTAAATATTTGTCAATATTAACAAACAATTGTCAACTATTTCAGATATGACAATAGCATTATGTTGGGTTTTGGTTTTTGGTCTTTTTTTTTAAGATTTTATTTATTTGTTAGAGAGAGTGAGCAAGAGCGAGAGAGAGGGAATGCAGGCAGAGGGAGAAGCAGGCTCCCCACTGAGCAAGAAGCTCCACGCAGGACTCGATCCTAGGACCCTGGGATCATGACCTGAGCTGAAGGCAGAAGCTTAATCAACTGCGTCACTCAGGCGTTCCTGTTGAGATTTTTTCTTAAAAGAGTTCTTATCTTAGGGCACCTGGGGGCACAGTCAGTTAAGCGTCCAACTCTTAGTTTCAGCTCAGGTCCTGATCTCAGGGTTGTGAGATCAAGCCCTATGTCAGGCCTGCACTGAGCTCAGAGTCTGCTTAAGTCTCTCTCCCCATCCCCCTGTGCCCCTCCTTCCCCTCTCTAAAATAAATAAATAAATCTTTTTTAAAAAGAGTCCTTATCTTTTAAAGATATACATTTAAATGTTAACTGACAAAATACTATAAGTATAATATATATAATATGATGTATAAAGTACTTTTTCAAAACAATCCAATGGGGGCAATAAAGATGAAAACAAGATTAGCCGTGATGAACACTGTACCGACAGCTGTTGAGGTTTAATGGGTATATGGGCATTCATTATACTGCTGTCTCTATACCTATGTATCTTTTTAATTCCCCATAAGTAAAAAAGGGGGGGGGGAGGGAATGTTGTTTAGAGGCTCTAGAATGAGACAGACCTGAGTCAAATTCTGGTTCTGCCGCACTAGCTGTATGGCCTTCAGGAAATTATTCTACTTCTCTGAATCTCTGTTTCATCTCTTAAAAGGGCTAATAAGAGCACTACCTCCAAAAACTGTAGTGGGACTCAATGTGCCAATGACCATAAAGTGCACAGTTCCTTAAAAAAAAAGTGCACAGGTCCTGGCAGACAGTAAATGCTTAGTATACATGAGTTATAATCATCTTCTATGCCACTCTGGATATAGCAACCTGAAGTTTTAAAATAGCCAGGACTAAAGGAAAGAAAGTCTCCTCTAAAAGAAAGGAAAGACTCCCAACTGCTAGCCCTGAAAAATCCATTTATTCTCTAGCCCCAAGTGAGTATTGGCTTATGTTATATGCATAAAAAAGAATCTTGCTTCAGTTTATTTATTTACCATAGGTTCTCTGTGGCCTGATGAAGTTAGGAACACAGATCAGTAAACTCTGAGTACTTATTCATTCATTCAGAAGAGAAGTACACAGGGCTCCTGGGTGGCTCAGTTGGTTAAGCGACTGCCTTCGGCTCAGGTCATGATCCTGGGGACATCAAGCCCCGCATCAGACTTCCTGATCCTCGGCAAGTCTGCTTCTCCCTCTCCCTCTGCCTGCAGCTCCCTCTGCTTGTGCTCTCTCTGTCAAATAAAGAAATCTTTTAAAAAAAAAAAAAAAAAGGAGAAGTACACTATTCTGTGCCTGACTCTGTGAGGAGAGCTAGGAATACACTAAGACCTAATTCTTACTGGGTGAAATGTAGATTGCTAATAGACATGTACATGTACAGATCTCCAGAATCACAGATGAAACCCTAAATTACAAAGCATTTAGTGAGGCAAACACGTTTTGGGGTATCACATTAACTAAACATCATCATCCATCAGCCAACTGCCAATCTAGATCATAGAAGATCCCCTAACCCAGATAAGCTGATCAAGTACCAGTCCTGGAAACCAGAGCTGGTGCTGAAAGACACAATTGTGGTCTGTGAATAGCTAGAACTATAATACGTAAACACAGAAACTACAGGGCTACTGTGCTCTGCAACAAAAATGAAGAAGCAGGAAAAGCTGTTCTACGGATTTGAGAAAGTACGAGCCTAAAGAGCTTCTCAGACTAAGCACAGTCCTTCCTGCCCTTGGGCTCCACAAGACACCTCTGAGTACAAAAAAGAATTCCTTCTGGCTTAGGCTGAATGGCCTGAAGAAACTTGGTTACTCATCAGAGTCCTAACAAACATAAATACCAGGCAATTAGTGGCTCTGATGCTACCATATCCTAAGGCATGGAACAGGATGCTCCTTTCTCAATCCAGGACTTGGGAAGAGTCACAAAAAGGGCCCCATCTCTCTTTTTCCCCTCCTCTTTCCCCTCCTCTCCAATGCCTGCAGCATATAGCTTCAGGCTCCCAAACTCACCCCTTATACTATTTGTTTAGCACCCTAATAGGCAGGTTCCCAGGCCTGACCACAGAAGCCTAGAGGAAACCCAAACCTCCTGAAATGCAGTACATTTATAAGAAAATGTGATTTTTTTAAAATATTTTATTTCTTTATTTGAGAAAGAGAGAAAAAACACGAGCGGGGGGAAAGGCAGAGACAGAGGGAGAAGCAGACTTGTCGCAGAGCAAGGAGCCCGATACAGGACTACCCTGGGATCATGACCTAAGCCAAAGGCAAACACTTAACTGACAGAGCCAACCAGGCGTCCCGAAAAGGTGATTTTTAAAAAGGATTGAAGGAGCGCCTAGATGGCTCAGTTTGTAGAGCATGCAACTCTTGATGTCAGGGTTGTGAATGAGCCCCACATTGCATGTACAGATTATTTAAAAAAAATAAATCTTAAAAAAATTTAAAAATAATAAAAATAAAAAAGGATTGAAGACAGACAATAAAAATGATTCTAAAAACATACATATGATACTGCTTCCAGAAAGATGGAGCAGACATACTTCTCCCTAATCCTTCTGCTGCTAAGTACAAAAATCTTTCAAGAATATTGGAGTCTGGAGAAATCCAGATATTCTAAGATGAAGGAAGAGAATCTGCTGCCAGAGTGTCTAAAGGAAGTTCTCTAAAAAGGAAAAGAAAAAAGATGGAAGCTTGAAACATTAGGAAGGAAGAAAAAAACATAATGACATGATTACCTATGCAGAAAATCCCAAGGAAAACGCCAAAAAAACCTCCTAGAACTATTGATTTCAGCAAGGTCAAAGAACAGAAGACAAACATACAAAATTCAATTGTATCTGTATAACATGATGAATAAAAGAAATACCTGAAATTAAAATATACAATAGCAACTATAACAGCTATAAAAAAAGAGAGTAAGGTGTAAATCTACTACAGGATCCTTAACACAAAAACTCTGATAAATTAAAGAAGATCTAAATAAAAGGGAGACATATCGTGTTCCAAAAAACAAAATATATATATATATATATACGTATGACCTTACCCCCTCCACCAGCACTAGCTGGGTACAACCCATAGAGGCCATGTTGGCTTTTGTTGCTTCTTCTCGAAAGACAGTAATAAGTTCCTCCAAACGCCTTAATTTTACCTCTTCTGGGACATCATCTTTTAGCCTGTGATATGCCCGGGTCTTCTACAAAAAAAAAAGAGACAGAAAGAGGTCACCAAGGACTTGTAGAATTCCTTTTTCCCCATTCTTCTTTTTTTTTTTTTAAGATTTATTTATTTTAGGGGCACCTGGGTGGCTCAGTCAATTAGGTGTCTGCCTTCAGATCAAGTCATGATTTCAGGGTCCTGGGATTGAACCCCACGTCAGGCTCCCTGCTCATCAGAGAGCCTGCTTCTCCCTCTCCCTCTGCTGCTCCCCCTGCTTGTACATGCTCTCTCTCTCTCTCTCTGTGAAATAAAATCTTAAAAAAAAAAAATTAAAAAAAAAAGATTTATTTATTTTAGAGAAAGGAGAGAGAAAGTACATGTGCGTGCACAAATTGAGGAAGGGGCAGAGGGCAAGCAGGCTCTGAGCAGGGAGCCTGACAAGGGGCTTGATCACAAGATCCTGAGATCATGGCCTGAGCCAAAATCAAGAGTCAGATGCTTAACCGCCTGAGCCACCCAGGTGCCCCCACCCTGTAGAATCCATTCTTAAGGTACAGAGGGGGACCAAGTCCATTCTACCTCCGAGTTATAGACCTATGTACAGGAACCCAAGCCATTCCAGATGGGTTCTCTAGCTCTAGGAGCATCCTAAAAGAAAAAAGTAACTATTTTTATAAGGCTCAAATTCTAAATTTAGCACATGAAAATCAGATTCAAAATTGTTCTTGATATATTTATAGGATACAAATGGGGATGCCTGGGTGGCTCAGTCAATAAGCATCTGCCTTCAGCTCAGGTCATGATGCCAGCATCCTGGGATTAGGCCCTGCTCAGAGGGGAGCCTGCTTCTCCCTCTCCAGCTCTCCCTGTTTGTGTTTCCTCTCTTGCTGTCTCTTTTTGTCAAATAAATAAGTAAAATCTTTAAAATATATATATATAAATATACATATATATAGAATACAAATTGTAACCTTTATACAAATGTAACATATACTAAATAACTCATTAGCAGCACTATTTATAAGGCACCAAATGCGAAGTAGCCTAAGTATTTATCAATAGGTCATTAGTAAAACAAATTATACTTTATCTACACAACAGAATATTACAGCAGTGAAAAACGAATGTGATAACTCCGTATTTACTGATATGATTGTTCAACAAAACATACTCTTAAAAGAAATAAGGCACAGATCAACATGTATGACAACTTTGGTGTAAAAAGAATAAATAAAAATAGCTTTAAAAATACATAAAATATCTCTGGAAGTTTACAGAAGAAATTCCTAAGAGCAGTTGCCTTCAAGGAAGGAACTGAAAAACCAGGCAACCTGGAAAGGAAAAATAAGGAAGTCTCATTGCATACTATTTTGAATTATTGAATTTTATATAATGAGCTCATATTGCCTAGTCCAAAAAAATTTTTTAAAGAAAATTCTTTTTTTTTTTTAAAGATTTTTTTATTTATTCATTTGACACAGAGAGAGATTACAAGTAGGCAGAGAGGCAGGCAGAGAGGAGAGAGGAGGAAGCAGGCTCCCTGCTGAGCAGAGAGCCCAATGCGGGCCTCGATCCCAGGACCCTGGGATCATGACCTGAGCCGAAGGCAGCGGCTTTAACCCACTGAGCCACCCAGGCGCCCAAGAAAATTCATTTTTTTTTAAAGATTTTACTTATTCATCTGAGAGAGAGAAAATGAGAGAGACCACAAGAGTGGGGGAGGGTCAGGAAAAGCAGACTCCCCGCTGAGCAGGGAGCCCGACGTGGGACTCCAGGATCATGACCTGAGCTGAAGGCAGTTGCCCAACCAACTGAGCCACCCAGGAGCCCCTAAAGAAAATTTAAACTTGAAAAGACTTAAATTATCCAAAACTGAAGGTCATGGGATCCTTCATTCATCGATCAGCTTTCCTGAGCCTCCTAGCCACAGAACCTCTTCAGCCTCCAACCCAAACATAAGGAAAGCCCCCACTAAGGTGACTGGAGAGATGAGATATGACTTGTGCAAATGCATCCCTACCATCAAGAAAATGGCAGTAGATCAGAACTACCCCTCCTCTGCAGGAAACACACATTACTCTCCCCTTCCTTCCTCATCTCCTTCTGCTTTATTTTCCTGGGAATCTGTGTACAGAAGCAGCTCTATAGTGGCTATAAGTAGGTTCATGTGGCCTAAAAAATGAAAACTAAAATAGCAGAGGATGGCTAGGAGGACAATAAGATGCATCTGTGAAACAATTCACATCAGTAAGCCAAAAAAAAGTCCTGCATGATTTTAGCTTCCTTATAAGTAGAATAGCATCGCTACCTCCACATTAAAATTCTAAACGATCTAAACATAATTTAAAATATTTTAATGAAAATACTGTCACAAGCAATCCATTTTCATCTCAAATCACTGAACTGTATAAAACAGTAAACAGGTTGATTAAAATAAAAATAAAGAAATGAGTAGTAAGATCCTCATGGCTTCTCAAGGACTGCCTTGCTGCCACTTTCTTTTCTTCCCAGTTGTCTACAATCAACCAGAAACCAGTCAGGAATTCTGTTGGTGTCAGCACAGAAGGAGCTTCTCCTCCATCCCAGGGCTTACCTGTCTCATACTGTAAGCAAAAAGGAAGCCCATGTTGTACTGAACTTCCCGAAGCAAAGACACTGTCTGGAGGTGATCTTCCTCCGTCTCACCACAAAAGCCAGCAATGAAATCACTGCTGAGGCTCACCCCTGCAAAGCATGACAAAGGACAACATGTCACTGCTGCTTACCTTCAAGAGAGGCCTTTGGCACTTGTGGCCTACAGACGGTGGGATAGCAATTGTAAACTTTTCCTGGAACTGTTCACCCCATGTGCAAGTGAAACAGAATAGTCATTATAGAGCAAGATGGGCTAGGCCTGCTTATCCAGAATGTTCCCACACCAGTTCCCATATTTTTGGTGCACCTGAGTGGCTCAGTTGGTTAAGTGTCCGACTCTTGGTTTCGGCTTAGGTTATGATCTAAGGATCATGAGGTCGAGCCCTGTGTGAGGCTCTGTGCTCAGGATTGAGTCTGCTTCTCTCTCTCCCCCTCTGGTTCCTCCCTTTGCACCCATGCACACACTCTCTCTCTCTCTCTCTCTCTCTCTCTCAAGTAAATAAATAAATCTTTATAAAATGAATAAATCTTTTATAAAGTTTTTTAAATAAGGGCGCCTGGGTGGCTCAGTGGGTTAAAAGCCGCTGCCTTCGGCTCAGGTCATGATCCCAGGGTCCTGGGATCGAGGCCCACATCGGGCTCTCTGCTCGGCAGGGAGCCTGCTTCCTCCTCTCTCCTCTCTCTCTGACTGCCTCTCTGCCTACTTGTAATCTCTCTCTCTGTGTCAAATGAATAAATAAAAAAAAAAAAAAAAAGTTTTTTAAATAAGGGCGCCTGGATGGCTCAGTTGTTAAGCAGATCTGCCTTCAGCTCGGGTCATGACCCCAGGATCCTGGGATCAACCCCCGAATCAGCCTCCCCTGCTCAGCAGGAAGCCTGCTTCTCCCTCTCCCACTCCCCCTGCTGGTGTTCCTTCTCTCTGTGGCTCTGTCAAATAAATCAATAAAAATCTTAAAAATATAAATAAAAATTTTTAATAAATTCTTTAAAAAATGTACTTTTGAAGCCAATTTCACACAGTGTTTAAGACTACAGAAACAATAACTATTGGTTACTAAATACTAAGTGCTACGCTTTCCTATCTAATTTAATCTATGTAATTATTCCCACAATCAAATGAGGTACTATCTCTATTTTACATATACATATATTTTTTTTTAAAGTAAACTCTATGCCACACATGGGGCCTGACCTCACGACCCTGAGATCAAGAGTCCCATGCTCTACTGACTAAGCCAACCAAGCACCCCTTATTAACTCTATTTTATAGATGAGGAAAGTGCAGCCCAGAAAACCTCCACATTATCCTGCCCCTCCAAAATGAAACTATGCATAATGCAAGTTACAATAATTAGAAATTTGGAAAAAAATGTAGACGTTGTCAACCAAATCTAAATTAAAAAGACTACAAAGTAATTTTATTAGAAGGGAAAAGAGAAAAAGAGTTAAGATAACAGAAAAGGAATTACCTCTAAGTACACATTTTTAAAGATACCAATTGCCCCCAAATTAGAATTTAGACCAAACTAACTTTGCCAGCTAACAAGAAAGAACAAGGTCTACCCCATACATTCAGAAACACAAAGATTATACAAAAGAAATCTCTTTCATCACAAGCTGATCCATACCTTTGTGTACATCTAGCAAGATAAAGACATCAAAAAACCAGAGAGGAGTAAAATGAGAGAAAGAGAAAAATGAAGAGCAGCAAAAGAAGCATAAAGGGTATCATAAGGTAGTGTCACAGTCATTGCCCATATCTGAGAAAAACGCTGTGGCCATTGGTAGAGTGATGTGCTTGACAGAGTATTTCTTAAATGTACCTGGGATAGATTCTCTGATGTGATGAATTAACTCCACATAAGCTTCTCTTGAATATCTGTAATAAAGAACAAGAAAAGGCTTAGATGAACCAATCTTCTTTAAATTAATGCTATAAAAAGATAATACTATGAATTACCACATATAACTACTTCTCGTCCACACAGGACAGTACAAAAGTAGGTTAAAGTACCCAAAAGAGTCCTTTTAATCCAAATCCTGTAGTGTAACCTAATCTACAGCCCATGAATCTTTAGTTCAAGAACATACATTACTTTAAATAGGCTTTTTAAAAAATAAGTAGGGGACACCTGAGTGGCACAATAGGTTAAGCAACAGACTCTTGGTTTCAGCTCATGATCTGTGTCATGAGATTGAGCCCTGTGTCGGGCTCCATGCTCAAGGAGTCTGCTTGAGATTCTCCCCCTCTCCCTCTGCCCCTCCCACTTGTGCTCGCTCTCTCTCAAATAAATCTTAAAAAAAAAAAAAAGTAAATAGTCTTTTTATTTAGAAAGTGAGGACAGATTAAACACTTAAGAGGACCTCTAAAATTGCCAATGTGGAAAACAAGACAAGGCACTAGTAGTTCCATACAGGTTGCCATTTGTCACCTTACCCTTTCAGTCTTACCTTTGCAATACATATACGTCCCAAAGTAAGTAAACACACACAGATATGTTTACATTCCAAGACTTAAAAAGCTTTAATGTTAAAAGCTACAGGATTCCAATTTCAAAAGGAATGTGCCACATAGTAGAAACTTAATAAAAAACATGCGAGGGGGACCTGCGTGGCTTAGTCGGTTGAGCATCTGACTTGGTTTTGGCTCAGGTTATGATCTCAGAGTAATGAAATCAAGCCCTGTGTCAAGCTCTGCGCTCAGTACGGAGCCTGCTTAAGACTCTCTGCCCCCTCCACGTGTGCCCTCTCTCTCTCTCTAAAATAAACATTAACCTTAAAAAGAAATACTAAACAAATGACATGAGTGATTCAGTCTTTAGTCTATATTTCTGGAGTAAACAGAAGCAAGTTATCATGTCCATGAGTTCATTCATCTAACAGATATTTACTGAGCAGTTACTGTGTGCCACACACTATAGTAGGTTCTTAGACATTGTGTGGTCCTTAAGAAAACATAGAAAGGTTCAGGATGCCCCATCCCCAAGCAAGTCTGACCCTCTCCGCATAGCCTCCAATACACGGCTGCTTCCACTCTGGGCTGGTAGGTGAATCTGTTTACAGATGTTGTCTCTCTCATGAATCAGCTGTAGAACCTGATCAGATAAAACACATTAAAGGTCATCAAAGTCTCACCAAAGAATCCTGCAGAAAGGAACACCACCCCCACTATTTCTCTACCAAGGTTAATTTTCAAGTAATTAATAGGCCAATTAAACCAAACACATGAATTACCCAAATCCTTTACTTTTACTCAAGGCATGTTATCTGTCCCAGACATTTCATCTGATGGCATCTCTGCTTTCAAAGAATGAAGCAAGCAGAGGTCAAATTCAAGCCATGGGGTGACACAGACAAGAAAGGAAAAATGGTATTTGTTTCATCTAACTTCCAAACTAATTAACCACTTTAAAAGACACCATCAGGGCGCCTGGGTGGCTCAGTGGGTTAAAGCCTCTGCTTTCGGCTCAGGTCATGATCTCAGCGTCCTGGGATCGAGGCCCGCATCGGGCTCTCTGCTCAGCAGGGAGCCTGCTTCCTCCTCTCCCTGTCTCTCTGCCTGCCTCTCTGCCTACTTGTAATCTCTCTCTCTCTCTGTCAAATAAATAAATAAAATCTTTAAAAAAAAAAAAAAAAAAGACACCATCAACGGGTGCCTGGGTGGCTCAGTCAGTTAAGTGTCTGCCTTGAGCTCGGGTCATGGTCCCAAGGTCCTAGGATCGAGCCCCACGTCTAGCTCCCTGCTCAGCAGGAAGTCTGCTTCTCCCTCTCCCTCTGACCCTCCCCTGCTTGAGCTCTCTCTCAAATAAGTACATAAAATCTTTAAAAAAATTAAAATAAAAAATCAAAAGACACCATTAAGAAACTGGAACTAGGGACGTCTGAGTGGCTCAGTTAGTTGGGCATCTGCCTTCAGCTCAGGTCATGATCCCAGAGTCCTGGGATCAAGGCTCCTTGCTCAGCAGGGGGCCTGCTTCTCCCCCTGCCTGCTGCTTTCCCTGCTTGTTCTCACACTCTTCCTCTCCCTTCCTGACAAATAAATAAAAATCCTTAAAAGACAAAAACAAAAAAACAAAAAAACACTGGAAGTAGGGGCGCCTGGGTGGCTCAGTTGGTTGAGTGGTTGCCTTTGGCTCAGGTCATGATTCCAGAGCCCTGGGATCAAGCCCCACATCCGGCTCCTTGCCCGGCAGGGAGCCTGCTTCTCCCTCTCCTACTGCCTGCCTCCCGCTCCCCCTGCTTGTGCTTTCTCTCTATCTCTTTCTCTGTGTCAAATATATAAAACCTTTAAGAAGAAGAAGAAAGAGAAAAGAGGAGAAGGGAGGGGAGGGGAGGGGAGAGGAGGCGAGACGAGGGGAAGGGAAGAGAAAGGAAGGGAAGGAGGGAGGAAAGAAAGAGATAGGAGCAGAAATAGAACAAACTTAACACCAANAAAGAAAAAGGAGAGGAGAGGAGAGGAGAGGAGAGGAGAGGAGAGGAGAGGAGAGAAAAAAGAGAAAGAAAAAGAAAGGAAACTGGAACTAGGTGGGGCACCTGGCTAGCCCAGTAGGTGGAGCGTGCAACTCTTGATCCCAGGCTTGTGTTCGAGTCGCACTTTGGGTGTGGAGACTACTGAAAAATAAAATCCTTATGGGACACCTGGGTAGCTCAGTCAGTTAAATGTCCAACTCTTGATTTCAGCTCAGGTCATGATCTCAGGGTCCTGGAGTCGAGCCCTGCATCAGGCTCTACATTCATCAGGGAGTCTGCTTAAGAGTCTCTCTCCCCGTCTCCCTCTGTCCCTCCCTCACTTGCACACTCTAAAATAAATAAATAAATATTTAAAAAATAAATAAAATCTTTAAAGAAACTAGAACTAAGAAAGAACATTTGAAAAAATATATTGACAAAGGATTTATATCAAGAATACATATGGGGCGCCTGGGTGGCTCAGTGGGTTAAAGCCGCTGCCTTCGGCTCAGGTCATGATCCCAGGGTCCTGGGATCTAGGCCCACATCAGGCTCTCTGCTCAGCAGGGAGCCTGCTTCCTCCTCTCTCCTCTCTCTCTGCCTGCCTCTCTGCCTACTTGTACTCTCTCTCTCTGTGTCAAATGAATAAATAAAATCTTTAAAAAAAAAAAAAAAAAAAGAATACATATGGGGGGCGCCTCGGTGGCTCAGTGGGTTAAAGCCTCTGCTTTCGGCTCAGGTCATGATCTCAGGGTCCTGGAATCGAGCCCCACATTGGGCTCTCTGCTCAGCAGGGAGCCTGCTTCCTCCTCTCTCTCTGCCTGCCTCTCTGCCTACTTGTGATCTCTCTGTGTCAAATAAATAAATAAAATCTTTAAAAATAAAATAAATTTTAAAAAATACA
>LNAC01000050.1:5072177-5100782 GCA_002007465.1 Ailurus styani
AAAAAAAAAAAAAAAATACATAAAGAACTTTTACAGCTCAATAAAAAGACAATCCAGAGGCAAAAAGGTAGGGATGGGGCCAAAAGACAGATATTTCACTAAAACAAACTAAAAAAAAAAAAAAGGTTTCACATGTGGGCTATACACTCCATGCATTGCTAAGGCACTTTGATAAATACCTTCCATACATTATACCTATTTCCCAACAACCCAAAGCAGGATGTTATTATTAATCCCATTTTACAGATGAAGATAACAATCTGACCTTGATGAACTTTAAGACAAATTTTTTTTTAAATATATCAATCCCATTATCTGCCCACCTTGGTGGACTTTAAATCTTTGGTGAAATTAAAGGGCAATACAGCAATACATAAGATGCCCTGAGTGAGACTCTAGGACTGCTGCCTCCCACTGGGTCCAGCCTTTGGCATACTTAAGGATACTGATAACAGCTCAGCACAGTTCTCTGTCGATAGTCACCTCATCAGGAAAGTCTTTGGGGTGGGGAGAGGTGAAACGGATCCTCATTTCAGGATCTACTCTGGAGACCTGATCCAGAAGGTAAGCAAAACGAAGGCCCCCTTGCTTGGGTTTATAGTTGGTAGAAAATCCACGGCTCAAGTTAGTAGACACTGCATTGTTGAACTGGACCTCTGAACTGTCCCGAAAACTATTAACATTCTGACCAAGAAGTGTCACTTCTTTCAGCCCCTACGAAAGGAAAATAAATATATCAGAAGCAAATTAAAACTTTTTTGGTAGTTTCATGCCAAATCACTAATTGAAATTAGGTGACCCTACCAAAAGCCATCCATAAATGTATTCTATTCTGTCTTTAACCCAATAATTTCACATTTGGGCATCTTGATTGAAGAACTCAACTTTAGAATTTTTAAAAACTTAAATAAAAATTACCTTCAAAGCATTTTTTAGAGTAGCCAAAACCTGGACACAAACTCAGTGTTCAATAGTAACGGTTAACTTATAACAAATAAATCAAATTAGGACAGCATTCTGCCAGTTGAATATTATATAATCATTGCGTATGAAGTATTCTTCCCAAAATATTTTGCCTAATTTTAATCAAGCTTTTAAACGTAACTTTCAATTTACCAGAATTCAGAGGAATATTTTAAACAACATGAAGAAACAATCAGACAAATCCAGCAATACCTGATCTTTTCAAAAATTTAATGTATCATTTAAAGCAAACAACAAAAAAGTGAAAGGGTTGTTTTAAATTAAGAGGGATTGAAGAAATACAAAAACCAAATAAAACAACAAATCTTAATCAGATCTTGGTTTAAAATAAAAAAAGCAATATGATATTTTTGGACAGGGGCACCTGGGTGGTTCAGTCAGTTAAGCATCTGCCTTTGAATCAGGTCATGATCCTGGAGTCCCATGACTGACCCCCATTTCAGTCCTCATGCTCAGCAGAGAGTCTGCTTCTCCCTCTCCCTCTGCTCCTCCCCGTTTGTGTTCTCTCTCTCTCTCAAATAAATAAATAAAATCTTTAAAAAAAAAAAGATTATTTTGGACAATTAAGAAATTTTAAGGAGCCCCTAGCTGACTCTGCCGGGTAGAGCTTGGGACTTTCAGGTCGTGAGTTCAATCCCTATGTTGGGTGTAGAGATTACTTAAAAATAAACAAACTTGGGGCGCCTGGGTGGCTCGGTCATTAAGCATCTGCCTTTGGCTCAGGTCATGATTCCAGGATCCTGGGATCGAGTCCCACATCGGGCTCCCTGCTCAGCGGGAAGGCTGCTTCTCCCTCTCCCACTCCCCCTGCTTGTGTTCCCTTTCTAGCTGTGTTTCTCTCTGTCAAATAAATACGTCTTTATAAATAAATAAATAAATAACTTCAAAAAAAAAAAAGAAAGAAAGAAAGAAAGAAATTTGAGAGCACCTGGTGGCTCAGGTGGTTAAGTATCTGCCTTCGATTCAGGTCACGAGTCCCATACTGGGCTCCCTGCTCAGGGAGAGTCTGCTTCCCCCTCTCCCCACCGCACCCCCTGCTTGTGCTCCCTCTAATAAATATTTTTTTAAAATAAATAAAAAATAATAATAAACAGAATGTCTCTATCCTGAAGAGTAAGTTCTGGTACTATGGGGGAGGTGGAAGGGGAGAAGTAGACGACTTGAGACCAGGAAGCACTTGGAGAGGAGGGGTATGGGGAATATCTCACAGAGCCTGTGAGCAGCCAGGGATCAAATCAAGGAACTGAAAATTGGGGAATGGCAGATGAGAAGAGAGCACTGCCAGAGCATAAGAACAGAGACAAAATGCTGACTGAAAACTGGAGCGGGGGCTAGCTCCCACAGTTCCTGAGCCAAGCAAGTAAAGAAACAGGGAAACTCTAGTGGAAGAAAAGCTCCATATTCCCACCTACATTCCTCCTCTTCAGGGCTGGAAGATCCAGGCCTAGAGTTAGTGGCAACCAGCTCCCAACAGGAAGAAAATAGCAATTATCTCCCCTCTGGTCTCTAATGGGACTCGCTACCCTCATCTATTCTCTGTCCCTCTACTAGTAAGCTGGCTCTGTGATAAAATGAAAAAGATATTTGGGAAGTTTCCCTAGAATGGACACATAAATCATTCTCTGATTTATTGCCAGGTAGTTTAAGAACATTTAGGGTCAGGGCACCTGGATGACTCGGTCAGTTGAGAGGCCAACTCCTGATTCTGGCTCAGGTTATGATCACAGGGTTTTGAGATCAAGCCCTCTGGTGGGCTCTATGTTCAGTGGGGAGTCTGATTGAGATTCTCTCCCTTCCCCTCTCCCTCTGCTCCTTTCCTCTGTCTCAAATAAATAGACAAATATTAAAAAAAAAAATTAGGGCACCTTGGTGGCTAAGTCTGTCGAGTGTCTGATTCGGCTCAGGTCATAATCTCAGGATTGTGAGATCGAGCCCCAAGTCAGGCTCCATGGCAGGCTCCATGCTTAGTGCAGAGCCTGCTTGTGATACTCTTTCTCCCTCTCCCTCTGCTCCTCCCCTTCCTCATGTATTCTCTTTCTCTAAAAATAAATAAATCTTAAAAAAAGAAAATGAAAGCATACAGGCACCTGGCTAACGCAGTTGGTAGAGCATGTGACTCTTGATCTCAGGGTTGTGAGTTCAAGCCCCATGACGGGTATGGAGGGAGGGAGGGAGGGAGGAAGGGAGGGAGGAAAATGAAAGGAAGGAAGGAAAGAAAGGGAGGAAGGAGAGGAAGGAAAGAAAGCGGCACCTGGGTGGCTCAGTCAGTTAAGCAGCTGCCTTCGGCTCGGGTCATGATCCCAGGGTCCTGGGATCCAGCCCCACATAAGGCTCCCTGCTCGGCAGGGAGCTTGCTTTACCCTCTCCCTGCCAGTCTGCCTACTTATGTACGCTCTGTCAAATAAATAAATAAAATCTTAAAAAAAAAAAAAAAAGGGGCGCCTGGGGGGCTCAGGGGGTTAAAGCCTCTGCCTTCGGCTCAGGTCATGATCTCAGGGTCCTGGGATCAAGGCCCGCATCGGGCTCTCTGCTCAGCAGGGAGCCTGCTTCTCCCTCCCTCTCTGCCTGCCTACTTGTGATCTCTCTCTCTCTGTCAAATAAATAAATAAAGCCTTTAAAAAAAAAAAAAAGACAGACACTTAAACTACAACTATCTTCCCAATAATTCAGCAAGGAAGTTACTATTTTATCTTCTTTTCACAGATTGGGAAACTGTGTTTCAAAGATAATAGTTAAGTGACCAGGGCACCAAAGCAGAGAATGATGCAACCAGAATTCACACTCAATCATCTGCTTCTAAACTCATGCTCTCTCCATTCCACTGTGCTACCTCCTAAGCAATCTTCATATGGATCTGCCTATAATTTATAAGCAGCAAATCAAAGATATTCACCCAGGTATGTCCTTCTGGCCAGGTATGGATTCTAAACTTATACAGCTCTTAGCACAAGCGGCAAAACAAGAAAGGTTGTCCTCATCCTCCTAAAAACATGCTTACAAGACATATGCCTAGAAAACTTTTTACCTGCTCTGAAAGCTTCCTCACTTCCTCTAGAATGGAAGCAACAGGCCGACTCCTCTCCCGGCCACGTGTGAAAGGAACAATGCAGTAGCTGCACATGTTGTCACAGCCTCGCATGATAGACCTGGGGAGAAAAGCCACCAAAACTTAGTAATAGGAATAACAGGAGTAGGATGCCTTGTGCCCACCCCAGGAGCAGGTCATAGCTCCCTTGGCATTATCCTTTGGCTCTGAATCCTCTGGGCACCATATTTACATTGGACCAATCTGAGAAATTTTTTAAGGCAAACATTTTTTTATTTTTAAAAACTACTATTTAAGAGTTCCTGGGTGGCTCAGTCGTTAAGCGACTCCCTTCAGCTCAGGTCATGAGTGAGAAAGGAGGAGTGTCTGGATGGCAGAGTGTTGGGCATTCAATTCTTGGTTTTGGCTCAAGTCATGACTTCAGGGTTGTGAGATCAAGCCCCTTGTCGGGCTCTGTGTGGAGTCTGCTTGGGACTCTCTCCCTCTGTCCCTTCTAACCTCCAGCCCCCACCCCACCCCCCAGCTCACACGCCTGAGCTCTCTCTCTCTACACCCCTCTTCAAAAATAAATAAATAAAAGTGAGAAAGGAGAAGTTCACTCCATCTCTTGCACAGTATCTCACACGAAGGCAGAAGTAGCACTGGGGCTTGTCTGGACTGGCATGACATCGGCATAGGTCTCATCCAGAGAGAGCAGCACGTTGGCAGCTTGTTGGCCTGACTCAGCAATAGCCAGCAGTCGAGGAAGATCCCGATAGGCATCTGGACCGGCCAAAATATCCACCATTTTCTCCCTGTTGAGAATCTCCTCCTTCAATCTCTCAGCCATGCAGCCTGGGAAGGAAAAAAAATAAGCACCTGTTCCCAAATTCATCTGGTCTCATGTCTACTTCTCCATATGCATTACCTCCAGCTAGGATCAGAGACAAGAGCACAGAAACTTCTCTAAGGGGCGCCTGGGTGGCTCAGTGGGTTAAAGCCTCTGCTTTCGGCTCAGGTCATGATCTCAGGGTCCTGGGATCGAGGCCCGCATCGGGCTCCCTGCTCAGCGAAGAGCCTGCTTCCCCCTCTCTCTCTGCCTGCCTCTCTTCCCCCTTGTGATCTCTCTCCTTCTGTGAAATAAATAAATAAAATCTTAAAAAAAAAAAAAAAAAAAAAAAAAAACTTCTCTAAGGGTTTAGCATCATCGCTCCTCAAATTTGCCCAATACTTCCAGAGCACTAGAACCTGTATCTTCCTACACAAGAAAACCACAAGAAGCAAGCAACTAAAGAAATTGAATTAAATGCCCAGAAAAAATTAAGCCATCACCCAAAAACATTTCTAGACATGAACCTTTTTTTAACTGAAATTTACCTGGTACTCCAAATAAAAATTTTTTCTCAGGAACTCATTTTAAAAAAAAAACTTATATACAACTGTACTTATATCCTTTATCCCTTTTCTAACCCATAATACTTGCTAAGACCTCTAAGAAATGAATTAACCATCTATGTTGCTATCTTCCATATCCCAGAAAACCACTATTTATCAGTAAGGCTATAGAATTTCAAAACAGAGGGGCACCTGGGTGGCTCAGTCAGTTGAGCATCTTGACTTTGGCTCAGGTCATGATCTCAGCGTCCTGGGATCAAACCCCACACTCAGGAGGGAGTCTGCTTCTCCCTCCCCTCCTCGACCACTCATACTCTCTGTCTCAAATAAATAAATAAAATCTTTAAAGAAAAAAAGAAGGGTTCGAACAGTAAATTTTATGTTGTATGTATTTTACCACAATAAAAAACAAAGTATTGGGGGGATTTCTGAAATTTCTAACAAAGGTATAGCCAGGGGCTTCTATAATGAAGGAACTGACATGAATCATTTCAGCTAATCCTTCCAACCTCCTACATCAGTTAGCACATTAATCTGTATAACAGGATATGCTCAACCATGTTTGGACCCTTCACCAAGAGAAATTAATTTAATAACTTAATTATTCCACAATGGACAGTCTGTTTTAAAATTAAAACACTGGGCGCCTGGGTGGCTCAGTGGGTTGAAGCCGCTGCCTTCGGCTCAGGTCATGATCCCAGGGTCCTGGGATCGAGGCCCGCATCGGGCTCTCTGCTCGGCAGGGAGCCTGCTTCCTCCTCTCTCCTCTCTCTCTGCCTGCCTCTCTGCCTACTTGTGATCTTTCTCTCTGTGTCAAATAAAAAAAATAAATAAATAAAATCTTTAAAAAAAAATAAATAAATAAAAAATAAAATTAAAACACTAACTAGGGTGCCTGGGTGGCTCAGTTGGTTAAGATGCTGCTTTTGGTTCAGGTCATAATCCCAGAGTCCTGGGACTGAGTCCCACATCGGGCTCCCTGCTCATCAGAGAGCCTGCTTCTCCCTCTCCCTCTGCCTGTCGCTCTGCCTACTTGTGCTCTCTCTCTCTGTCAAATAAATAAATAAAATCTTTTTTAAAAAAGTATTTAATAAAAAATAACATTAAATTCTGGAACCAAAAGGGTACAGAATATTCACTTCTGAAATGCTTCCAAGCTATCTAGATCATAGCTGTCCAACAGAACTTTCTAAGATGATGGAAATGTTCTTTACCTGTGCTGTCCAAACTGGTAGCCACTAGTCAAGTGCGGCTACTGAGCAGTCAGTACGTGATGAGAATGAAGAATGGAATTTTTATTATTTAATTTTACTTAAATTTTTTTTTAAGATTTTATATATTTATTCTAGAGAGAAACAGAGAGAGTGAGAGAGAGAGCATGAGCGGGGTGAGGGGCAGAGGGAGAAGTAGACTCCCTGCTGAGCCAAGAGCCTAATTCAGGGCTCGATCCCAGAACTCGAGGATCATGACCTGAGCCAGAGGCAGACACTTAACCAACTGAGTCACCCAGGCGCCCCTTAAATTAATTTATTTGTTTATGTGTTTGCTTTTTAAGATTTTATTATTTATTTATTTGACAGAATAGAGAGCAAGAAAACACAAGCAGGGGCAGTGGGGAGAGGGAGAAACAGGCTTCCTACCGAGCAGGGACTCGATTCCAGGACTCTGGGATCATGACCCGAGCCAAAGGCAGACATGTAACAACTGAGCCACCAGGACGCCCCTAAATTTATTTTTTTTAAGACTTTTCTTTTTTTTAAGTAATCCCTACACCCAATGTGAGACTGGAATTCACAATCCTGAGATCAAGAGTTGCATGCTCCACCGATTGAGCCAGCCAGGGGTCCCTAGTTTTAGTTAAATTTAATTAACCACATATAACTAGTGGCTACCACACTGGTCACTGCAGATTTAGATCTTCACTTGGGCATACATCAGGACTCAAGATGAAAGGTGCCTATGCTGTAAATTCATGCTGTTCTTTCAATCTCCAAACTCTCTCCTATCCATAACTCTATGCTGCCATAACCCACATTAGACTCTAGGAAGGACAGACTACTTTCTGAGTACCTATTACTTCAAGGCACCATGAAAAGCCCTTTTATGAGCTATATTTCATTTAATCCTATAGCCTCTGACGTCAAATACAAGTTACATGAGGTGTGTAACCATTCTTCAAACACTGGGAATCCAGCCTTTAAGGGTTTCCCAAGTGTGAAAACACAAAATCTGCAAATTACCGGATACCTAGAATCCCAATCCTCAGAGGTACTCGGGAGCGGAGCCGTTTCGTCTTCAGGGCTTTAAGCTGATGTAAACGATTCCAGATGGTCTGCTCAGCCTTCTCCCTACAAAGATCAAAAGGTAGAAGTGAACCTGAAAATAAACTAGAGCACAAGTTAAGAGTACAATAACGGAAATAAAATAAAAACACACTTCAACCCTTCAAATGAATATCTTTTAGGTTAAGGGAAGATAGGCAGGGAGCCAACTGAGGAAGCACCACTTGCTGTCACTCATCCTTCCCTCCTATCTCCAAACCTGACAAGACTCAGAAACAATCTACTTCACAAAGCCTCATAGAATTTGTCCACCCTGGGCGCCTGGGTGGCTCAGCGGTTTAAAGCCTCTGCCTTCGGCTCAGGTCATGATCTCAGGGTCCTGGGATCGAGGCCCACATCGGGTTCTCTGCTCGGCAGGGAGCCTGCTTCCTCCTCTCTCTCTGCCTGCCTCTCTGCCTACTTGTGATCTCTCTCTCTCTGTCAAATAAATAAATAAAATCTTTAAAAATAAATAAATAAATAAAAAATAATAAATAAAAAAAGAAAAAAGAATTTGTCCACCCTGAGGGTTACTGGGGGATGGGAGGGTAGGGACAGGGTGGATGGGTTATGGACATTGGGGAGGGTTTGTGCTTTGGTGAATGCTGTGAAAGATGTAAGCCTGATGATTCACAGACCTGTACCCCTGGGGCAAAGAATAATAAATAAATAAATAAATAAATAAATAAATAAATAAATAAATTTAAGAAAAACAAAAAGGAATTTTTCCACCCTTTAACTGCCCTATCACGTTAAGTATACTTTTCCCTGTAGTTAGCAACTTCTCTTTTATTGTTTGGTTTTTTACATAGTGCTTTCTGCTAGATGTTAGAGCTATTTGTATGTTTGCCTTAGTTCCCATATCAGACCAAGCTCCTCAAAGCCAGGCTCCATGGAAGAAGGTTTCATTTCTGAATCTCCCAAAGCCATGTAGTCCACTGTCTTATAGCAGAAACACTCCAAACAAAAATGCTGGATTATTTTAACACTAAGGAAATATTAACACTAACATGCTCTGTACACAGAAACAAAGTAAGAAATAGTATGTTCACTTCTGATGGATGCCACCGTCTCTGCACTGACTGCACCCTAACCTTTATGATGTGAATTACATCATGAACGTGTGCCATCACCTGCAAGAGAAACCTCAGGAAAAGTTGGGTGCCTCAGCAAACTCTCAGTTTCCTCATCTATAAAACAGGTATGATAATAGCATCTATCTCACAGGGTTGTTGTGAGAATTTAATTAGTTAGTGCATGCACAGTGCTCAGCACAGGACCTGATACACAGCAGATGCTCAGCAAACGTCAACCCAGTTCTATCATTGCTATTTCCACTGTTGTAAAATCACAAGTCCACTGACTGATCACAGGTCCGCCAGCCTGGCACCATTAACTCTAGCATAAAATATATTCACTCTCTAGATAAAGAACAAACTCTCACCTGATAGAACATGTGACAAGAAGGATCACATCAGCCTGAGTGGAAAGCAAGGGAAAAGAAGGGAAAATTATGATCTTTGAAATCTGCCTTATAGAATCACTATCCACGGCCCTTTTTTTAATTACTGTGGTAAAACATACATAGCATAAAATTTACCATTTTAACCATTTTTTAGTGTACAATTCAGTAACATTAAGTATATTCACATTGTTGTGCAACCATCACCACTATAAAGTTCCAGAACCATTTCATGTTCCCCAACTAAAACCCCATACCCATTAAACACTAACTCCTCATTCCTCTCCACTTCCCAGCCCATTTTTAACTTAGTTCCTTGCCTAAAAGTGAGCACCACCATAAAAGTTTCAAAAATAACTGGAACAAAAATACACCTTAGTTCCATGCTACTCACTTTACTCAAGGGAACTCACTTTCATAAGGCCATACCTTATTTCTGAAGCTACATCTAAAAACTGGCACAAATGCAGTGTCTCACCCAGGCCCAGAAAACAATGGAAGCAGAAAATGCACGTACCTCTTGAAGGTTCCTGGTCCGCAAGTAGCCACTCTTCTGTAAGATAGACCAGGCTATCTCTGTGTCATTCACATTCATCTGGCAGCCATAGGCCTCCAGGTAGACTGCAATGAGAGGGGGATTCCACAGTAGTAGACTAAAAGGGACCACATGTCTCAAAAGGTCTCCTTCCCAAGTGCCCCAGAAACATCTGAGGGAACTGGTCATCCACTATATCCCGCTGCCTAAATTCTAAGACAACATTAAGTTCCAGGTCTAGCCCCAAATTAATGACAGCCTTTCAGAACAAAAGAAATACTACATTATATATGTACATAATTACAGGCCATATCATTTAAAATACAGGAGAAACATGCACCTGAGAATCAAGGCAATGTGGTTATAAAAACAATTAGAAAAGGGAGGACTGCTGATAGTGTTGATTATCAACATGCGGGAAAAATTTAAATCCACACATTACACCCCTCCTTCTCACAACCTATAGTTCTCCAACCTATGAAGGGAGCAGCAATGGCCAAAGGGTACACAGAGCCAGAAAATAAAAATGAGGTAACCTCCTACAGTAACTTCAAACAAACAATATGAAATGAAAGCAAGCACTGGAGCGCCTAGCTGGCTCAGTTGGTAGAGCATGCAACTCTTGATTTTCAGGTTTTAAGGTCAAGTCCCATGTTGGGTGCAGAGTTTACTTAAAAATAAAATAGATGAGGGCGCCTGGGTGGCTCAGTGGGTTAAAGCCTCTGCTTTCGGCTCAGGTCATGATCTCAGCGTCCCGGGATCAAGGCCCGCATTGGGCTCTCTGCTCAGCGGGGAGCCTGCTTCCTCCTCTCTCTGTCTCTCTGCCTGCCTCTCTGCCTACTTGTAATCTCTCTCTCTGTGTCAAATAAATAAATAAAATCTTTAAAAAAAATAAAAATAAAAATAAAATAGATGAGAGAAAGGAAGGCAGGCAGGCAGGCTATATTATGATGTAAAACACATTTGCATCAAGTTTTAAGAACGTCAATTTCATACGGTCAAGTCCTTTGAAACTATATTCCTACACCAACTCCTGCCCCCCAGCACCTTTTAATCAACAGACCCAAATAAAGTCCAAAAAGTTAATGACAAAAAAATCCTATGAAAACCAACACAGAACATCAGTAACTTACAAAAGAAAGAAACAAAAAAAACAAACAAACAAACATCAGGGTTTTTTTTAAACCTTCCTTGGTTCACTTTCCTTATCTAAGGAAAAAAACACCAATAGTTATGTCAGAGAACTGAAGGGAACAACAAATATACATATTTACATATACATAAAGGACTACAAAATACCTAGCAGCAGTCACAAGATGTACATATTCCTTGATTTACTAATTTAATTCCTAGATATTTATCCTGGAAAAAAATTTCATAGGACACAGATATACATTTATATGTATATAAGTGCACGTATATATGAAGATACATATTATAGCATTACTTATATAAAACTTTTGAAACAATATCCAACTATAGGGGACAGGTACATCATAGTACAGCACAATGTAACATTTTATACCAATTTTTAAGAATTTAATTACAAAGGGGCACCCAGGTGGTTACGAAGGTAATTACAAAGGTGGCTCAGTTGGTTAAGCAACCCAACTCTTGATTTTGGCTTAGGTCATGATTTCAGGGTCATAAGATGGAGCCCTGCATGGGGCTCCGCACTCAGCAGGGAGTCTGCTTATAGATTCTCTCCCTCCACTCCTCTCCACCAGCTCCCATGTGCATGCATACGCTCTAATAAATAAATAAATCTTTAAAAAAGAAAAAAAAAGAGGGGCACCTGGGTGGCTCAGTTGGTTAAGTGTCCGCCTTCCGCTTGGGAGTCCTGGGATGGAACCTGGGACTGAGCCCCACATTAGCTCAGGTAGTCTGCTTCTCCCTCTCCCCCTGCCCTTCTCCCTCCCCCCACTTGTGGTCTCTACTCTCTTTCACAAATAAAAAAATAGAATATTTTTTTAATTAAAAAAAAGGGAAAAGGGCGCCTGGGTGGCTCAGTGGGTTAAAGCCGCTGCCTTCGGCTCAGGTCATGATCTCAGGGTCCTGGGATCGAGGCCCGCATCGGGCTCCCTGCTCAGCGAAGAGCCTGCTTCCTCCTCTCTCCTCTCTCTCTGCCTGCCTCTCTGCCTACTTGTAATCTCTCTCTCTCTCTCTGTGTCAAATGAATAAATAAAATCAAAAAAAAATTTTTAATTTAAATTTAAATTTTAAAAAAAGGGAAAAAAAGAAAATCTACTTAGGCATAAAGAGTGAATTTCTACAGCACCAACTGTGAACGCTTTCTTATGACTTAAGATGATCTAAAAATCAGAACAAAATAATTATAAGGTTTCCAAAAGTAACCAAAGAGAAGAGTTCCCAGGACTTCCACCCACCCTAGTTACATGGACCAAAAGTACGAGTTTCTTTTTTTTTTCTTAAGATTTTATTTATTTATTTGAGAGAGAGAGAGTGCACAAGCATACACAAGCAGGGGAAGAGAGAGAGGGAGAAGCAGACTGCCCACTGGGCACAGAGCCTGATGCAGGGCTGGATCCTAGGACCCTGAGATCATGAACTGAGCCAAAGTCAGACGCTTAATTGACTGAGCCACCCAGGCACCCCCAATTCTTTTTTAAAGATTTTATTTTTAAGTAATCTCTACACTCAACATGGAACTTGAACTCACAACCCTGAGGTCAAGAGTTGCACACTCCACCAACTGAGCCAGCCAGGCGCCCCCAAGTTTCTTTATACTGTTACTTGATGAAGTCTGACAATTCCAGAACCTAACAGCCCTCCCACCCTATTAACCCTCCAAAGCCGGGTCTGCAATGAAGAATAATTAAGAATCAGGCTGTGGGTGCTGGAAAGAAACAAAGAAGGAAGTCTGAAGAGAGAAGAAAAGTAAAACCAACCTTTTCTTTGCCTCCCTAAAAGTTCATCCACTGTGAGATAGGGGGGTGGGTCCTCCATGTCTGGTTTCTCTTGAGGAGCTGATGCACTTCTTAAAAAATGCTGAAAAGTTGGCCCACTGGCAAGCCTGGAGCTGAAATCCTTCCGAACTCCATCTTCCTGCTGCCTCTCTGCCCTGGGAAATGCAGCGCTGGCAACACTACTACACGCCCTGCAGGTCCTGAGCAGCAGCCAGGACACAGAAGCCAAGGGCCCCCACCTCTGTGCTTGCAGGACACACTGTAAAGGATGCATGGCACTAAATCAAAGCCCAAAGTCTGCAAAAGAATAACAGATACCAACAGCATTTATTGAACACTACATACAGGGCAATGCTGTAAACACATCCAGTGTATTAATATATTTAATACACAAAAAACCCAAGAAGACGATATTCTTAATATTATCCCTATTTTACAAGTTAAAAAACAAACAAACAAAAACTGGGGCAATTTGTCCAAAATCAGACAAAGGAGTGCCAAAGGTAAGATACGAATCCAGGTGGCTGTCAAAACAAGGGGTGATAGAGATGAGATGAGATGGTGTGACAAAATAACAAAGAAGTCCTTTGTGCCAGGAACAGTTTCAAGGGCATTAAATCTTCATTACAATCCTCACCAAAGGAGACAACAGATGGTACTATTACCTCCATTCAGAGACGAGGAAATAGACACAGAGAAGCTAAGGAACTTACCTAAGCTTCCACCTAAGCAACAGAGCCAGGACTCAAATGAAAGTCTCTATGACCACAAAGTCCATGCTCCGAGCCACCTTGCTGTGTTATGTTGCCTCCCATTACTATGAAATGCACTTACTATCTGAGGGCATCTTCCTTTGAGTTCCTTCAAATGGGATGTATCTAACGTGGGGCACCATATGTCTGACCAGTGACTCCTACCCTCCAAGAACCTCAAATTACTGCCTTCAAACTTTCTACCCAGGCCCTCTCACACATAGCTGGGGAGATGAAAACAGCACAACCTTTATAGATGGCAATTTTCCACCTTCCATTAAATTACACACATAAACACTTTGACCAAGCAGTTCCATTCCTAGATATTTATCCTACAGATAGAGTTTTACCTGTACAAAATGACCCATGTGTAAGGATATTCAGTGCAGTAGTGTTACTAACAGGAAAGGAATGGAAAAGACCTAATATCATCACCAGGGGACTATTTAAATAAGTCATGGCATATCCACGCAATGGGATAAAATGCAACTGTTAGAAAGTGAGGCTGTATCCATACATAACAAAAACAAGAAAGCAAAATGCCCAATAGTATCTATAGTATGCTATACTTTAATCTGCAGGGGAAGGAGCACAGGAATATTAAGGTACATACCTGTAAATGAACATAATATCTCTAGCATGCATAAGAAACAGTGGTTGCCTCCCAGGAAGGAACCCAGGTGACTCAAAGTACAAGAGATGGAGACACACTTCCCACCACACATCCTTAACAGACCTCACAATCTCCAGCCTGACTGCCTCACTCCAGTCATACCATTTTTGTACTGATCTTCACTAGCTTCTAGGCTCTTAAACACGCTGTTCTCTCTGGCCAGTGTATCTTCTCTCTGACTTAGTCAACTCCTATGCTTTTAGGACTCTGTTTCCTCCTAGAAGCCTGTCCTGGCCACCATTCTCCAAGTCTAAGCTGGGGTCCTCCTCTAGGTTCCCAAAGCCTCCTTCTAATCCCCATCTCAAGACTTGGCTGTTAATTACTACTTACACTTCCGCCATCCCTTACAGGCTGGGAGGTCCCTAAAAGCAGGGAACAAATCTCAACCATTTGTACATCTTCAACATCTCCCATTCAGTAACTGGCTCATGGCAGGTGCTGTACATGTAAAACGAGCAGCTGTAGCCTGTTACCTCTCTTAACTCGGTCACATGCTACCAGCACTTCAGGCAGGTGCAATGCTAACCTACATTCAAGCATCAGAGAACAGCAGACTTTTAAGTGTGAGCTTTGAAGTCACCCTTCTCTGCTGCTTACTTGCTGTGTGACCTTGGGAAAGTCAAATTCCTATCTCTGAGCTGCCAATTCCACGTCTGTAAGATAAAGATACGAGTAGTACCTATGTTCCAGAGGCATTGTGAGAATTAAAGAAAATATTAAAAACCCAACGTGGCATACAGTAGGTCTTCAATAACTGCACACTTGCAGCCCGCACCTCGTTTCATGAGAGATACAGAGCAATCCGGTTAATAGCACGATCTCTGGAGTCACAGCCTGCCCCGGCGGCTGCCTAGCCAGGTAACCCTGGACACCTGGAGAGCTTCTTAAACTCGGGAAGCTTCCATTTCTCCATGAGTCAAACGGGGATAGTAGTATCTGCGTCTGCTGTGAGGATCAAATGTGATTATGCAAATAAAATGCCTGCACAGCACAATGTAGGAGCCCCGGGGTGGGGGGGAGGGCGGGGGTGCGGCTCGGAAATTGGTAGTCGGCAATAACGACGAGACAGCAGCCTCATCTCAACAGAAGTAAACCTAAACGATAAAACATCCCAAACCCTTTGCTGGGGTGGCTGCAAGGCTTCAGGCGCGGTGCTTAGCGCTTCCCGCGGATTACCGTATCTAAACCTCACGGCAACACTGTAAAGCAGAGTCTATCATCCCCACTTCACGCGTGACGAGGCTAAGGCTCGGGGGCAAGGGGGGTGACGTGCCCAAGGTCACAGGCGAGCAGGCTGCGGGGCTGGGGCGCGAACCCCGACAGTCTGACTCCAAGGCGCGCGCCATCCTCCCCTCGAACACCGAGCATTTGCGGGGCTCCGCCGCCCTCCGGCCCCACGGGCCGACCACCTCCGCGGGCCGCGCCGCTCACCTCCCGAAGCCCGAGCGCCCGGCATCCGGCGACGGAAGCTCGCCTCAGCCAGCCGGGACGCCGTCTCAGCGTTCCGCGGCAGATAGCACACACGAGCCACTTCCGTTCCGCCACGCCTTCCGTCCGGGACGTCCCGGCGGAAGTGCGTCTCCCAGTACGGTCCGGGTGGGTACCCGTTCCCGGCTTTGTGAAGCCGCTGCTGCGCTGACCTGCGTGGTCGCCCCTGACCGTTCTGTGGCAACCGAGGGCTTGGAATGAGGTGAGTGCGAATTAATGTGCTCTAAATGTCAAACACACACCGGATGTCGAAGAAAGAGTGCAGAATAGTTCATCAGTCGTGTTTATATTGATTACGTGTTGGAGAAATATTTGGGATATACTGGGTTAAATGTAATTTAACTTAGTTTCACCTGTTTCTTTTTACCTTTTTAATGTGGCTACAGGGTAATTTTAAACTGCATATGTGGCTCACGTCCTCTTTCTACTGGACAGCGCGGCGCTATAGGTTAGACTTTACATTCACGGCCCCAGCCTGGACCCCCGGCTTCCGGGGGTGGGAGTTACAGACCCATAGTTAAGTTGCATACAGGGCACCTCCTCTTGGGTATCTAATGACTGACTCGAACTTAATACAGAACTCTTCACTTCCATACTCACGTCCGCTCCCAAAACCTGTACCTTCCCAGGCTAGACCATCTCCGTAAAGGACCCAGCCATCCTCCCAGTTACACTAGGAGAAATGGAGGAGTCACTTGATCCCCCTCTCCCTCTACATGGAATCTGTCAGCAAGTTCTGTCAGCTCTAACTCCAAAATATCTCAAATGTATCCGCTTCCCATGCTACAGCTTTAGCCCAGGCCGCCATCATCTCATCCGAAACTACTGCAGTAGGCAGCGAAGTGGTTTCCTTGTTTCTTATTTCCTACAGACTGTTTCCCATAGGGAGCCTAAGAGAATTTGTTTGGAGTGCCTGGGTGGCTCGGTGGGTTGGGCGTCCCACTTATGCTAGGGTCATGATCTCACGGTCGTGGGATTGAGCGCCCCCTGGTCAGCGGGGAACCTGCTTCTCCCTTTGCCCCTCCCCGTCTCTCTCAAATAAATAAAAATCTTTACAAATAAAAAAAGAGACTTTGTTTGTGTTTTATTGACTCAAATCACATCACTCTTCCACTGAAAACTCTGGGTGGCTTGTCATTGGTGTTGCGATAAAATCCAGATCTCCTCCTGTGTCCTGGGGCCTGCATGATCCTGCCTCTGCCCCAATTTACTTTTCCTAACATGTTCTCTCTAGTTGACTGCACCTCAACTCTGTAACTTTATTTTGCTCCTTCAATAAATACTCCAAGCATGTGTTTATATCAGAGGCTACTTACTATACTTTCTGGAATGTGTTTCCCCCAGATGATTTCTTGGCTGGCCCCTTCTCATTCTTCACATCTCAGCTTAAATACCAACTTTTCAGAGAGGCCCTCCCTGACCACCCCGTATAACCTGCTCCCATCATTATCACATCATTTTCTTTACAGTACTTGTCACTATCCCAAACGATGGTATCATTTGTTTACTTGCCGTTGCCTGTTCTCCAGGCTCTCAGCTCCCTGAGAGGAGGGACACATTCTGTCCTGTTCATTGCAACATCCCCAGGATCCAGCACAGAGCCTAATTCATGGAAGGGCTTAATAAATAATTGTTGAATGAATAAATGATTGCATTATATTTTGGTTTGGATTCTCCAGACACAGATCCCAAGACAAGGATTTGAGTGCAAGTCAGTGGTCTCAGGAAACACTAACAGGGTAGTCAGGGAATGAGACAGGGTAGGGGATGATAGCCAATAAAGAATGTTACCATGAAGGGCGCCTGGGTGGCTCAGTGGATTAAAGCTCTGCCTTTGGCTCAGGTCATGATCTCAGCGTCTTGGGATGGAGGCCTGAATCGGGCTCTAGAGTAATATTCAGGTTTACTGTGAAATTTTTTTTTACTGCGAAGGGAAGATGTCTTGTCCTAATGTGGCCATGGGCGGTGGCACCTGTGCCACACAGAGGCCCACTATTGTGGCAGCACCTACATCCAATATGAGTTATGGGGGGGGGGCATGCCTTCCACACTGCCAAGGGCGACAATGCCCCTTCTCCTTCCCTGGTGACCATCAAGCACTGCCCCTGTCCTTCCACGCATACCAACTCCCTGTTTTAGGTCCTGTTTATGGTATCATCATGGCCCTTCCCTCTTTACTCTTAGTCTTGTCCTCTTAGAGTCACAAGTGAGGAATTCTAGAGCGGGAAGCAAGCTAGTGTGAGAGTGTTCCAATGTGAGAGTCAGGGAAAAGTCAGGGTTTGAACTCAGGTCTCCAGGGCTCTTAGAACTGGCTCTTTCAAATCCGACCCTTCCCCTAGCAGCCCCACAAGGAGATGTCCCCTTCCCCCTTTGTGGTCAGGGTAGGAGGCTGCAATTCCATTGCCCATGGAACGAGGCTGGCAACATGAGGGACATTCTCTGTTATGCTGCACCACCCAACACACACACTCAACAGCCGTTCCCAACATCCCCTACTATCCTGCTCCACACACATACCAGCCCTCCTGGGAACCAGGGACCATTTCCCAACACCCTCCCCATAACATCTCACCACATTCCAACCGCAGCGCCTACTTTTAGTCGCCATGTTATGGAGTCTTGAACAGGGCTGTGTCTGGGACAATGAAGATGATGAAAACAGCCCATCCCCCAGATTCTGGGAGTTTAGAAGACTCTTTGTTCCATCTCACCCCAGGATCTCTCACCTGGGTTGCCATTCTCCCTTCCACCTAACTCTTACTGGTTGGTGATAGTTCTGTTACTGAGCTATTATTCCTCCCCTTCCCCTTCCCCAGTGATGGCTCAGCTATAGGACTTGTTTTGCCCAATGGAATGAGAGAGGACGGGCGCCTGGGTGGCTCAGTGGGTTAAAGCCTCTCCCTTCGGCTCAGGTCATGGTCTCAGGGTCCTGGGATCAAGGCCCGCATCTGGCTCCCTGCTCGGCGGGGAGCCTGCTTCCTCTTCTCTCTCTGCCTCTCTGCCTACTTGTGATCTCTCTCTCTCTCTCTCTGTGTCAAATAAATAAAATAAAATCTTTTTTAAAAAAAAGGAATGCGAGAGAACATAATGCAGACAGAGGATGTAGCCGTGCTTGTGCAATTTGCTTGTCTTTGAATTCCAGTCACTTGCCAGGAGAAAGTGCCCTGAGAGCTGATGTCCCTTCATCCTGGGCCCCAGAAAGAACATAGAGTGGACTTGAGCCGAACCCATACCTGGAGCAAAACCACCCAGCCAAGCACAGCTTATAATGGTCAAGCTGCAGTCAACACACAGCCCCAGGAGCATGAAAATAATGCTATGGCCGTGGCCACTGAGGTTGGGTTGGGTTTTTTATTCCCCCATAGCATTACAGCAGTGGGAGCTGATTTTTAGTATACTCCTTTAGATGAACATTAGCTCCCATGTCTCCTTCTGAGAGAAACCTCCCCTAAACCCCTAGAGTAGGTCAGGTCCCCACTGGTCCCTTTGCTATTTCCATGTCTGCTCAATCTGTATCACACATATGCTTGTGGGAGATCCTGCTGGATTTCTGTTCCCTGTGCATGGGGACCTGTCAGTCTTGCTCTCAGCAAATCAGCTCCTGGCCCCAAGAACTAGCACAGAGTAGGCATGCACTAGATATTTCTCAGATGAATACTGAATTGACAGATGGATGGGCAGATGGACGGATGCACAGGCAAGGTTGGAGTATCTCTGCTCACCTGCGTCTCCCCAGGTTTCCAGAACTATAATTCTGGCTCTGGCTAGTTATGTGACTTCACGTGGGCCTCAGTCCCCTCCTGTGGAGGCTTGCTTAGAACTGCTCAGTCCAATACAATAGCCATCAGCCACATGTGGCTACCGAGCACTTGATATGCAGCTGGTGTGAAAGAGGAACTAAATTTTATTTAAGTTTAATTCATTTTAATTTAAAAACTGATGCTCAATTATAGGAAAATTTTAGTGCATTTGGAAAAACTTGGGCATGTGAATCCACTTTTTTCAACTATAAATTTTATGAAATATAAATATAAATCAAGAATTTCCAATTGGGATGCCTGGGTGGCTCAGTGGGTTAAGCGCCTGACTCTTAGTTTCTGCTCAGGTCATGATCTCAGGGTCATGAGATCCAGCCCCACTTTGACCTCTGTGCTCAGCAATGGGGTCTACCTGAGATTCTTTCCCCTCCATTTCCCTCCCCCTCTGCTCCTTCCCCTGCCCACTCTCTCACTCTCTAAAAAATAAATAAAATCTTTAAAAAAATTAATTTCCAGGGGTGCCTGGGTGGCTCAGTCATTAAGCATCTGCCTTTGGCTCAGGTCATGATCCCAGGGTCCTGGGATTGAGCCCCGCATCAGACTCTCTGCTCTGTGGGAAAGCCTGCTTCTCCCTCTCCCACTCCCCCTGCTGGTGTTCCCTCTTTCACTGTATCTCTCTTTGTCAAATAAATAAAATCTTTTAAAAAAATTAATTTCCAGTGAAAATTTGGCACCTAGAGATGTGCTGTAGGTATAAACTACACACCAGATTTCAAAGAATTAGCACCAAAAAAAAGTAAATCTCAATAGATTTTTATATATGGTAAGTGATCTTTTTGACATACTGAGTTAAATAAAATATATTATTGAAGTTATTCTCGGGGCTCCTGGATGATTTAGTCATTTAAGCATCTGCCCTGGGCTCAGGTCATGATCCCGGGGTCCTGGGATCGAGACCCGAATCGGGCTCCCTGCTCAGTGGGGAGTCTGCTTCTTTCTCCCCCTACCACTTGTGCTCTCTCTCACTATCTCTTGGTCTCTCAAATAAGTAAATAAAATATTTTAAAAAATAAGGGGCACCTCGGTGGCTCAGTGGGTTAAGCATGTGCCTTCAGCTCAGGTCATGATCCCAGGGTCCTGGGATGGAGCCCCACATCGCAATGGGGTTCCTGCTCCGCTGGGAGCCAGCTTCTCCCTCTCCCACCTCTATTCCCCCTGCTTGTGCTCTTTCTCTCTGTGTCAAATAAATAAATAAAATCTTTTAAAAAATANGCCTGCCTCTCTGCCTACTTGTAGTCTCTCTCTCTGTGTCAAATGAATAAATAAAATCTTTAAAAAAAAAATAAATAAAAAAAAAAAATAAAAGGTAGCTACTAGAAAATGTTAAATTACACATGTGATTCACGTATTTCTAATGGATACTGTAGGGCCAGGATGTCTCCAAGGTGCACATTGCTCTGAAGCAAGAAAGACCTGGTTTGAATCCAAGCTCAGACACCTCAGAGCTGTGTTACTCTGACCTAGTCACTTTCCCTCTCTGAGCCTCAGTTTCTGCACCTGTGAAATGGAGATCATAGGTGTGTGGTGAAGATCCAATGAAGAGGGCGCCTGGGTGGCTCAGTGGGTTAAAGCCTCTGCCTTCAGCTCAGGTCATGATCTCAGGGTCCTGGGATCGAGGCCCGCATTTGTCTCCATGCTCAGCAGGGAGCCTGCCTCCTCCTCTCTCTCTGCCTGCCTCTCAGCCTACTTGTGATCTCTCTCTCTCTCTGTCAAATAAATAAATAAAAATCTTTTAAAAAAAATCCAATGAAGAAATGTATGCAGAGTGCCTGGCAGAGAGAAAGCACTCTCCAATTATAAGCTCTCATTACTGTTACTGATTTTCTGGACAGCACAGGCAAGTAGAGAGTTATAAATGTGGCATACTCACATCCAGCCAGCACATTACAGCTTGTAAAGAACACCCCACAAAGCTTGTTCCAAGTGTCCCCTCCTCTGCAGGAAAGGAGCCTGAGGCTCTCTATGATGTGTGGGTGGGTGTGTGTGTGTGTGCGGGTGTGTGTGTTTAACATTTCATTTATTTGACAGGGAGAGAGAGATAGAGAGCATAAGCAGAGGGAGCAGCAGCAGAGGGAGAGGGAAAAGCAAGCTCCCGGCTGAGCAAGGAGCCCGATGTGGGGCTCGATCCCAGAACTCTGAGATCATGACCTGAGGCAAAGGCAGACACTTAACCGTCTGAGCCACCCAGGCGCCCCTCTATGATGGTTTTTAAATAGGTCCACATATTTTCTGACATTCCTTTCTTCAATAAATGGAGCCTAATTCCCCTCCCCTTGGATGTCGGCTGGGCTTAGTGACTCCCTTCTAATGACCAGAATAAAGCAGAACTGACAGTCTGAGATATCCAAGACTGGGTCATGAGAGGCATTGTTGATTCCTCTTGGCTCTCTCTTCTGTGTCACTCCCTCTCGAGCAGCCCTATAGTTAGGCCCATGGGGTAAGGAACTGGGGCTTCCTGCCAGTAGCCAAATGGGTGAGCAATATTAGAAATAGATCCTCTGGCCCCAGTCAAGCTTTCCAGTGAGGGCAGCCCCAGCCAATACCTCGACTACAACCTCATAAAAACCCCGATTCAACATCCCAGCTTAGCCTCTCCCATATTCCTGATCCACAGAACCTGAAAAATAACAAACATTCATTGTTTCATGCTGTTAGATTCGGGGTTAATTTGTCACACAATAACAGATAACAAATACGCTTTCTCTAGGGCCCTGTGGTTAAAGGTCTGCTCTCCTCCAGGAAAAGAGTCCCAGTCCTGGGTCTGGTCCATCTTGGGACTACGGAGGCCTCTGAAGAGTCTGGAGGCCAAGGCACAAACCACAAACACTAGGCCAGGCTGCCCATGTGCTCACAGGCTGTTTATTTGTCCAAGAGGAAGGAGGCGAGAGGACGAAGAGAAAAACCGATGCCCCGGGTGGTGGAGCTGAGGGGAGAAATGAACAGAAAGTTCCTCCTCTTTCTCTTGCCATGGACCCCAGGGAACTCCAGCTTCAGATGAGGCCTCTGAGGGGGGCTTAGGGGCCTCTAGGAGGCCCGGCAGTTGTTGTCTGGGGTCAGGATCCCCACAGGGGCAGGTCCCAGGCTCGGAATGGCTTTTGTGTACACAAAATATCTCTCTGCAAAAGGCACTGGTGGGGGGAATGGTGGGGCAGCTGGGAGGCTGCCTCATCACAGGCAGGATCACTGTGTCCTGAGTCCAGGTCCCAGTCCCAGAACTACCCCGGCCTCCCTTAGAAGCTGGGACTCCGCACTCCTATTCCTTTCCGCTCCCTTCCCTCAGCCCAGTGGTGAGCAGGCAGTCAGCGGAGGGCCAGGTCAGGCCAGGTGGCAGACACTCTCTCTTCAGGGCGAGTACATCCGGGGACCTCTAGGCCAAAAGCCCCAGGCGGGTGACTTTGGCCGAGAGGAAAGAGTGGATGATGAAGACCATGGTTTTCGGGCACGAATGCAGGTCCAGCTGCTGCAGGGTGGATGGAGAGAAGGGTCAGGAGCCCCACCAGCCTGGCCTCCAGGACAACATAGCCCCCCGCCCCCTCCACTCACAATCTCTCCTTCAGCACCCCCGAAGTCCAGGAAGAGGAGGCTGGCACCGTCATCCGAGGACATCTGCAGCTTCTCAAAGGGCTGTCGAAGCAGCACGGCTCGGGCCGCGCCGGGCTCCGCCGCCCACAGTGTGAAGCCCTTGTCGATGTGCACGGAGAGGCTGCAGGGACGGCCGTTCCACGTGCAGGCTGGGGGGGGGGGCATGTGGGCACGGGCACAGCTGGCACCTCAGAGGCCAGGAGCCCCGCGGCTGACCCTCGCCAGTGACTCCACAAATGGGGCTTGAGTACCACTCGGGATGGGGAGCTCACTGCCTGGTACGCCATGTGTACGTTCACCCAGCGTGGAGTTGCCCCCACCCTCAAATACAGAAAAACGGGCACTCAGAGAAACTCTACCCCACTTCAATCCCACGTCCAGCAACTCCAGAAGTGTTCGGAAGCCCACTCCCTCTCTCCCTAGAAAGGTATCAGGAGAACCACCGAGCATACCCCTTGGAGACCTTAGAGACCCCTAGAACTGCCCAGTTAAACAGGAATTTCAGATAAGCAATGGATAATTTGGACATATTTACACTAAGAAAGTATTCGTTGTTTATCTGAAATTCACATTCAAGTGGGTGTCCTATAGTTTATCTGGCAACTGTACCCCAAGTGCCATCTCTCACATCCTCACCAGTGGAATCACAAAGCCAGGGCAAGAAAACCCAGGTCAAAGAGTCTTACTACCTACTGGGGCACATGCACATCCGAAAGAAAGAGCTCTTAGGGACCCCAAACCCCACTTCGTAACCCCCTCCTGAAGCACCCTACAGAAGGAAGTTTGAATGCCTCTAGGGATGAGAGGCTCATCACCAGAGAGGCACTCCCAGATCCACCCAGCCCACCTGTAGACACCTCCTGCACACCCTCAGCAGCCCGGTGGCAGCCATCCACCAGCTGGCGGGTCCAGGCGGCCAGCTCCTGCGGCGACTCCACGCTGAAGAGGTGAGTGTCCACACCATGACGTGTGCCCGTGCGTAGGGCGAAAGAGAGCTCCGCATCGTAGGGCACCGAACCCTTGGAGGGGCCTGAGTGCACCAGCCTAGGGGCAGTAGGGAGAGGGTGAAGTGTGACATCTCAGACAGTGGGGAAATAGGCCACAGGGGTGATGACCCAGGGAAGGGACCCTGTGACTCCTTTACCACCTCATCAGAGAACAGGACTCCCAGCTGCACCCTGACGGACTCACAGGGGCCTGCCTCCTGCCACCCTCCCCCTTGCCCCCTCAGTTCCCCCCATACTAGTGTCTTCAAACACGCTGAGCACATTCTTGCCTAGTCTGCACATGCTGTTTCCTCTGTCAAGGGCACTCTTCCCTGATGACCTGCATGGCGCACTCCCTCACTCCCTGCAGCTCTTTGCTCAAATCTCATATCCTCTGAGAAGCCTTCCCTGACCTCCCTGTCGAAAATAGCACCCCTGGCACTCCCTAGCCTTACTTTTCATCATGATACCAGAAATTATACTTATTCTTTATTTGCTTCACTTGGCTTTTGGTTGTCTTTTTTGCTAGAATATCATGTAGGATACAAATTTTTGTTTAATCGGTTCACCACTCTCTTCTAAGCAACTAAAGCAATGCCTGGCATGTAGTAAGTGTTCAATAAGCAATTGTGACCTGAATTAATGAGTCACTTGATTAGTTTGGCAATCCATGACCTGCTTATTCCTGGTTGACAGCTGGCTCCTGACCCATGGGCTGGAGCCCCATCTAGGGGAAGAGACATGAGCAGCAAGGGCCCAGGTACTGGGCTTGATTCCCACTTGCTGTGTCACCTTGGGCACTCACTCCCCCTCTCTGGGCAAAAGACTCAGAGTTCTGGCCCTTAGCCCTCTTTGCTCCTCACTCCACATTCTCTCTCTCATAACTTCGGCTACCGACTAGAGCTGCTGCTGACACCCAGTTTCCCATTTTCCAGCCCGGAACTATAAACCCACAACTCCCCAAGATTCCTATCCAAGTCCCTATCCGTCCCCCACACAATTTACACTCAACTCGGCATCTTGCTCCAGCCTCCCCCTTTTGCACTCCCACCCCTAGTCCCACTGCTCATCCAGACACAATCTCCAAACCTCCCATTCATCCATTCATCCTGGACACCTCCTTCACCCTCCCCATCTGGCAAGCACTAAGCCCAGTTAATTTTACCACCCATGTGTCTTCCAATGCAAATGCGGCCTTTCTTCTCCATCTGCTGCCTCCACCCACCCCCACCATTTCTCCTGCATGACTGCACCAGCCTCCCAGCTTCCATCCTGCCCCCTCCAGTGCATTTCCCACGTGGCAGCCACAGGGATTCTTCTAAAACTCATCCCAAGTTAGGGCACCTGGGTGGCTCAGTCAGGTAAGCAGCAGACTCTTGATTCCAGGGCAGGTCATGATCTCAGGGTCGTGAGATCAAACCCTGCTTTGGGGGCGCCTGGGTGGCTCAGTGGGTTAAAGCCTCTGCCTTCGGCTCAGGTCATGATCCCAGGGTCCTGGGATCGAGGCCCGCATTGGGCTCTCTGCTCCGCAGGGAGCCGGCTGCCTCCCCTCTCCTCTCTCTCTGCCTGCCTCTCTGCCTACTTGTAATCTCTCTCTCTGTGTGTCAAATAAATAAATAAAATCTTTAAAAAAAAAATTCTGCATTCAGCAGAGAGTCTGCTTGGAATTCTCTCCCTCCTTCTCCCTCTCCTTCTGCCCCTCCCCCTGCACACTCTCATTCTCGCTCTAAAATAAATAAATAAAGAGGGACCTGAGTGACTCAGTCAGTTGAGCGTCTGCCTTCCACTCAGGTCATGATCTCAGGGTCCTGGGATCGAGCCCCCACATAGGGCTCCTTGCTCAGCGGGGTATGGGGTGCCCGGGGAAGGGGGAGAGGTGGTCTGCTTCTCCCTCTCCCCCTCCCCCTGCTTGTGTTCTCTCTCTTGCTGTGTCTCTCTCTGTCAAATAAATAAATAAAATCTTTAAAAAATTTAAAAAATTTTTAAAAATGATAATTAAAAATTAAAATAAATCTTTTTTTAAAAAGCTTAAAAAATAATTTTTTTAAATTTAAAAACACACACACACACACACACACACACACACACACACCTCACCTCACTCTCAGGCTAAAACCTTTCTACCGGGCCACAACTCTTAAGATAAAGTTACTTGCATTCCTTGACCAGGCAGGAGAGGTTCTGCAAAATCGGGCCTTGCCAGCTCCCTGTCTCGTTTCTCTGCATTTCCTTTGTAGAGTCTACATCCTGCTTATAGCACACTCGGAGCTCCATGAACACCCTGTAGCCCTTAATACTTCTATACCTTTGACCATGTTGTTCTGTATAAGATGCTCTTCCACTCTTAAATAGCAAGCAAACTTCTACTCATTCGTCAAAGTCCAGCTCAACAGCACCTCCTGCTAAAGCCTTCCCCATCAGGCCAGGCAGAGCGAAGGGGTTCCTACAACTCTGCACTGTGAAGGCTGCTCCTAGGTCAGCCTCCCCCACCAGACTGGGTGCTCCTTCAGGGCAGACTGTTGGGATCAGCTTCCTGTTCCCTGAACCATGCTGCACAGATAGGGGCAGAGTAGGTGTAAATCAGTGAGTGACTAGTGGGACCTCATATCCTTCTCTTGCAAGCCCCCATTTTACAGATAAAGAAACTGAGGCCAAGACAACATAGAGACTTGCTTCAAGTCACCTGGCAAATAACTCAGGGCAGAATGAGGCTGGAATCCCTTACCTGAGGCCCATTGAGAGCATCACCCCCCAACCTCTGGGTGAGACAGACACCCCTGCCTGCCCATGGATACCTGGTGGCAATGAGGGGGGCAGTACGGGCTGGCTGGCTCAGAGCCTCACGGGTCTGGGGTAGATGGCAGTAGAGAAGCAGCTCCTTCTCGGTCAGCAAGGCCAGGGTGGGTGCTGTGCCCCCAGTGGGCAGCTGCAGGGGGCAAGGCAACAGTGAGGTGGGGCAGGGAGGGGAGAGGTCAGAATGCCAGGGTAGAGTGGGGTGGTGCCTGGGAATGTGGTTAGCTCTGGGGCAGGGGTCAAGGTGGGGGACCGCTGCCTGGCCCAGCAGGCACCTGCTCAGTCAGCCAGCCGATCTGCTTGATGTCCTGGCTCCCAGCTGTGCTGGTGGCCGCCAGCAGCGCCTGCAGTTCATCCTTAACCCAAGGCATCAGAGCGTTGACCTGGGCCTGGATAGCAGCTGCCCATGACTTTGCGCTAGCCTCATCCTTGGCCCTCAGGAAGAGGGTGTCTTGGCCATCTGCCGAACAGATCTCCAAATACCTGCGGGCACAAATAGAGTGGAGGGGAGGACCAGTGTGCTAGGCTATAGCTGCCCAACCTTGAAACCCCACTCTGCAAAACCAGGAGGAACCGCAGGGTATCCATGAGACAATCAGGAGCGACACTCCCTTCGGGAGCTTCAGACACAAATGGGGCTCCATGGGGCCTAGGGACAAGAGACTATGACACGTACACACATAGGCATGTATATACAAATTAAACACATATGCAAACGTGTGTGATGGGAGCCCAAATCACTGTGTGAGGATTCATGATCTTGCTTTTTTTTTCTCCTGGTTTCTAAGGAGAAGGATTCTCCTGCTGAGCCAGCTCCCTGCTCCTCCCCTGTGGCACAGGACGCAAGTAATAAACTAACGGGGGCGGGGGCGGGGGCGGGGGGAGAGCACAGAAACTGAGAGGCCAAGGCAGTCTACATAAAAAGAGCTGGAGGAGTGGAGAAGGGAGAAGGGAGGGAGGAAAAAACCCACGTGGACAAGTGTGGGGGAAGGGTTTCCGGGAGGTACCAAGAGGAGCAGTGACAGGGAAAGGATTTTAAAATGTCATGTGGACCATGAAAGATTTGCTCTTCTTTGCCCTTTCTGTCACAGAGGAAGTGGGGCAGAAACTGGAGGATGGCTCACACAACACCCATTCGAACTCCCTTCCCCTTTGCCTCCCTCTAATGCAGAACTAGAAAGCAAAGTACTTGAACTCCCACCTCCCTTGCAGCCAGGGCTGGCCACCTGACCCAGGTCCAACCATGAGAAAAAGACAGAAGTCTCTGGTGAGGACGTCCCTTCCCAACTGAAGGTAAAGCTTCCCTAGATAGGGTGGTTACTCTCCAAAGATGGCCTCCACCAAATCCATCCCTCCCTGTCCACACAGTCCACCTCTCTCATCAAGAGGTGAAGTTTCTTTCTCTTCTCCCTGACCTTGTAACTTGGTTTGACAAATAAAATGTGACAGATGTGACATTCTGGCATTCCCAAGCCACCACGAAGTCCAAGTACCCTGGGACCAACTACCCTGAGAGAAGAACAAACAAGGCACATAGAAAGGCCTTGTGGAAAGAGGAATGCTTAGCCAGCCCGGGCTGTTCCAACAATTCTAGCTGAGGTAGCAGCCATGGGCGTGAAGCAGCCATCTTGTACTTCCAGCCCCGGCAGATACCACATAAAGCAGAAGAACCGGACAGCCGAGCCAGCTCGGATTATAGAATTATAAGAAATAGGGGCAGTTGGGTGGCTCAGTCATTAAGCAGCTGCCTTCGGCTCAGGTCATGATCCCAGGGTCCTGGGATCGAGCCCCGCATCGGGCTCCCTCCACAGCGGGAAGCCTGCTTCTCCCTCTCCCACTCCCCCTGCTTGTGTTCCCTCTCTCT
>LNAC01000050.1:5101077-5123118 GCA_002007465.1 Ailurus styani
TCTCTCTCTCTCTCTCTCTCTCTCTCTGTGTCAAATAAATAAATAAAATCTTAAAAAAAAAAAAGACTGAATGAACTGTTATCTTCCAAGACACTAAATTTTAGGATGGTCTATTATGCAGCGAAAGAGCAAAATACCAGGAGAAAAGCTCCTTTGCCTTTTGCCTTCTTCCCGTCAGGAATATGGACACAGGCTTAGCCACTATTCTACCTCCAAGAAGAAAATACACAATAAAAATGGCAGAAGGAAAAGTTAGAAGCTTGATTCATTAAGGGCATTCTTGAGTAGTGATAAAAGCCTAATTAGCTGACCCTGAACCATTTCTTAAACATGTGGAAAAATAAACCCTTCCTTTATATTAGCCATTGCTTATTGGCGTTTCTGATACTTGCAGCCCAGTGTAATCCTAACACTTAGTAAAAGTGTGAAATATTTTACATTACATTTTGGTTACCAGATCATGCTCCTTTGACTGGGATACTTAGTGCTGATAAGGAACCGCAGTTATATCTAAGTTACCTGTGTTACACACGTTCACATGCTCAAGCACGTGTGTACATGCATACACACATGTGAATATTAACATAAACATGCACAAACATATATGCACAAATCTCCACTCACACCCATGCAAACGCTCACATATGCACACAAACGCTTGCATTTACATGTCAACTCCACATGTACACACAGAAAATACATGTACACACACACTTCAGGTGTTGTCTGGGATCAGGCTGGGAACCATGATTAACCTAAGATTCGGTAAGTCTCAGGAAGGACTAATACCACCTCACCTTCATCCAACACAAAAGGCCACTTTGGGGGATACCTTAAGGGACCTGTGAATCACTAGCTCTTGCCTCACGGGGACAGGCTGGGGCTGGGATAGTGGGTAGGGCTAGGAGATCTGGATGCAGAACCTCCAGGCCAATGTTGGGCATTGGCCTGGCATTGAACCTCAGCTGTAACTAGGACCCACAGCACAGGCCTTTTATGCTCAGGCTATGTATACATTACCCCTGATACTGCATACCCCACTTGATCAATGTATTCTCCACTAAACCACCACCATCAATAAGGCACCTGCAGTTTCTAAAGCAGAGAGGACTACCTGGAATGAAGCAAGTTCCATCCCTTCCTGGGTGTGTGATCTTGGGCAGGTTACTTCCTCTGTCTGTCCTCATCTACAAAAGGGGGTGAAATAATAGGCCTTTGCTCGTAGGGTCGCTGCGAGAGTTAAATTAAATTGTGCATGGTAAACACTCAATAATATGGGCTGTTACCAATCTTTTTACCAGTGAGCTGTTAAGGGCTGCTCATATGTGAAGGACGGTAACTTTCCACAGCCCTGACACGAATGTTACTAGACATCTATGAACCTCAGCAGAGTTAGAAGAGACTTGAGGGGATCACTGAGTCTGGAAACTTTATTTCCCAGTGAGGCATGTAAAGGTCAGTGAGGAAAGGTCAGTGAGGTCAGTACAGTTCAGGAAGAACCAGGACTAGAACCCAGGGCTCTTCCACAGACCAAGCTCCTCCTCAGATGTGAACTGCTCAGAGGAAAAAGAGAGAAGCCAAACGTACCACCATCCTCTTAACTTCACTCTTACATCCATTCAACAAACATTTCTTAAGCCCTACTATGTTCAGGCATCGTGCTGGTCACTCGCAACACAGAGCTAGCTTTCCTTTGGCCCCCACTCAACACCACGGCATATCTGTCTGAGTTGCCCCCACCCAGAATTACCTGGGCTCCGGGTCACTGGGGGTGCACCTCCTCGAGACATATGCCATCTTCAAGGACATGTGCTTGGCATCACTGAGGTCCCGGGGTGGGGGGCCAGGGGAAGATGGCTGTCGCTGAAGGGGTGAAGCAGGAGGCGAGTCCCAGCCAACCGAGGTCCCACTGGCAGAGTTCTTGAAGTATGGCGAGACCTCCTTCATGTACTTGACTGGTCAGAGGACAGGTCAGCAGTTACTGTCATGACATGGGCTCCCATGCAGCACAAATCACGACTGTCACTAATTTATAAGAGTTTAATTTATGTCCCATATCACTATCTTCCTCTAGGTTGAAGTCTCTGACAGAGCAGCAGGGTAGAAAATACTGAATGCATGCCAACCTCCATGCTCTCCTGTTTGCCCTGGTTTATAGACCCATGTCCATGCCGCCTGGAAGAAAAACCACACTTCCCAGCCTCCTTTGCAGCTAGGTGTGGCCATATGAATAAGTTCTAACCAAGTAAGAAGAAGTATCTGGACCTTTGGGACGGCTGCTTAAAGGGACTGGACAACAGCCACAACAAGGCAATCAAAGAGCACTGAGACAGGAGTCAGGAGGTAGGAGTGCTCTTCTACTGGCCCACTGTTTGCCTCTATTTCTTCAGCCTGCTCATCTGCAAAGAGGAGATGTGGAATGAGATAGTTCTTTGGGACCAGCTGCCAATTGTCCTCCAAGATAGAAATAGCCTTCCAGATTGAGACTTCCTTTTCCAGGCTCCCTTACAGCTATAAGTGCTTATGTGACCAAGTCTGGCCAATAGGATGAGAGCAGAAGGGATGTGTGCTGCTGCCGAGGTCTGCCTATTAAAGAAAGAGGCAAGCCCTTCCTCTCCTCCTCTTTTCCCCTGACAGGGTTGAGCTGGCTGGAACACAGACTGGTGAAGTGCCATCTTGACCATGAGGACATGAGCCACAGTCTAAGGAAGGCTGACCAACAAGACGGAGATAAATGGATGCGATGCTGACACCTTAGAGATGCCATGTCAGACATGGTCCTATTACCTAAGAAAGCAAGAATTTCTGTTATATGTATTTATAAAAGATATAACAGGGAGAGAGAAAGCACGCAAGTAGGGGAGGAGCAGAGGAGAAGGGAGAGGAATAAGCAGACTCTGCTCTGAGTGCAGAGCCCTATGCAGGATTCGATCCCAGGACCCTGAGATCATGACCTGAGCCAAAACTAAGAGTCAGATGTTCAAGTGACTGAGCCACCCAGGCGCCCCAGGACTTCTATTATATTTAAGCCACAGTCTTTTATGAGTCTCCTGTTACAGTAGCACAGTTTGTACTCTAACCAATATAGGCACTCTAAGCTCTGACCAAACATCACTGAGTAATTATAGTGGACACCTTCTAGAACAGCACTGTCCCACAGGGTTTTCTGTACTTAGGTAAACCATATATACACTGTCCAATATAGTAGCCACTAGCCACATGTGGCTATTGAGCACTTGAAATTTGGCTAGTACAAATGAGGAACTGAATTTTTATTTTTATTTAATCTTAATTAATTTAAAATTAAATCCAAATAGGCCCTTGGAGCCAGTGGTGACCACAACAGAGTTCTAGAATAATAGCCCAGATCTACTTCTCTGCCCAACTGACCCATAAATTCATGTTCTAACATGTGAGCCTGCCCTTCTGGCTATGCTAGTTAGACCAAGGTGAACACCTGACCCACACTAGGCTGCCCAAAGTGAGACTGGGAGAGATTCCAGACTGGTGTCCTAAACAAACATGAATGCTATGGGGGCAACTATCTTCTGCTGTGGGGACAGAAAAGAGGAGAAAGCTGGCTTATAGAGAGAATTAGTGGAGATGCATGTTGAGAGATAGAGGGAAGGCCCTGCCAATCACCTGCTTATGCTCCCATTTCTGATACTCGTCCTTTAGAAAGTCGAACTGCCATCCCAACAGGAGTTATGATATTTGCAACCAAAACATTCTTGATTGGGGCCTGGATCCATGCTTTTTTAGAAAAGGAAGATCTCACTAACAATAGCAGCTAAAGGTAAAAGGCCTCTATGATGACGAGTTTGATCTGAGAAGAGCCTGATGGGAGTAGAGACTCAGAAATAAGTCGGTTTTCTTGAGTATCTACTATGTACCAGGTATTGGACTGGCCTTAGGTAGGATTGGGATGGTAAACCTATGCACTTGAGTTACTATTTCTTTATCCCTTGCTCATGGAAGACATCATAAATCAATCATAGTATTCTATGGCATGCACTACCGAGCCACTGAGGCTGATTGGTAATAAAATATTTTGGTCATTCTTGCTATATTTATTAGAGGTGCCTGGCTAGCTCAGTTGGTAAAGCATGCGACTCTTGATCTCAGGGTCATGAGTTTGAGCCCCATGTTGGGCATGGAGCCTATAAAAAAATTTTTAAATAGAATAAAATATAAAATCCTATTTAAAAAAGCAGTCTAAAGGAAGGCAATTTTAGGATTGGTTCAGCGACTCAATGACATTGAATTCGGGGTAGGCCTCTCTGCTAGTCTCTTGGCCTTCCCCCTCATGACCACAAGATGGCCACAGCTCAAGACAATCATTCCTTACATGACAGAACCCAAAGCAGGGAGGTGATAGGCAGAAAAAGGGCTTTCTCCTCACAACTCCTTATCAAAGAGGCAAATATTCCCATGAAGATTTATATCTCATTGTCCTGACTGGGCTCTATGCCCACTTCTACCACAATCATTAGTGAAAGGGAATCATCATGACTTAGACCATATTTCCACTCAATAAAATCAGGATTCTGTTAGCAACAAAGAAGAGGAAATAGCTGGAAGGCAAGCAACCAACACTGTTTGCCACATTTGCCCTGGCATCTGGGCTGTTCCCAATTCTGATGAGCAGCAGTCTCCCCATCCCTAAAATCAGCTACTAGGAAGAGAGTGTGTACATCAAAGTGGTTAAAAGATTTACCCAAGTACTGGTCTCTCTTCTCCTAGCTAGGCTGTCCCCCCTGCTGCCCTACCAAGGGGTGCCTATGCCTGCTAATCCCTGGGCAGTCTCCCTTCCTCTCCCTTCAACTACCATGCCCTCATGGCCATCTGGCTTGCTAACCATCTGACGTCTGCAGTCAAAGCCTAACCAGTATGCTCTGCCTGTGAGCAGACATGCTAGGAAGGGGTGAGGAAGCAGTTACTGGCCCAGCTCCCCGGAGAAGCCAGATAAGAAGCTATTTCCATCACAGGAGACTGTCCCTGAGACTGAGACAGGATCCAAGGCAAACAGCAGTGAAAGTGAGAGGGGGTTACAAATCCTACTAGGGCTGGAAGAGCAATTAAGTTGAAAACAAGAGCAGATTTTCTTGAAAGAATTAAGTCTAGGTCTGAAGTTTGGGAACTAGGACTAAAAATGACTCAATGACTCATCCTCACCATTGCAGCAATGACTTATCTCAGAACTGACTATTGGATTATCTCTCAAGGGGCAATGGAGGTGGGACACGTCACAGCCTAACTAATAGCCAAACCGTTCCCCCCATTTTCTCTTTGCTAACAGAATCCTGAGCCCTACAGGCTGGGCTTCTCCCCAAACAAGGACAAAGATCGTGATTGGTCAAAGCTAATCATGATCCTTCCATCCCTCTCCCTTGTGATTGGTTTAGAAAGGGGCAGATGATACAATTCTGACCAATGAGAAGTGAGGGTAAGTACGCTCCCTTCCATTTCTCTCCTCTCTCTAGCCTTTACAAGTTGCTGGGAGGGGAGTTGGTCCTAGAGCAATGACAGTCACTTTTTGAGTACAAGGATTGGGGTCCACACATTGAGGATGGTGAGGCCTTAAACTAATGTACCCTGTAGCCATGCTACTTTTAGGTATTCTGGGAGAAAACTCATTTCCTTCACTGTCTAAGCCTCTTTGAATTGAGTCCTGTTACTTGCAGACAAAAGCATCCTGATTAACACAGCCTCCCCATCCCCCACCCTATATGGGGAGGGGGAATACACCTGATACATCCCCCTGCTGTCACTAGCCAAACCCTCCCCTGCACAAGTCCTGCTCTGGCTCCCCCACACCTTTCATCAAAATCCAAGGCTCTCCAGGACCCCGAGCCCTGCCTACCTCTCTGGCTTCGCCTCCTGCCACATCCCTAATCTCACGCTCTAGTCTAATCATCCTGGCCTTTTCAGAGCTCTCTAGAAGCTGTATGAGTTTCCAAACTCACACACTTTTGAAAACGTTCCCTCTGCACAGAATGCTCTTAGTACCTAGTTTATTTTTTTTTAAGATTTTATTTGTTTATTTGAGAGAGAGTGTGTATGTGTGTGTGTGCTAGGTGGGGGGTGGCTGAGGGAGAGGGAGAAAGAATCTCAAGCAGACTCTGTGCTGAGGGTCGAGCCTGACACAGGAGATCATGACCTGAGCCGAAATTAAGTCTGACACCTAACTGACTGAGCCACCCAGGCACCTCACTACACAGTGTAGAGACAGGCATTCTTGGATCTGTATTCCAGCTCTAGCACTGTCTAGCTATGTGACCATGGACAAGGAAATTCACCTGCCTGGGCCTCATTCTGCAACTCGATAAAAGAGGAATAACAGTGTCTCCCCCAGAGAGATGTTAGAATTAAATAAGATGATATAAAACGTGTGGCAGAGGTAAGGGACTCAAGAAATATGAGTTTCTTACCTATCAGCCACCCCTGCCCTTCTTAGAACTCTGCTGTGATTTTGTGTGCTGGGGCTCTCTCTCACCAAAATGGGAGCTCCTAGAGGACAGAAACTGGACTTGACTTGAACCCCGAGTCAGTGTTCTGTAAATGGAGAAATGAATGCCAAGGCAGGACAGGTTCATTCAGGAGCAAGAAGGTGCCACAGCCCAGCCCAGTTCCATCACCCCTCTAGGAAGCCTTCCCAGACGCCCACTCTGGATCCTCTATACTCATCACTTCTGCGGTCCCCTAGACCCCACTCTCCTAGGTGTCTGTGTGGGAGTCTGTGTCACCACCAGGCTGGGAACACAGTGAGGGCCTGGACCTCATCTGACTCGTCTCTGTGTCCCCAGAATCCAGCAGGGACCTCCTATGCTACATGCTCAGCAAATGAACATTTGTCAACTTTGGAAGCCAGAGAAACTGCTTAGAGCCTCTGCTCACCCAGGCCATCCCGGAACTGGGTCCTCCTCCTTTCCCGCAGAAGCATACTATACATGGGCAGCACACAAGCCGGTGCCCAAAACAGGGCTTGGGTTTCACAAACCAATTGGCTTGTCCCAGAGTGGGGGTGGGGTTCAGGGGGCCCCAGACTGTGGCCATAAATAGCCCAGCTCTGAGGCCTTCTCCCTGCTCTGATTTCTGTCTGAGTCACCCGCCCAGGCAGGGTGGGGCTAGCCAAAGGCAGTGGCCTGAGGGCTGATGGCCCTGTAGTCAGCATTCTTGGGACTCCAAAGATAAGCCCAGTTGGTATCCACACCCTCCCCAGCCAAGCCCCTGACCCAGGAGCCCAGTAAAGCAGTGACACTTGGATCCTTCCTCCTCAGGGAAGCTAAGACACACAAACATAGGACTCCCTGCCCCTTCCAAGGGCCCCACTCCCCTACAGCTCTGCCAAGAAGAGACAGGACTCAGCCCTGGCCCCAAAGATCCAGGAAACAGATTCCCCCAGGAACACAAGGAACTGACACAGGGCAGGACCATTCACCTGGCCCAGGACAATTGGGAGGAACAGACGTGCCGCAGAGAGAGGGGAACACATCCATTTTAGCTCAACACAGTATCCCCAGTACTTATCCCAATGCTCAGTAAATGCTTGTGACTGACTCTCCTGGCTTTGAGTCTTGACTGAAACCTGTCCTCTAAGCTCAAACTGCTCCTTGTCTGTTCAGTGGGTGGTCACCTACTTGCCTCTGCCCAGAATCACATGGTCTAAGATCCAAATGTGTACTAGGCTAAAGCCTCTCTCCTCCAGCCAAAATGTCAGTTCCATGAGAGCAGGGACCTGTTTTCTTTTTTTTTTTTTTTTTTTTTTTTTTTTAAANGCATTTTTTTTTTTTTAAGATTTTATTTATTTATTTGATACAGGGAGAGAGATTACAAGTAGGCAGAGAGGCAGGCAGAGAGAGAGGAGGAAGCAGGCTCCCTGCGGAGCAGAGAGCCCGACGTGGGCCTCGATCCCAGGACCCTGAGATCATGACCCGAGCCGAAAGCAGGGGCCCTAACCCACTGAGCCACCCAGGCGCCCAGGGACCTGTTTTCTTATTCAGTAGGATACTCCAGAATCTAGTATGGTACCTGACATATAGTACTAGGTAATCAATAAATATGAAATTTGTTCAATGAATGAATATGGACAGGTCTGGGGCTTCTCATCTTGGAGAGAAAACACTGTATGTGGGCTCTGGAGTGAGGCAGGTTTGGGTATAACTTCTTTGCTCTGTAACCTTAGACAAGTGACTTGACTTCTGTGACCCTCTATTTCTTCATCTTTAAAGATTTTTTTTAATTTTATTTATTTAGAGAGAATGAGAGAGAAAGATCACATGCAAGTGGGGCGGGGTGGGGAAAGGAGGGAAAGAGGAGGAAGAAAGAGAGAGAGATCATCTCAAGCAGACTCTGTGCTGAGGGCAGAGCCCAACACCAGGCTTGATCCCATGATCCTGATATCAGGACCTGCGCCGAAATCAAGTTGACTGCTTAACCGACTGAGCCACCCAGGTCCCCCAATTTCTTCATCATTATCATGGGAGTAAAATATACCCATTTCTCAGGGTATTGAGACTCAATTCCAGTAAAGCACTTTGCCCCGCCTAGCATAGACTGTCCTCAGTAAACTGCAGTGTGGTTAGTTTTGCTGCCGTCCTTAGTATGTCTAAGGGGATAGGCACAGGAAACAGTGATAGGCGAAGATTTCAGTCCAGGCCCTGTCACCTGTTCTCTGGCTTTGGCGGTCCCAAGGTCTCTCTGCCTCATTTTCCTTGCCTATATGATGGGCACTGATGCGCCAGATCTCTGAGTAAGGTATTATGAAGATTCAAATTGAGGCTGCCCACTTGTCCGCCCAGGATGGTATGGAGAGGATGTGGGATTCTCTGGAAGGGGCGACCTTTAAGGTTCTGCTGGTCTAGCAAGGCTGGGTTATAAATAGTTCCCAGCGCTGGCAGGACCTGCATCAGGCCTGACCAACAGAGCCTGCATTGCCACACTCTGGGGCATGACAATCTCAACTTACCACACCCTTGCACAGTATAGGGGATGCCATCTCTCAAAATCCTAAAGAGAAGTGAACCCTTTGAGCTAACACACCCTTTGCAGGAGCCCCGCTTCAGATAAATGCTCACAGGTCCACAGAGGGCTCACAGCACCATTGTCTATGGTGCAAAAGGCTAAGGACAACTTGAATATCCATGAGTAGGGGCTGCTAGGTATAAGATGTGAGCTCTGACGAGCAGACCACTCAGTTTTGTTCATGGCTATATCCACGGCGCTGGCATCAAGTCCTAGCACAGAGCAGGGGATCAGTAAATACTTGTTAAATAAATATATGAATCCCAATAATGGGATATTATACAACCATTCAAAATAATGAGACAGAGCTACATGTACTGAGTTGGAAATCGGTCTTCAACTTGTTAAATGATAAAAACAAATAGGGAGGGCGCCTGGGTGGCTCAGTGGGTTAATGCCTCTGCTTTCGGCTCAGGTCATGATCTCAGGGTCCTGGGATTGAGGCCCGCATTCGGGCTCCCTGCTCAGCGGGGAGCCTGCTTCCCTCTCTCTCTCTGCCTGCCTCTCTGCCTCCTTGTGATCTCTCTCCCTCTGTGAAATAAATAAATAAAATCTTTAAAAAAAAAAAAAAAACAAATAGGGAAACTTTCTGAAAGTGTGAAAATATCAACTGCGGTTATGTCTACAAGAAGATAATTGCTCGGAGCACCTGGGTGGCTCAGTCGGTTAAGTGTCTGACTTCAACTCAGGTTATGATCTCAGGCTTCTGGGATGGAGCCCCATTTGGGCTCCCTGCTCAGCAGGAAGCCAGCTTTTCCTTCTCCCTCTGCCCTTCCCCTCACCCCACTTGTGCACTCTCTCTCTCTCAAGTAAATAAATAAAACCTTTTTTTAAAAAAAAGAAGACAAAGACGATAATTGCTTTACATTCTCCTGGGGTTTTTTATAAGCATATTTTACTTTTTACATTTTTTAAAAATCTACTTTACTTTCAAAAATATACCACCGTATGGGTGTTACAGGCAACTGATGATGAATCACTAAATTCTACCTCTGAAACTAATAATACACTATGTGTTAACTAAACTGAATTAAAATAAAAATTTAAATATATATATATATACACACATACATATATCAGCACATTCCAAACCGTGTAAGACAGGATCCAGAGATGAAGCTCTTGTCACCTTGATAAGCAAAGGACTCCAGGACCTTAGTACTGGGAGAAAGTCGTGCTAACTGAGAGCCCACCATAGAACAAGCACCAAGCTTGACTCTCACAAACTCGTCTTCACCTGACTGCAACAATCCAATAACAAGGATCCTGTCCTTATATAACAGTTGAATATATTGAATAAATAGTCTCATGGGGGTGACATGACTTGCAATGCATCATAAATATTTAAGAACATGAGTTTTTACATCTGACAGATCTGAGCTCAAATCCCATCTCTGTCACTGTGTGACCCTGGGAAAACACCATCACCTCTCTGAGTTTCAGTGCTCTCCTCTGTACCATGGGACAAGTAACAAGCCTAAGTCATAGGTGTGGTTTTGAGGATTCAGTGAGAAAACATATGGAAGGCACCTAGCACCGTGCCTAGTGTACTGCAGGTGGCTGGATAAACAGCAGACACCAGCATCACAGTCGTTATTGTCATTATTTCCTCCACCACCAGCAGCAGCCAGGCTCGCACAGCTAACTGAGGCCAGAACCTGTCTCCAGAGCCCCCACAGGCATTTTAATTAAGTTTTATCTACAGGTAGTCACATGGCCTAAAGCAGTGTGTGTGCGTGTGTGTGTGTGTGTGTGTGTGCAAATAAATGTTTCCTTGAGAACAACTGTTCTTCATGGCCATGAAAGGACTGGATGGGGGCTCCATTCAGAAGTCCCTCAAGTACCTCAAGGGCATGGCATCACTTGGCTAAGCCAAGCACGGTGGCTTCAGATTAGCTGCATACGTGATTTACGTCCCTCCTTTGACAGTAGTAATATACTAACCCAGAGTTTGGGCAGGACACCTGGCAGCACACATCTCCCAGGGAAGGGGCTGGCAGGAGTTCCAAGGACTCAGCAGGGACACTCTCAGGACTTCTTTGAGCCCAGCCTGAGCTCTGAGACCTATCTTAAACATTTAGGGAAGCCAACCGCAATTGACAAGTTTCAGGTAATAGAAAGGGTCAGAGTTGTATCCCTGGGACAAATCCCTACTGACCAAGAGCTAATGTGTGCCGCTGGGCTCAGTGCCAGGTGTAGGGCTCTGAGACAAACCGCACACGAGCCCTGCCCTGAAAGACCTTCAAGTTCACTGGAGAAACAACACTGAGGGCCTGCTGCTGACGTAAAGATGAGAGAGGCTGACATTCACTGAACGCTTATATGCGAAAGACATTGCGCTCTGCACCTCAAATGCACTGTCCCATCTTTAAAAAGAGCAAATAGGGCACCTGGGTGGCTCAGTGGGTTAAAGCCTCTGCCTTCAGCTCAGGTCATGATCTCAGGGTCCTGGGGTCGAGGCCCGCATTGGGCTCTCTGCTCAGCAGGGAGCCTGCTTCCTCCTCTCCCTGTCTCTCTGCCTGCCTCTCTGCCTACTTGTAATCTCTCTCTGTCAAATAAATAAATAAAATCTTTAAAAAAAAAAAAAAGCAAATAAACTGGGGTGCCTGGGTGGCTCAGTGGGTTAAGCCTCTGCCTTCGGCTCAGGTCATGATCTCAGGATCCTGGGATCGAGCCCCACATTGGGCTCTCTGCTCAGCAGGGAGCCTGCTTCCCCCTCTCCCTTAGTTTACTTCTCTACCTACTTGTGATCTTTCTCTGTCAAATAAATAAAGAAGATCTTTAAAAAAAAAAAAAAGCAAATAAACTAAATAATCAAGTACCTATTATGAGCCCTGGCCTTGGCTTGTTTTAGTTTTTAATCTTGCAGATAACCATGCAAGGTAGGTATTACCCAAGGCAGAAGCAACAGTGACCTCGGCAACCAGACAGACCTCAGTTTGAATTCTGCCAATTTATTAGTCATGTGACCTGAAGAAAGTTATTTATTCTCAGCAAACCTCAGCAACCTTGTCTGTAAAATGGGGATTACAGCAATTGCTATCACTCTAGGCTGCCTTTTTTTTTTTAAGATTTCTTTATTTATTTTAGAGAAAGAGGGAGAGAGCGGTGGATGGGAAGAGGGAGAGGGAAAGAGAATCCCACAAGCAGACTGCACTGAGCACAGGGCCTGACACACGGCTTGATCCCAGGACCCTGAGATCATGACCTGAGCCAAAACCAAGAGCTGGACACTCGACTGACTTGAGCTACCCAGGTGCCCAACATTATACTGCCTTTTATCATGAATATTTATGGACAGGCTGCTCCATGCATGTTGTCTTTTAAAAGTTTAATCATGGGGCACCTGGGTGGCTTGGATCTGCCTTCGGCTCAGGTCATGGTCTCTGGGTCCTGGGATCAAGCCCCACGTCGGGCTCCCGGCTGGCTCAGCGGGGAGCCTGCTTCTCCCTCTCCCTCTGCCCTGCTTGTGTGCTCTCTCTGTCTCTCTCTCTCTCAAATGAATAAATAAAATCTTTAAAAAAAAAAGTTTGATCTTTATGTGGGATGTACCTTCCCTATTTTGTGCAAAGTATTAAAACGGACTTTAATTTCTACTAATCTTTATTATTCTTATTTTATTTACTGATTTATATTTATTTACTAATATTAAGAGTTTTTTCTAAGATTTTTATTTTTAAGTAATTTCTTCACCCAACGTGGGGCTCAAACTCACAACCCCAAGATCAAGAGTTGTATGCACGGGGTGCCTGGTGGCTTAGTCAGTTAAGCATCAGACTCTTGGTTTTGGCTCCGGTCATGATCTCGGAGTTGTGAGACTGAGCCCCACCTCGGGCTCTGTGCTCAGTGAGGAGTCTGCTTAAGACTCTCTGATCCTCAAAAAAAAAAGGGCGCCTGGGTGGCTCAGTGGGTTAAAGCCTCTGCCTTCGGCTCAGGTCGTGATCTCAGGGTCCTGGGATCGAGGCCCACATCGGGCTCCCTGCTTGGTGGGGAGCCTGCTTCCTCCTCTCTCTCTGCCTGCCTCTCTGCCTGCTTGTAATCTCTCTGTCAAATAAAAAAAAAAAATCTTTAAAAAAAAAAAAAAAAAAAAAAGACTCTCTGACCCTCTCCTGCTGCTCCCCCTGCTCACATCCCTCCTCTCTCTCAAATAAATCAATAAATCTTTTTTCTTTTAAGATTTTATATATTTATTTGACAGAGAGCAAAAGAGGGAACACAAGTAGGGGGAGTGGGAGAGGGAGAAGCAGGCCTCCTGCCGAGCAGGGAGCCCGCCTCTCCTTCTCCCTCTGCCTCTCTTCCCAGCTTGTACTCGCATGCTTTCTCTCTCTCTCTCAAATAAATAAAATCTTAAAAAAAAAAAAAAAAAGGAGGGGCATGCTTTACTAACTGAGCCAGCCAGATACCCCTGTCATTTAGTATTATTTTTTAATGCATCACAGGTTCCCTGTTGTCCCTGTCTTGCCAGCCACAATGGGGGTGGAGGAGGTGGATAGCATTTGGCCGTCTCTCCCTTTTCCCCCCGGCCTGGTCTCTAAGGGCCCAAGCTGGCCCTGGCTCCAGGTCTGTGCACACAATGGGCCTCTCTAAGCAGCAGACAAGAGGCGTGTTGGCTGCCAGCTTGGGCCCAGACTCTGATCACAAACATATCCCTGTGGCTGAGAACAAGCTGAAAACATTTGTGCAAACCCCTGACCTAGCAGAAGAAAGGGCCTAGAAGGCAGACTGGGGTTAATGAGGCCCAGCTGAACCCCTGACTTAGGCCAGGGAAGTAAGGCCGCCACCCAGAGTTAGCTAGTGACATCTGTCCTTCTAGGATGCTCTCAGAGGGCTCTGTACCCACTGAGCCCCAGGCCTCAGGAAAGGTGTCCAGCAGCCCTGCCAGGTTCACATCCAAAGGACAGTCCACCTTTCCATGGTCCCTTGGAGATGGCCTCAGGAGTGGGATGGGGGTCAGGAAGTTTTGAACACTGTGGCTAGTAATTGGGCTCCAGGGAGGAACCTAGGCCCAGAGAGGGTCTCAGGAGTCCTGTGTCCAGACTGATGAAGCTGCCAGATCCTTACCATCCCAACAAACTCCCCCATATCTCAAGGACAAACCACATCCCAGCATCCTAGCTCCCTCAAATCCTCCTTTCACAAGACTGCTGGGCTAGGAAAGCATCTTGAAAGAGACTTCAACTAAGAAAAAGCTAGAAAAAAACAAACAAGAAGGCCACACCTCCAGACTCCTCCTCCTATGCAAGCCTGCTTAGGTCAAACCACCACCATCTCCTTCCATGGTCCTCCTCTCCATGGTCCCAGCTTCCTCGCTGCCATTCAGCATCTATTTTTGCCTCCCTCAGAACAGGCCGATGCTGCTAGAACCCAGATATGCCCATGTGCTGCTCCTGCTGCACCCCCTTTAATGGCCCTCTGTTTTCCTCCAGGGGAAGTCCAGATGCTTTTAGCCTGGCATTCAAGGCCCTGAAGACTCTCAGTCTGGACAGCCTCTTCTTTCTCTGCTCCCTCACACCCTCAGCTCAGATATAGCTAATTAGTTCGCAGGCAATTCCCCAGCTAAATCAAGTCATTTCACCCCCTTGAGGTCTTGCTCACACAGCTCCCCTGCCTGGAATGCCCTTCCCCCACCCCATACTCTCATCTGTTTGTTGTTCATAAAGTGCCAGCATCCCCACCTCCAGGAAGACTTTCCTGACTATCCAGAGAAGTAACCACTGCCTCCTCTGATCCCTGGACAGATCCCATCTCAGCACCCACGACATATCTGTAATCTGGTAGTTTCACTCAGCTGTCCCCCCACCTCTCGACTGAGATTCCCCTCAAAACCACTGAGCAAGACAAATGTAGTGATCCGCGGGGGCACGTGAACCCAAACNCCCCCACCTCTCGACTGAGATTCCCCTCAAAACCACTGAGCAAGACAAATGTAGTGATCCGCAGGGGCACGTGAACCCAAACGTTTATAACAGCAATGTCCACAAGAGCCAAACTATGGAAAGAATCTAGATGTCCATCAACAGATGAATGGATAAAGAAGATGTGGTATATATACACAATGGAATACTATGCAGCTATCAAAAGAAAAGAAATCTTGCCATTTGCAATGACGTAGATGGAACTAGAGGGTATTATGCTAAGCAAAATAAGTCATTCAGAGAAGGACAATTATCATAGGATCTCACTGATATGAGGAATTTGAGGGTCAGGGCGGGGGGTCATTGGGGATAGGGAGGGAATAAATGAAACAAGATGGGATCGGGAGGGAGACAAACCATAAGAGACTCTTAATCTCACAAAACAAACTGAGGGTTGCTGGTGGGTTGGGGGGTAGGGATAGGATGGCTGGGTTATGGACATTGGGGAGGGTTTGTGCTATGGTGAGTGCTGTGAAATGTATAAGCCTGATGATTCACAGACCTGTACCCCTGTGGCAAATAATACATTATATGTTAATAATATAAATAAATAAATAAATAAATAAATAAATAAATAAATTTANCTGTGGCAAATAATACATTATATGTTAATAATATAAATAAATAAATAAATAAATAAATAAATTTTAAAAAAAAAGAAACCACAGAGCAGTATAAAGGGAGGAGGAAAAAGAAAGCAGAGAGTACTCTCATCCAAAAGGAAGGAATAGGGGTATCTAGGTGGCTCAGTCGTTAAGTGTCTGCCTTCGGCTCAGGTCAGATCCCAGGGTCCTCAGATTGAGCCCCACATTGGGCTCCCTGCTCAGCAGGGAGCCTGCTTCTCCCTCTCCCTGCTTGTGTTCCCTCTCTCACTGTGTCTCTCTCTGTCAAATAAATAAATAAAATCTTTTTTTTTAAAGATTTTATTTATTTATTTCACAGAGGGAGAGAGATCACAAGGACCCTGAGATCATGACCTGAGCCGAAGGCAGAGGCTTTAACCCACTGAGCCACCCAGGCGCCCTAAAATCTTTTTTTTTAAGATTAGGCGCCCTAAGTAAAATCTTTTAAAAAGGGGGGGGAGGAATAATATGGGACCCTGAGATCATGACCTGAGCCGAAGGCAGAGGCTTTAACCCACTGAGCCACCCAGGCGCCCTAAAATCTTTTTTTTTAAGATTAGGCGCCCTAAGTAAAATCTTTTAAAAAGGGGGGGGAGGAATAATATGGGAAGATTATAAACAAATTAATTTTCTCAAATTTTTAGTTGTCAAATTTATAATAAATCTGTTAACATAGATGAAATGGACAAATTCTTTAAAAAGACATAAACCAGCAAAGCTCGTTCAAGAAAAAATAGATCATCAAAATCGCCCTATTAAGAACACTAGAACTGCAGTTAAAAACCCTTCTATAAAGATAGCTTCCTTGGAGAATGCTACCAAACATTTCAGGAAGAAATAATACCAATTCTAAATAAATGTCATGGGAGGAGGGTAACTTAACTAATGTTTATTGAGTGCCTACCATGTGCCACACCCTATTTTGGGCAAGAGATAGGCCAGGCTCCAGCCAGAGACCGGGGACAAGGTTTGCCAAGGAGAGATCTCACCCTGGGAAAAGTCTCAGAAAATGTAATGGCTCAATCCTGACCTCAATCCAGACCCTCAGTCCTGGAGCAGAACGTTACTTCTGTTCCCTAATATATCCACGATAGACGTGGCTAATCACTTCCAGCTACTTTCTGCTGAGCCCAGACGAGACTTCCCAATCCTTCCAAAAACATGCCTCTGGGTAGCCACCAGGGAAGACGACACTCAAAATGATAGCTCTTGGGTGCATGGGAGGCTCAGTAGGTTAAAGCCTCTCCCTTCGGCTCAGGTCATGATCTCAGGGTCCTGGGATCGAGCCCCACATCTGGCTCTCTGCTCGGCGGGAATCCTGCTTCCCCTTCTCCCTCTGCCCGCCTCTGTGCCTACTTGTGATCACTATCTCTCTGTCAAATAAATAAATAAAATCTTTTTTTAAAAATGAAAGCTATTGAACATCTCTGATCTAGTCTAATCCCAACTGCTAGGGAAACTGAGGGCCAGAGAAGGCAAAGGTCTTACCCAAGGTCAGAGATTCATCACAGAGCAGACAGATTTTAGAAACTGATTTTTATATAGTTTGTATGAACGAGACAGTGTTTATGTTTTGTCTCCTCCACCAGATGGTGAGCTCTTTCAGGAGAGGGCCTGGGTCTGATTTAACTTCTGACCCAATGCTCTGCATACCAGGTACATAGCAGGTGTCTAGAAATGTTTCTTGGCTTAGCAAGGAAGGAATAGAGTACCAGAATGATACAGAAGGCTGGGTATTAGCTCCTGAAGCCAAGAGATGCCTCAAGCTTCCAACACTCAAAGATGCTATCTTCTCAAAATGACCCATCCTGAAAACTCAGAGAGACATTCTCAACCTAAAGATGAGAGGAGGAGGGGGACCTCGGTGTGGATTAGGAATGTGCCTACAGTAGAAAGCTTACCACCCCCAGAGTAAACTTTCAAACAGCAGAAACTAAGAGATCTTCTCAAGTCAACCAAAATAGTTCATTTTGTTGAGTTTCAACAGCATTACTGGCTATAAATATCAAAGTAATGAGGCATAGGGTAGGGAGAGTCTCTTCTATCTCTATCATTTGTGAGTGATCTTGTTATTTAACTTTGCTGTTAAAATATGACTGTTATACTTAAGCTTCAAGGACCAATACCACAGAGTTGACTTTTTTTTTAAGTGTATATACTTTAAAAATGCACCACTGGCACTTAAATACATACAAGGAAAATGTAAAAATAAAACAAAACTGAGAGAGAGCCAAGGTCAAGGCCACAAGCATGCCAAAGATCCCCCAGAGCCTGTTTGTTTCTGTGGCCTCTTGGAGACCTGTTTGGGGAAACAAAGGCAATCTCTGAGGATACAGGCCTGGGGCTCAGCTCAGCAGCTTCGCTGGCCATGACATTCTCCATCAGCCCCCGCCATCTCCCTGTGCCTGTTCTGGGCCAAGAGCCAAACACACATTCCTCAGGCCCCCACAGCTTCCGGAATTGACAGCGGGGAGTTTGAAGAAAGGGCTGAGCAAAGCAGAAACCTCCTGAGAGAGATGGCAAAAGCCAGATATGGGACAGCCACAGCAAGAGGTTTATCACAACCAATGGGGAAACCGAGGCCCAGAGAAGACAATCTCATCCAAGACCACACAGTGCAAGGATAGTGGAAGGGAACCACCCATGTCCCCCCTCCAAAACTCCTCTCTGATCCTTGCTGGAAGGATCTGATGTTCTGCAAAATTAAGGCCATATCTTCTCCCAAAGGAGGATGGGTCTCGGGGTTTCAGGGTCCCTGGAGCTGGGAGCTCTCCAGTTTCCTCAAGAGAGAATATTAGCTGCCCCTTCCCCAGTCCCTCCCTGCCCCTCTCTTTCCCTGATTCACTCACTGGGTGGCAGACCCTGCCATGTACGTTTTGCCCTGATCACACAACCCAGCAAGACAGAAGTTACATCCCTGTTCCACAGATGAGGAAACCAAAGCTCAGGGAAAAGAAATGATTTGTCCAGGTCGACAGAGCTAGGGAATGGAAGAGAGGAAATGAAAGCTACGTTTGTCTGGCTCTGTGCCAGCTCTCCCACCACCACCCCATTGTGTGTCAAGGCAGGTCTCCAAGTTCTGTTTCTGTTTTCCACCCGGCCCACCTCCCAGCGCCCACTACTGGGCTGGGGCCACTTGAGGCCTGGGGGAAGCAGAGGAAAGAATAACACCTTTGGGGTCCCCATTGCTTACCCTCCAACACCACCTCTTTGCCTGTCTTCTTCAGGACCTGTACCGCCTCATCATGCGTAGCAGAGGAGAGGTCTTCCCCATTCACAGACAATATGGCATCCCCCACAAAGAGGGCCTCGGTCTGGTCCGCTGCCAGGCCCTTGAAGATCTTGGAAATGAGAATAGGCATCTTGTTCTCCCGGCCCCCTGCACAGGCACAGAAAGAGGAAGAAACTGAGGCAGACACTCCAATGCTTGAGAGTACATGAAGGCAAAATTATTTCTGAAGGCCTACCTCGGCACCCAGCCCAGTGCCAGGAAAGCAGGGATGAGAGAGGAAAGAGGATCTCAGAAATGAGTCTTAAAAGTCTGGAACACTAATAAATCATGTTCTAAATTCATAATGGAGTTCGGTCACTGGATCTTTGGCTAAATGCTTGGGGTGTTTGCCCGTGTTTGAGCAACTTACAAGTGCTTCAATAGCTTTTTCTTAAATATATTGTATTTTAGGCAATTTCCCCACAATGGGGGAACCCACCAATACCCCTTAACCTGGAGTAAGGTAGAAGTCAGTTATTGCAGTGGTCCCCCAAGGATTTCTTTAGCAATCGGAAAGTTTTACAATCTTTGTAAACCAAGGCCTGAAAGTCTAGATTTCAAAAGTCTATCCAAACTCCATCTCTTATACAAAAAAAAGCTAGTACATTTTTACTGAATCTCTTTATTGCTAAGCTCTTGAATATCCTTTTAAAATATGAAATAGACATAATAGTTTGCGTTAGTTTCACATATTAAGTGCCAAGCACCATGCTAAATGCTTTCAGTGTTGTCTCACTGGATCTTCACAACATCCCAGTCACACGTGCATGCGTGCTCAGTTTCCTCTCAGGAAAAATGAAGTGCGGAGAGAAGCCCCTTGCCCAAGGTCATCCAGCTAGCTTGTAGCAGGAAAGCAGTATTCGAACCTAGGTCTCCTTAACTCTATGCTTGACTGTAAGTCAGGCCCTCAGATACCACAATACTGGTCTAACCCAGATTCCAGAAGATGAGGAACAAGTGGCCCATAAAGAGGAGGTCATTATTTCAAGGTCACACAACAAACTGGTGGCAAAGGTCAGACTGGAACGCCTCCCCTGGTCCCCACACAGGCCCAACAGTTTGCTCACTGCACTACACTGGAAGGAATGGGTTTCTTTCTCCTTTTTTTTTTTTTTAAGATTTTATTTATTTATTTGAACAGAGCAAGAGAGGGAGAGAGAAAGAGCATAAGCAGGGAGAGGGGCCAAGGTAGAGGGAGAAGCAAGCTCCCCGCTGAGCAGGGAGCCTGATGCGGGGCATGATCCCAGGACCCTGAGATCATGACCCGAGCTGAAGGCAGATGCTTAACCCACTGAGCCACCCAGGTGCCCCAAGGAATGGGTTTCTATTTATATCTGCTCTCTTCTACCAGAAACTAGGGACTTCAGTTCAGTTTGAAGCTATGATCATTCCAGGCTGCCTCAGGCTGGGCTGGACCCTCAGAGGGAGATCACCATGGCAACAAGAGCCCAGGCTCTATCCATGAAGAACCAAATAGAGCTGGTACCTCCCCTGAGCCCTCCTAAAAGTATCTTCACTCCCAACTGGAAGTATGGCGCTAAGGAGGAACTTTATGTGACCTTAGAAAGTCCGTGCTCCTCTCCAAGTCTCAGCTTGTCCATCTGTAAAATGGAACTCTATATTAACTCTAAGTTCCTTTCTGCTTTAATACATTGAGTGTACAATTTCTGGATTGATCTGTTGTCCTCTCCCATTCTGGAGTTTAGGGGCAAGACTGGTGTCCACTCTCTGTCATCCCCATTTCTCCCTTTTAGATTCCTTTGGTCGGCTGTCTGGGAACGTGCCCTTCCCCTGGGCACTCTCTTAAGGCCTGATAATTGAGGTTCAAATCTCAACACTGTCATTCACTGTTTGAGCCTGGGAAAATTGTTTTATTTTTCTGAGTCTCAGTTTCTCCACCTGCAAAATGGAGATTATGCTCCCCACATTTTTACCACTTGTTGCCTGGATGAAATGGATCATAAGCCTAGAGTACCAGGCAGAGCATTCAGCACACAGTGGTGGCTCAATCACCACCATCCCCACCCTCTCACCCAGGCCAAAGGGTCTGGAGACACTAATGAATAGACCCAGCACCAGGGAGTGAGAACAGTGCATACCCAAAGTGATACAAGAGCTGACATCCTTTCCCAAGGCAGACAGCACCCTGAGAAGCAGATGGGTAGGAATGGTGAACCCAGCTGCTGGCCGTATACTGGGATTTTAAGCACTATGGTTAGTTGCTTTGGGAGTCTCTCCTGGCCTCCACTTTTCCTCTCATCTAATAGCAACAATTAACCAAGCACCTACTGTGTGCTTGCAGGGTGAGTACTTCAGACTTCTGTTCTCACAGAAACCTTACAACTCTATCATTAGCCTCAACATACAGTGAGGAAACTCAAGTCCAGAAGCGGGAAGTGACTTGTCTAGGTTCACACAGATCCGGGACTCAAACACAATTCAGCTGCATCCTAAAGAAAGCTCTCAGTATTGGGGGGCTGAGATTTCTCAGAGAGGAGTAACAACTCTGTGTACGCTCCTCTCAATTCTGCGCAGGGTGATGATGGCCAGATCAGGAAACTCAAGCCCAGGACTCTGCGCCTAAGTACCCAGGGTCCTGGGTCCTCAGATTTCTAGGTCTTTCCTGGACCCCCCTCTGTGAGCCCAGCCTGTGCCTCTACCCAAGTCTCCAACCTGTGCTCCCAACTCCAGGCCTCACCCCTCCCCTCTACCTTGGTTGTGTCTCCATGAACTTCCTCCTCCGTGCCCAGTAGCTGCCCAGGCCTCAATCCCCTTTCTCCATCCCTTGCCCGCCTTCGGCCCCTCTTGTCCTTGATGTCCAGGCATCTCTATGCCTCCTCACAGAACTCCCCACCCACCTGTCCTTGGTGCGCCCCCACCCGCTCCACCTGTGCCTTCGGACTGAGGCCTGCCTCCGTCTCCCGAAACCCCTCCGACCTTGGTGCTCCCGGTGTCCTCGTTCCCTCTGCCCCCTCAGACACCCTCCTTGACCCCAGACAGAAGTCTTCCAACTCCACGTCCTCCGCAGGCTGCCAGCCCCCGCGACCCCCGCGCCCTCGGCGGCCCCACAGACACCGCGACCCCCATGCCCTCGGTGCCCCCCTCGCCCACCTTTGATGCTGATGCCCAGCCCGCCGGCGTCGGCCTTGCGCACCGTCACGCGGCGCCGCTGGAGTAGCAGAGCCTCGGGCAGCTGCGGGGGCGCCGC
>LNAC01000050.1:5187362-5204895 GCA_002007465.1 Ailurus styani
GCGGGCGGGGCGGAGCCATCCGGGGGGCGGGGCGGCGCGCGGCCTAACGACGGCGTTGGCGGCGGCAGGAGCTGCGGTGCTGTGGCTGGCGAGCGTCGCGCCTTCTGGTCCCGCGGCGGCTCCTGCGAGCGACCCGGGCCGCGGGTGGAGGCGGGAGGCGCGCGGCGGAGGCGCTTGGCGATGGTGGGCGTCCCTGGAGCGGCCGCCTTCCAGCGTAAGCAGGGCGGGAAGGCGGGAGGCTGAGGGGGGCGTGTGAGGGGCCTGCTGCTCCACAGGCTCGAGCTCCCGACAGGCCCCCGGCGTGAGGCGGGGTTGGGGAAACTGAGGCCCGGAGCAGGGCGGTGGATCCAAGGTCACGCGGCGGGCCGGGCCTTCGCGGGTTTTCGAGGTCGTCCGGGAGCTTCCTGCGTCCCCCGGAGGGCTCGGGGTTCGGGATGTGAGCGAAGGTGTGGGGACCGCGGCCTCGGAGCCCAGGCCCGGCCGGCGTCCATCCGACTTAACCGGCGGACGAGGATTGTTTTGTTCTCCGGGCGGTGGGGCCCCTAAGTCTGGCTCCTAGTGAAGTATTAACTCGCCCAGTTTCAAGGGGTGTGTGGCGGATGGTGGAGGAGGCGAGGATGGCCTCTTTGAAGGGGGCCTGTTGAGTGCAGGCTCAGGGGTCAGACTGCCTGGATTCACATTCTGGCTCTCCTGCTTAGGAGATGTGACCTTGGGTCTTTCCGAGCCTCAGTTCTTTCTTCTGCAAAATGGGGGTGTGAAGAGCATTTCCACCCCCCGTACCTGCCGCCAGGGTTTTTGGATTTTGTGGGGCCAGTAGAATGCTTGGCACAGACTGGGACATACACAAGCGTGAAAACTGTTATTATTGTAGTCGCTGATAAACCGCATCCAGGGTGAACCTCCCTCGGAAAAGCCTGAAATTGGGCTCTGGTCGTGTATTCGTTTAAGATGTTGTCTTAGGTTAGTCCTGCTTTATGAACCAGTTTTTCTTACCTCCATTTCTCTATTCCTTCATTTGTCTAATGATGCTCCTAGAATTTTGAGATCCCTGGGGGAGGGGTGGTATCTCTTAATAGCAGTAACATTTTAATTGTTTCTTGTTACAATAGCAGTCGTAGTAAAAAAATTTTTTTTAGCAGTAGGCATTTTGCATTCTATTCATTCAATATTAAATCATTTATTAAATAAAAAGTACCATTCTCGGTCCTGGGAATGTAGCAAAAAAAAATGGATAGACCAAATTCAGTCTTTGAGTTTGGTTTGGGGAGAGGGGAGACAAGGTAAATGAGGAAACATGAGACCATTTTGCTTGTTTTCTCTTCATTTAATCCTGGTGATAGTGTAAATAAGAGTTAAATATTTGGGGCTCCCGGGTGGCTCAGTCGTTAAGCATCTGCCTTTGGCTCATGTCATGATCCCAGGATCCTGGGATAAAGCCCGGTGTGGGACTCCCTGTGGGGGGGGGGAAGGGGTGGAGGAGGGGGAGCTGCCTCTCCCTCTCTCACTCCCCCTGCTTGTGTTCCCTCTGTCGCTGTGTCTCTCTCTGTCAAATAAATAAATAAAATCTTAAAAAAAACTTAAGTATTTGAATATGCCCATTTTGCAGCAGATGAAACTGTCGAATTGTGATGTAGCCGCAGAGCCCTCAGTCTGTATAAAAGGGAGGCTTTACACCGCCTCTCTTCTTTGACACCCATTAAAAGTTGAGAAATGCAAAGTAGGTGCATCCAGCATTGCCTCTTCATATCAAGTCTGCAGGTGCTGCTTTTGATAGTTTGATCTTTTCCTCTTGGAGCTTGTAACAAAAGAGAGGGCAAAGTGACTCTTTAGGTCTAAGATGTACCATCTCTGTAAAGGGAAGGACTTTTAATCCAAACTCAAGTTTTTTATGTCTACACCTGTTTTATGCACTTTTCGGTTTAAAATATACCCCCAAAGTACAGTTTTTGGTTTTATTATGTAACGAAGATTTATTTATTTATTTAGTGCTCTTAATAGAATTTTATATTACATTATTTGTATGCTTAGTACACTTTTTCTTTTAATTGGGAAGTATATAGTAAATTGCATTAAAATATTGAGAGGATTTTTTTTCAGTGACATTTCCACGATACAGTTAGATTCAGCATTGACCATCTGCTACGCACCAGGCCCTGTGCTATTGTAGGGCTTACAAAGATGAATAAAGCAGATTCTTGCCTCTTGGAGCTTACCTATAGTCTTGATTGGCTAATGTGTTTAACTGAAGTGCTGGGCAGAGAATGTAGGCGCTCAGAGTCCTTGGGGGACGTAGTCTAGAGCATTGGCTTCAGATGTTTATAGTGTTCTATCAGTAGATTGGGTTAAGTGCATGCATGTGAATGTTTTAAGTTACAATTACAGTGCTAACTGTAGTCTGTGTTATGTATATTTTATAACACGTGCAAAAATAGACATTTTGTGGGTGAACTAAAACAAATATAAGTAGGAGTTCCAGTATCGTCTGTTCATATCCTGGTGTGAATAATAACTATGCATCTTGGGGACCATTGGTCTTATAGTGGGACCTTTTCAACCCATGAAGTCTGTTGAGATTCACTTCTGGAGTTGTGCCTAGGTTGAAATCTTGGGGTCCAGTCCTCTTAACTTTGAGACTTTGGGCACATTTAACCTTTTTGTGCTCTTTCTTTTCTTTTCTTTTTTAAAGATTTTATTTATTTATTTGACACAGAGAGAGAGTCACAAGTAGGCAGGAGAGAGGCAGGCCAGAGAGATGAGGAAGCAGGCTCCCCGCTGAGCAGGGAGCCCGATGCGGGACTCAATCCCAGGACCCTGAGATCATGACCTGGGCCGAAGGCAGAGGCTTTAACCCACTGAGCCACCCAGGCGCCCCTGTGCACTTCATTTCTTCATCTTTTAAAATTGAGTTGAAGAGAGTTCCTGCCCCATTTACAGTCCTGTGACTGATAATATGTATATGGTAGTGTATATGATAATATATGTAGAGTACTTTTATTGTGCTTGGCCCACTGTTTTGGGTGCTGCTTGTGCCCGAGGATACAAGGAAGACTTAGGATCTCACAGTGTAGTAGGGGCTCTTCACCTGTGCATAGGTGATAATAAAGTGCTTTAAGTGCTCGAAGCAAAGTCTTTTGGGAATACAGGGTAGGAATAACTAATTGTTCTTTGAGGGTCCAAGTAAGTTTTAGGAAAGGAGGTGACATTTGAACCAGGCCAAGAAGAAGAGGGGCTTTTTCGAGGAGGAGGAATGGTGGACCTCTTTAGGTACCGAGCAGATACTTGGATTCTCCTGAGGTATTAGTGAGTAGTTCTCCAGATCTGTACCTTCAGGGAACCTGATTAAAGCTTGTATACCTTATTAATAGACTAACAGTGAGTTCTGGCTGGAGTTGTTCCTGGCAGGGGCCAGATGGCAAGGAAGCCTATTCCAGAACTTTTCACAGCACCACAGCTTTTTTCTCTTGATGACACTTACCTCATTGTGCCTTCTTAGTTATCTAAGAATATAAATTCGTAAATGTAAGAGTTATAGTATCTGCATTTTTGATCTTACTTTGCCTAATAAGGGGAGTCCTTAAACATGGAGATAAGTCATTGGACTTTCAAAGAATTCTGAACAGTTGCGAGTAAAATGGTGAATGACCATACTTACTAGAGAACAGCTTGATTACAGATATGGTAAATAGGCCCTGTGCATTACTCTTCAAAAGGGGTGAGGATTGTCTTGTTCAGTAATTCTTTCCTTACCTGGCATTTGTCCATTAGCATGAAAGAAGAGATGTGAAAGTGTACCAGAAAGACTTCCTGGAGGTTGCATTAGGTAACTTCCATTTGCTCCTCTAGGTCTGCTCTCTGTCTGTTGCCTGTTCTCTGCCCTCAGAGGCTGACTTACCTATATGAACTTTATCGAGAGCTTCCTTCCCATCTAAGGTTAGGGAATTTTAATTTCCCTGCTCCCTTCCTATTGGTATTGCTTCTGGCTGGTTGTGTCCCTTGATTGAAGATTGCTATTCCTCTAGAGGAGGTTCTCTACAACTCACTCCTAGATTTGGAAAGTTTTTATTTCCTTTGTTTCTCCACCTTAGAAATGTGCTCTCTAATCCCAGGATACTACTTTCCCTTGTGATTATCACCTTTATAGTCCTGTTATTAAACCCTCCTTGATTTATCCTTACTCTGGAGTATGACATCTTTTTTTTTTTTTTAAAGATTTTATTTATTTATTTCACAGAGGGAGAGAGATCACAAGGAGGCAGAGAGGCAGGCAGAGAGAGAGAGGGGAAGCAGGCTCCCCGCTGNAGAGAGAGGGGGAAGCAGGCTCCCCGCTGAGCAGGGTGCCCGATGTGGGCCTCGATCCCAGGACCCTGAGATCATGACCTGGGCCGAAAGCAGAGGCTTTAACCCACTGAGCCACCCAGGCACCCGTGAGCTGAAGGTTTTGAAAGTAATAATACTGCTACAAAACTTTACTTACTTAGTCACTTGCTGCCTGCATGTAAGTTTAGAGTTGTTACTTCAGTGAGTCCTTGTGTAGAATTGGGTATAAGTTTTCCTATTAGTAACAAAGTTATGGGGGCACCTGGCTGGCTCAGTCGCTAGAGCGTGTGACCCTTAATCTCAGGGTCCTAAATTTAAGCCCCACTTTGGGCATGGAGCTTACTTTAAAACAAAACAAAATAAAGTTATCCTTTGATTTCAGTTGTTTTGAGGGTTATTGACTGGTTATTTTGAGGGTTGGGACTTATTAAATTGAATCACGTTTTATATACTTGTAATGATTTTTGTCTTCATCTTTGACTATTGAGTGCATTTGTGCTGGTTTGGAACCAATTGGCTTTCCTCTATACAGATTTACTTTAAGCTTGTTCTTGAGTATTAAGCCTGTTGTGGGACATGTAGATCTAGACTTTATGATTAGTTATTTGAATTCAGTGAATGCTTTTAGGCAGAAAAGATCATTTAAAAGATACTGTACAGGGCGCCTGGGTGGCTCAGTGGGTTAAAGCCGCTGCCTTCGGCTCAGGTCATGATCCCAGGGTCCTGGGATCGAGGCCCACATCGGGCTCTCTGCTCGGCAGGGAGCCTGCTTCCTCCTCTCTCTCTGCCTGCCTCTCTGCCTAGCTGTGATCTGATCTCTCTCTCTCTGTGTCAAATAAATAAATAAAATCTTTAAAAAAAAAAAGATAGTGTACAAAAAATGAATGTAGCACTAGGATTAAGATGAGTTAATTTACTAAGTTCATACCTCTCCAGGATAAGGAAAAAATGGGAGGAAAGAGGTGTGGAAATAAGCTTTCTCACCTGCCAGTTTTATCCTCACTCCTTAGTTTTAGAGTGTTTTGAACCTCATATTATAGAAAGCAGTCATTGAATTGTAAAGATTTACTTCACATTTGTGAAAGCTTGAAGGCTTAATGAGGGACAATCTCTCTCCGGTTATTGTTTCTGCTTTGGTAAGATTACGAAGAAGAGGGGGCCTCACTATTGCTCTACTGACTGGCCCCATGTGCAATATGAGCTAGTATATGTACATGTGACAGATCTGTCTCTGGGTTTTATTATGGTTGGTTAAGTAGCTTTTTGCCTTCATCTCTGGTTTCTGTCTTCTGGCCCCTTGAAGGCCTTGAGGCTATCTGAAATTATAGGGGTTGGGGTACTATAAATTAAACTTGTGAAATGAGTCCATTGCAGATGTGTCAACTGAATCAGACTTTAAAGTCCAGTTGAATTCTTTAAAAAGGGGGTCTTTGCTAGGTTTTCTGCTGGGTGTTTTTCACATATGTCATCTCATGTAATTCTTGGAACAACCTTGGGAGGGAGTTAGTATCTCTGTTTTACTGATGAGGAAGTAAGGCTCAGAGAACTTAAATAAATTGCCCAAGGTCACACAGTTAATCAGTAGCAGATGCACTATCAAACTTGGTTCAGTACTGGTGTTGAGTTCATTCATTTTACATTGAGACCTGAGTCCAAAACCTACTGTGTTTTACTATCACATGACGACTTCCTTTTTACTAACTAAACTGGAGGTTTTTAGACATGGTGTTCCTTGGACCTCGGTGTTCCTGAAGATACTTGATTTTCCATCATCTTTCTTCAGGAACTTTCCTTCTCTAACATCTCTTATTTAAAAATACTGCCCTAGGAATTGGAATATGATTTGGAGACCACTACTGTACTAGATCTTGGTCTCGTTCAGAGGCATCCTGAATTAGAGATGAATTTAAAAAAGAAGGCAACAGAAAGTCTCAAAATCCTTTACCAATTCATCCCATATGTTTCCTGATCTTAGCAGTGAAACAGAGGATGGCAGTGAACATCAAAAGCCCAAGAAATGTCCATATTAATTTTGCTTGGCCCCTTGAGGAACTGTCAAATACGGATCATCCAATATAGTATATGGACTTAAGAAGTGAACCTTTAGTTTAGAATGTAGCTCTAGAAGATTTAATTCTACTTTTCTATTTTGTATTGCCATGATTAAGTACAGAAATCAAAGTAAAATTTAGAATAACCCAGAGCAAGGTATCCTTCTGTCTGAATTTATAGGTTTGGAGTTGGCTAGACCTTTCAATTAAATTAGCTGATGGCGACAAATATGTAATCTGACCTCTTCAGCAGCTCAAGTGAAATGTTGATACCAGTCATAGCACAGCTCCCTTGACACACTACTTTGACCTTTTCCTCTCTTACAAATGTTTCCCTTATTCCTTTGTTAACTTAGTCATCTCCATGCAGAGGTCATGCCTGCTTTTAATTTTTCGAAGCCACATGAGAGCAGACATTGAACAGCACAGATTTATTCATTTTTACCTTATATCCCTAGGACTACACTAATCATACAGTTACCTTTAATTTCCATGTATTTTTAATTTTTATTTTTTTTAAAGATTTTATTTGTCAGAGATAGAGCAAGAGTGCACAAGCAGGGGGAGCAGCAAGCAGAGGGAGAGGCAGGCTCCCTGCTGAGCAAGGAGCCTGATGCGGGACTCAATCCCCCAAGACCCTGGGATCATGATCTGAGCCAAAGACAGACTCTTAACTGATTGAGACCCAGGCATCCCTACCATGTATTTTTTAGCTAGTTTGTATCCTAATCACTGCCTGCCCTCTGCCTCCCCTCTCTATAAAATCTTAAATATTAAGTGATATTTTTCTCCACCAGAAGTGTGGCAAGGTTTTTTGGTCCTTAATATTGAGAAAGTGATTGTCTTTGATTTTGTTTCCCTCTAGAGAAGTGGAGCCAACCTTGCAGGGAGAAAAGGCAGGCATAAAGCAAGTCCTCTTTATCATTGAGAGTAAAGGTAGAGATGGTTTAGGAGAGGGAAGTTCTGAGTGGTGAGGGAGATGTAGAAGAGGTGATGTTGGTTTTAGTTCCTCCAGCATTCATTCTCTAGCTGTCTAGAGCGGCTTAGGTCAGCAGCTCCAGTTTTTGTAAGCTTCACCTTAATTTTCCCTTGGTGGGTTGGTCTGGCCAAGTGGTGTTTTTTTTTTGTTTGTTTTTTGTTTTACGATTTTATTTATTTGTCAGAGAGAGAGAGCAGGAGCAGCAAGAGGGGCAGAGGGAAAAAAGCAGACTTCCCTCTGAGACTTCCCTTCCCCCTCCCTCTGGAGCCCGATGCTGGATTTGATCCCAGAACCCTGAGATCATGACCTGAGCCAAAGGCAGATGCTTAGCTGACTGAGCCACCCAGGCATCCCTGGCTAAGTGTTTTTGTTTTTAATTAATTAAATTTCATTAATTTATTTTAAGATTTATTTATTTGAGAGAGCGCACAAGTGTGTAGGAGTGGGGAATGGCAGAGAAAGAATTTTCAGACTCCCTGCCCCATGTGGGGTTCGATCTCACAATCCATGAGATCATCACCTGAGCTGAAATCAAGACTTGGATACTCAACTGACTAAGCCACCCAGGCGCCCCCTATTTATTTTAAGTAAACTCTTTGCCCTGTACAGGGCTTGAACTGAACGACCTTGAGATCAAGAGTCTCATACTGGGGGCGCTTGGGTGGCTCAGTCAGTTAAGCATCTGATTTCGGTTCAGGTCATGATCCCGGAGTCTTCAGATGGACCCCCACTTTGTCCTGCTCTCTGCTCAGCAGGGAGCCTGCTTCTCCCTCTGTCTGCTACTCCCCCTGCTTGTGCACTCTTGCTGTCTATCAAATAAGTAAATAAATCAGTCTTGGGCGGGGGGTGGGGGGGGTGGGGAGAGTCTTGTGCTCTACCAACAGAGCCAGCCAGGTACCCCTGGCTAAGTGGTTTTAACTATACTATTTTCTTGGGAGCCTGGGTGGCTTAGTGGGTTAAAGCCTCTGCTTTCGGCTCAGGTCATGATCTCAGCGTCCTGGGATCGAGGCCCACATCGGGCTCTCTGCTCAGCAGGGATCCTGCTTCCTCCTCTCCCTGTCTCTCTGCCTTCCTCTCTGCCTACTTGTAATCTCTCTCTCTGTGTCAAATAAATAAATAAAATCTTTAAAAAAAAAAAAAACTGGGCGCCTGGGTGGCTCAGTGGGTTAAAGCCGCTGCCTTCGGCTCAGGTCATGATCCCAGGGTCCTGGGATCAAGGCCCACATCGGGCTCTCTGCTCAGCANGCCTGTCTCTCTGCCCACTTGTAATCTCTCTCTCTGTGTCAAATAAATAAATAAAATCTTTAAAAAAAAAAAAAACTATACTCTTTTCTTAAATATGTTACATGATACTGTAAGTTTTAGAAAAACAAATTCAAGGATGGGGATTTGCATTATAAAAACAGTTTTTGTACATTTAAGTTTGTATTTTACCATAATTTTATTTTATTTTATTTATTTATTTTTTTAAAGATTATTTATTTATTTGACATAGAGAGATTACAAGTAGGCAGAGAGGCAGAGGCTTTAACCCACTGAGCCACCCAGGCGCCCATGTATTTTACCATAATTTTAAACTTAAGAAAAAGGGCGCCTGGGTGGCTCAGTGGGTTAAAGCCTCTGCTTTCGGCCCAGGTCGTGATCTCAGGGTCCTGGGATCGAGGCCCGAATCGGGCTCTCTGCTTGGCGGGGAGCCTGCTTCCCCCTCTCTCTGTCTGCCTGCCTCTCTGCCTCCTTGTGATCTCTCTCCCGCTGTGAAATAAAGAAAAAAGAAAAAAAAAAAACTTAAGAAAAAGTTGCAAGAGTACTATTAAATATCCTGTTTTTTCTTTTTTTTCCCCCTTTTTAAGATTTTATTTATTTATTTGACAGAGAGAGAGATCACAAGTAGGCGGAGAGGTGGGCAGAGAAAGAGGAGGAAGCAGGCTCCCTGCTGAGCAGAGAGCCTGATGCAGGGCTCAATCCCAGGACCCTAAGATCATGACCTGAGCCGAAGGCAGAGGCTTTAACCCACTGAGTCACCCAGGCACCCCCCCAAAAATTCCTGTTTTTTCTTCATCTTGATTCCCCAGATGTCAACACTTGAGTATTTTTCTGTTTCTGTTTATATTGCATATTATTTTTCTGAGCTTTCTTAGTGTAAGTTACAGCTGTATGCCTCTTTACCCTAAGTAACATAATATATATTTCTTGTAAACTAGGACATTCTCTTTTCTAACAACGATATACCTATCAAAATCCAGAAATAGTCTTGATATAATAGTATTATTAAATATGCAGACTTCATTAGAATTTTACCATTTGTTCCAGTAATTTTTCAGTAATTTTGTTTTTCAGTAATTTGTTCCAGTAATTTTATAGGAAAAATATTTTTTTTTCCTAGTCTAGGATCCAGTGCCAGGATATATATCATATTTAGTTTTCCTGTCTCCAGTCTCCTTCAGTTTGGAAGAATCCTTTGGTCTCATCTTTTGTGAATTTGACTTTTTTTTAATAACGTAGGCTATTTATCTTGTAGAATGTCTCTCAATTTGAATTTTTTTCCTTATGAATTAATTCAGATTATACATATTGTCAGGAGTGTCACAAAGTGAAGTTATGTCCTCAATGCATTATAGCAGTAGGCACATGGTGTCCATTTGTTCAGGACTATTGATGGTTTTTTTTTTTTTTAAGATTTTATTTATTTATTTGACACAGAGAGAGAGAAATTACAAGTAGGCAGAGAGGCAGGCAGAGAGACAGGGAGAGGAGGAAGCAGGCTCCCCGCTGAGCAGAGAGCCCGATGCGGGCCTCAATTCCAGGACGCTGAGATCATGACCTGAGCTGAAAGCAGAGGCTTTAACCCACTGAGCCACCCAGGTGCCCAGGACTATTGATGTTAACTTTGATCACTTGCTTAAGGTGTTGTCTGCTAGTTTTCTCCACTATGGAGTTATTATTTTTTCCTTTCAAATGAGTAAGAATCATGGGGGGAGATACTGAGTTTATTTAAATATCTTGTTACCAACCTTTTGCCTCCTAGAATTAGCATTTTTTTTTAAAGATTTTATTTATTTGACAGAAAGAGACACAGTGAGAGAGGAACACAAGCAGAGGGAGTGGGAGAGGGAGAAACAGGCTTCCTGCAGAGCAAGGAGCCCAATGTGGGACTCGATCCCAGGACTCTGGGACCATGACCTGAGCCAAAGGCAGATGCTTTATGATTGAGCCACCCAGGTGCCCCAAGATTTAGCATCTGTTGATAATGTTTGCCTGAGTCAGTTGTTAATGGATAGTTGGACTATGATTTTCTATTTCTATTAGTTCTTCATTTACTAGTTAATACTCTACAGAGCATTTTATTTTTTTTTTTTGAAAAAAAAGTTTTTTTTTTAGATTTTATTTATTTATTTGAAAGAGAGAATGAGAGAGAGAGCACAAGAGTGGGGAGGGTCAGAGGGAGAAGCAGACTTCCAGCTGAGCAGGGAGCCTGATGTGGGACTCCATCCTGGGATTCCAGGATCATGACCTGAGCCAAAGGTAGTCAGTCAGTTAATCGACTGAGCCACCCAGGTGCCCTACAGAGCATTTTCTTAACCATATTTATTTATATAAATATGGGTTTTTACTTTAGTCAGTGGGTTATAATCTGCTATTTATTTTTGTGGAAAAAGGTGATTTTTTTAAAAATTTTTTTAGGTTTTTATTTATTTGTCAGCGAGTCAGAGAGAGAGAGAGAGAGTGCACAGGCAGGGGAAGCAGTAGGCAAGGGAGAAGTAGACTTCCTGCTGAGCAATGAGCCCGGTGCAGGACTTGATCACAGGACCCCGGGAATCACGACCTGAGCCAAGGGCAGAAGACTGAGCCACCTAGGTGCCCCTCTAAGATACTCTTGATTTAAGATACTCATTCACTTTCACAAACATTTATTAAACCCCTAGTACCAGATGCTGGAGGGTAGAAAGAGAGTTCTAAGGCCCTGAATTTAGATGTAGAGGGGAGAAACTGATAATTTCAGTATCAAATGGTAAATAGTGATAGTAGCATGATAAGAACCACCAAGGATAGGCATCTGACCTAATGTATGGACTCATTTGTGGATATATTTCAAATGCTTGAAATGATGCTTGTCTTGAACCAAATCTGTTTTTTCCTTTCCAGCAGCTTAAAAAAAAATTTTTTTTTTTAAGATTTTTAATTTATTTTTGAGAGCAAGAGAAAGTATATTAGCATTGTGGGGGAGAAGGGCACAGGGAGAAGCAGGGAACCCAATGCAGGACTCAGTCCTAGGACCCTGGGATCATGACCTGAGCTGAAGGCAGACTCTTTTTTTTTTCCTTCTTTTTTAAAAGATTTTATTAATTTATTTGACGGAGAGAGACACAGTGAGAGAGGGTACGCAAAGGGGAGTAGGAGAGGGAGAAGCCGGCTTCCCGCAGAGTGGAGAGCCTGATGCGGGGCTCCATCCCAGGACCCTAGAATCATGACCTGAGCTGAAGGCAGATGCTTAACAACTCAGCAACCCAGGTGCCCTGAAGGCAGACTCTTTTTTTTTTTTTTTTAAAGATTTTATTTATTTATTTCACAGCGGGAGAGAGATCACAAGGAGGCAGAGAGGCAGGCAGAGAGAGAGGGGGAAGCAGGCTCCCTGCTAAGCAGAGAGCCCGATTCGGGCCTCGATCCCAGGACCCTGAGATCATGACCTGAGCCGAAAGCAGAGGCTTTAACCCACTGAGCCACCCAGGCGCCCTGAAGGCAGACTCTTAACCTTCTGAGCCGCCCAGGCACCCGTGGACTGGCAGTGTTTTTACATAATTCAACATTTAAAAGGTTATGAAGACTATTTTTTCTAAAAGATTTTATTTATTTATTTATTTTTAAAGATTTTATTTATTTCACAGAGGGAGAGAGATCACAAGGANTTTTTTTTTTTAAGATTTTATTTATTTATTTGACAGAGAGATTACAAGTAGGCAGAGAGGCAGGCAGAGAGAGAGAGGGGGAAGCAGGCTCCCCGCAGAGCAGAGAGCCTGATGCGGGCCTCCATCCCAGGACCCTGAGATCATGACCTGAGCCGAAAGCAGAGGCTTTAACCCACTGAGCCACCCAGGCGCCCTTATTTATTTATTTGACACAGAGAGATTACAGGTAGGCAGAGAGGCAGGCAGAGAGAGAGGAGAGAGGAGGAAGCAGGCTCCCTGCTGAGCAGAGAGCCCGATGCGGGCCTCGATCCCAGGACGCTGAGATCATGACCTGAGCCGAAAGCAGAGGCTTTAACCCACTGAGCCACCCAGGCGCCCTATTTTTTTTTTTTTTAAGATTTTATTTATTTATTTGACAGAGAGATTACAAGTAGGCAGAGAGGCAGGCAGAGAGAGAGAGGGGGAAGCAGGCTCCCCGCAGAGCAGAGAGCCTGATGCGGGCCTCCATCCCAGGACCCTGAGATCGTGACCTGAGCCGAAGGCAGAGGCTTTAACCTCTGAGCCACCCAGGTGCCCATGTAATTTTTTGATAGATGTTACCAAATTACTCTCTGGAGATGGTATATCAGTTTTTGTACTTTTACCAGCAAAACATGCAACCCAAATAAAGAAGGGGTAGATGATGGGGGAAGTTAAGACTGGACCGGGTTTGGAGGGTACTAAAAGCAGTTATGTTATTTGGAGTATAATGTACTACGGGAGGAATGGCAAGAAATAAGAAAAGAGTCAGGGGTTAGGGTTTTATTCTTGGATTTTATTCTATAGCTAATGGAGAGCAATAGAAAGGATGAGAGAATGACATACTTAAGGTTGTTAAGTTCTAGAGTTTTCTGGTGGTCTTAATGAATGAAGATGGATTCGGAGGGGCAAGACCAAAAGCCACAAAATAATTGGGTTAATGCAGTAGCCTTCTTGTCAAACCTTGCATCTCTGTTTTATTTGAAAACTATCCCTGTGACTCTAAAAGGGATACATTTAAAAGGGGGAGGAGTATGTATCATTGAAGGTAGCAAGAAAGGCTTCACTAAGTAAGTCAACAGTATTTTGATGGATGGGTAGATCTTGGATTGGTAGATATGGAGAAAGGGGATAAAGGAAATCATTTCAGGTCCTGAGAAATGGAGTAAGCCAGGAGTAGGCAAACTTTCTTTGAAGGGCCTAATAAATATGTTGGGCTTTGTGGGACACATGGCCTCTGTCATATAGCCTCCTCCCCCCCCCTTTTTTTTTTTTAAAGATTTTTTATTTATTCATTTGACACAGAGAGAGAGATCACAAGTAGACAGAGAGGCAGGCAGAGAGAGGAGAGAGGAGGAAGCAGGCTCCCTGCTGAGCAGAGAGCCCGATGTGGGCCTCGATCCCAGGACCCTGGGATCATGACCTGAGCCGAAGGCAGCGGCTTTAACCCACTGAGCCACCCAGGCGCCCCCCCCCTTTTTTTTTAAAGATTTTATTTATTATTTGACCCAGAGAGATCACAGGGAGGCAGAGGGAGGCAGAGAGAGGAGGAGGCAGGCTCCCTGCTGAGCAGGGAGTCAGATGCAGGCCTAGATCCCAGGACCCTGAGATCATGACCTGAGCTGAAGGCAAGAGGCTTAAACCCACTGAACCACCCAGGCGCCCCCCCTCCCTTTTTTAATGTAAAAACTGTTAGCCCACACCCTTTACTGAAGCAGGCTGTGGGCAGAGTTTGAAGGGGGTTGGGTGGGGGATGACTTTAGTTGCCAACTCTTAGAATAAGGAAAGGCATCCAAGCTGGAAGGTGCAAGATTCACTTAGTAAAACAGGAGCGAAGGCAGGTTGAGGCAGAGCTATGGAAAACTTTGAATTTTAGGCTAAATAAAGAATTTGTTTCTAGGTTAGGGGCATTGAAGAGTCACCTGTTGATAGTGGTGACATCTTGTCTGGTACTGTAACCTTACTGTATTGACAGCTATAAAAATTCTGGCCTGCATAATTGTCTTGTGTGGATGGTTGTATTGCATGTTAGTACTGCTGACAGATTTCCATTAGCATGAAGTACTGAGGTCTAACCTACTGGCTAGAACATTGAGTGTTTTAGTGAGGGGTTTAACTCAAAGAATCAGGTTAAGGAGGGGCACCTGGCTTGTTCAGTCCCTAGAGCACGTGATGCTTGATCTCAGGGTCCTGAGTTTGAGTCCCACACTGGGGGTAGAGATTACTTAAAAAAAAAAAAATCAAGTAAGTAGAAGAATAGTATAGCTCAAAACTTCAGGAATTCTGTAGGTGTTGCTTACATTTTTTTTTCCTCCTAACTTTGAAGAATAGGAAATAAGGTATACAGCAATTCAGCTGATTGTTTCATTAAACAGCTTCCCGGACTCTGTCCTAGTAAGCTTTCGGTTGTTTTAAGCCTCTGGTCCTAGGTGACTGGAAGACTGGTTTTCCTCTGGGGTGAGAAGATGGGCGAGTTGGTGGTGTGTGATCAGAATTACCTTGGGGAGTTAGTAGAATATCAATATGGCAGCCATATTATATATTCTGTGAGAGGATGTTTGGTATGTTTTTGGAAATATCCTCCCAGGTCATTCTCTACCATGTCTTCCTGGTTAACAGTATTTTTTTTTTAAGATTTTATTTATTTATTTGACACAGAGCGAGAGAGATCAGATCACAAGTAGGTAGAGAGGCAAGCAGAGAGAGGGAGAAGCAGGCTCCCCGCTGAGCAGGGAGCCCGATGCCGGCCTCGATCCCAGGACCCTGAGATCATGACTTGAGCGGAAGGCAGAGGCTTTAACCCACTGAGCCACCCAGGCGCCCTTTTTTCTTTTTTTAAAGATTATATTTATTTATTTGACACAGAGAGAGAGATTACAAGTAGGCAGAGAGGCAGGTAGAGAGGGAGAGGAGGAAGCAGGCTCTCTGCTGAGCAGAGAGCCCGATGCGGGCCTTGATCCCAGGATGTTGAGATCATGACCTGAGCCGAAAGCAGAGGCTTTAACCCACTGAGCCACCCAGGCGCCCCCTGGTTAACAGTATTGCTCCAAATAATTTCTATCCTTTCCTTCCTGCCATCACCTTATATTCAGTGATGCTGGTAGAATTATACTACTTTGTCTATCTTACAGTGTGAAGGAGAAGTTGAGATGGAACTCTGTATCCCATAAAGAATTTTTTTTAAAAAATGTATTTAACAGAGAGATAGAGGGGTCCCTGGGTGGCTCAGTGGGTTAAACCTCTGCCTTCTGCTCAGGTCATGATCTCAAGGTNCTCTGCTCAGCGGGGAGCCTGCTTCCCCCTCTCTCTCTGCCTGCCTCTCTGCCTACTTGTGATCCCTCTCTCTCTGTCAAATAAATAAATAAAATGTTAACAAAACAAACAAAACAAAACAGAGAGCACAGGTAGGCAGAGTGGCAGGCAGAGGGAGAGGGAGAAGCAGGCTCTCCGCTGAGCAGGCAGCCCGATTTGGGACTCGATCCCAGGACCCTGGGATTATAACCTGAGCTGAAGGCAGCTGCTTAACCGACTGAGCTACCCAGGCGCCCCACCCCATAAATACTTCTGACATACGTGCATGTTCTGACAGCAAACATGTCTAACTCATATTGTCAACTTGCTGATCAGCTTTTCCTGAGGAACTCTGGTCTTACATTATTTCAGCTATTATCGATTATAAACTTGGTGCTGTATTAATAGAAATCATCTTTCTCATTTTTATGAAACTGCCTTTAATCAGAACTAAAACACAGTGATTGGATATTCTGCTTTAGCTGTCTGTGTCCTTGAACTCATTTTGAACACCTATTACATCCATGTAGTAGATAAACAGTTTTTTTTTTTTTAAGGATTTTATTTATTTATTTGACAGAGAGAGAGAGATTACAAGCAGGCAGAGGCAGGCAGAGAGAGAGGAGGAAGCAGGCTCCCCGCTGAGCAGAGAGCCCGATGTGGGCCTCGATCCCAGGACCCTGAGATCATGACCTGAGCCGAAGGCAGAGGCTTTAAACCGCTGAGCCACCCAGGCGCCCTGATTTTGTTTTATTTTTGAGATTTTATTTTTTTAAAGTAAGCTCTACACCCAGAGTGGGGTTCTTAACTCACAACTCTGAGATCAGGAGTTGCATGCTCTTCCGACTGATACAGCCAGGTGCCCCAAATTTCCCAGTTTCTAAAAGTACATGTTGGTTGTGGCAGTGAAAGCTCTAATATGCAGTAATCAAAGCTTTTTTGATTGTAGCACATGTTCATAAATGCCAGTTGGGAACTCAGTGTGATGGGATTGGATGGATGGTTGATAGGGATTTGTATAAACCAAGAGGGGTTAATTAAACTTCTGTGAAAAATAGGAGAATTAAGCCCCATTAGGGCTTAATTGGTTGACTTCAGCTTTTGAGCTTGGAGGCTACTGAAGAGTTAATTTTTTTTGTGTGAGGGTTTATTTAGCCCAGTGTAGAGCACAAAGTTGTTTTAGGAAAAGGATCTCTTTGGATATTTATTCATTTGCCAGATCAGTCCTGTTTACATGTGAACCCTCTTCTTGATTTCAGGGAAAACAGGCAGACAATCCATGCCAATTAAATATTAGAACATGACAGATTGATTTTGTTCCCACAGATTAAGGAGGAAAAGAAGGCTTCAGGTTTTATTAAATTTACCCTGGATGATGGTATTTTAAGAAAGAAACTTATGTGGAAAGATCTGTCAGTAACAGTTGAGTAAATTTTTCTTGTTTAAATAGGTTCTTGTATTAGGTAGTATGGCATAATGAGAAAGTATCTTTGAATTGGTTTTCTCAACACTTGGATTCTAGTTTATAGGTGACTGAAGGTATGGCTTTATAATTTACTTAATCATGGATTTTATTTTATTTTTTTAAAAAGATTTTATTTATTTGATAGAGAGGCACACACAAGCAGGAAGTGGTGGGAGGGGGAGAGGGAGAAGCAGGTTCCCTGCTGAGCTAGGAGCCTCAAGCAGGGCTCCATCTCAGGGCTCTGGGGATCATGACCTGACGTGAAGGCAGAGGCTTAACTGACTGAGCCACCCAGGTGCCCCAGTCATGGATTTTATTTTATTTTATTTTTATTATTTTACTTTATTTTAAAATTTTATTTATATTATATATATATTTTTTATTATTTTATTTTTAAAGCAGGGAGTCACTGGTGATCTTTTTTTTTTTTTTTAAAATTTTATTTATTTATTTGAAACACAGAAAGAGATTACAAGTAGGCAGAGAGGCAGGCAGAGAGACAGGAAGC
>LNAC01000050.1:5205050-5217653 GCA_002007465.1 Ailurus styani
ATTCATTTGACACAGAGAGAGAGATTACAAGTAGGCAGAGAGGCAGGCAGAGAGAGAGGAGAGAGGAGGAAGCAGGCTCCCTGCCGAGCAGAGAGCCCGATGTGGGCCTCGATCCCAGGACCCTGGGATCACGACCTGAGCCGAAGGCAGCGGCTTTAACCCACTGAGCCACCCAGGCGCCCACTGGTGATCTTTGAGACTAGAATTTATTTATTTGACAGAGCACAAGCAGGGGGAGTAGTAGGGAGAGGGAGAAGCAGGGTCCCCACAGAGCAGGGGGAGCCCAATGTGGGACCTGATCCCACAATTCTGGGGATCGATTAACCAACTGAGCCACCCAGCCTCCCCATGGATTATATTTTATTTTATTTATTTTTTTCCATGGATTATATTTTATTTTATTATATTTTTTTAAAGATTTTATTTATTTGATGGAGAGAGACACAGCGAGAGAGGCAACACAAACTGGGAGAGTGGGAGAGAGAGAAGCAGGCTTCCCTCCAAGCAGAGAGCCTTTCCTAGGGTCCTGGGGACAAGCCTTGCATCAGGTTCCCTGCTCAGACAGGAGCCTGCTTCTCGCTCTCCCTCTGCCGCTCCCCCTGCTTGTGTTCCCTTTCTCACTGTCTCTCTGTCAAATAAATAAAATCTTAAAAAGGAAAAAAAAAGGTTCCTGGGTACTTCTTTGAAAGATTTGTGGCTGAAATTTACTAGTCTTTGTATAGATTTAGTCTAGTCTACCATAGTTTCTGTGTCTATTTGTGTAAAATGATAATTGCTGTAATGACCTTAGGAGTTCATTATGACTTATATATAGTATTTTTTTTAAAGATTTTTTTTATTTATTTGACAGAGACACAGTGAGAGAGGGAACACAAGCAGGGGGAGTGGGAGAGGGAGAAGGAGGCTTCCCGCTGGGCAGGGAGCCCGATGTGGGGGCTCGATCCTGGGACCTTGGGATCATGACCTGAGCCGAAGGCAGACACTTAACGACTGAGCCACCCAGGCGCCCCTTGTATGTAGTATTTTATGCATAAACTATGTACAAAGTACATTGTGAATATCTGAAGAAAGCTTTAACCATATAGTGTTTTGCATTGTATTTTAAGTCATATTTGTAGTATATACATAGTTTGAAAAATAATAGTTTATTTGGGGATTTCGCATATTCGGTGCTCAAAATAGCCTGGGAATTGACTAGTATTACCACTTATACTTTACAGTTGAGGAAACAGGTTATATGGATGATGAATTGACTCACTCAGGGCCTGTCTTCTCTGATTAGATAGACAAGACAAGACTTGAACAGAAGCCCTAACTCCACACCAATATATAGACTGTGTTAGCTACCATGTTCCATTTCTCAGTCACGCTGAATGATTGATTGATTATTTATTTATTTGAGAGAGAGAGAGAGAGAGAGAGAGAGAGATCACAAGTAGGCAGAGAGGCAGGCAGAGCGAGAGGGGGAAGCAGGCTCCCTGCTGAGCAGAGAGCCCAATGTGGGGCTCCATTCCAGGACCCTGAGATCATGACCTGAGCCCAAGGCAGAGGCTTAACCCACTGAGCCACCCAGGTGCCCTGATCATTTATTTATAGTATTCTGCTTTGACAGTAAAAAAAATTTTTTTTTTTTAATTTACTTCACAGAGGGAGAGAGAGATCACAAGTAGGCAGAGAGGCAGGCAGAGAGAGAGGAGGAAGCAGGCTCCCTGCCGAGCAGAGAGCCCGATGGGGGACTCGATCCCAGGACCCTGAGATCATGACCTGAGCCGAAGGCAGAGGCTTTAACCCACTGAGCCACCCAGGTGCCTGACAGTAAAATTTTTGAAAAGTATTTTACAAAAGTAATTTAAGACATTCTTACAAAAAATTGTGATAGAGTAAAAAGTAAATTTCCCTTTCACTTCATGACTGAAAGTTTTTTTTCCAGACTTCTTTTGGATACCTTTACATACATCTGTAATACACAAATGTACAGTGTTTTTTACAAGTGGAATCATACTGTATGTAATATTTTGCAGAGTCTTTTTAATTTCTGGTCAAATGGAAAGTCCGTAAACCTGTTCTTCCAGATCTTTGCTTTAAACAAGACCAAAGACATTTATCTCTACAGTTGTTTTAAGTACCTCGGAACAGGTTTTATGAACGACAGCAACATTCAGTATTGATTTGTTCGATGTTAGTAGTGAGATGCCTTTAAAGGGATCACACCTTTTTTTTCAGAGAACTTTCCAAATGCTCTATAAAAAGGCAGATATATGATTGCTTCCTGAGGCTGCCATGCATCTTTCAGATCGTTTTCCCTTTCTTAGAAAGTGCAAGGTCATCCATTTTGGAGCAGTTGGCTCTTGCAGATCCACCTATTACCTGTGGTTGTAGGAGATGATATTTCTGTTTGTCTGATAGTAGTAGAAAGAGGAATTAATGAGCCTATAACTGGGCAGAACTGTACTAGAAATGAAAATAGGTCCCTTCTTCTGTTGCTGACATAGAGGAAGAAAAGCTTCAGGTGGATCAAAGTCTCCAGGCTTAAATTATAGAAGCCTTGCCAGTTTTCAGCTCATTAATTCCACAAAGATATTTTGGTGGATTTCCCCCCCCCACCATTGTAAACTGATACATATGACAGATTATGCTTTTTACTTTTGATACTTCCTAATGCATTCATCAAATTATAATCAAATCCTCATGCTGGGCGCCTGGGTGGCTCAGTGGGTTAAGCCTCTGCCTTGGCTCGGGTCATGATCTCAGGGTCATGATCTCAGGGTCATGATTTCAGGGTCATGATCTCAGGGCCCTGGGATCAAGGCCCGAGTTGAGCTCTCTGCTCAGCAGGGAGCCTGCTTCCCCCTCTCTCTGCCTACTTGTGATTTCTCTCTCTGTGTCAAATAAATAAAATCTAAGAAAAAAAAAAGTATATACTAAAAAAAAAAAAATCCCCGTGCTCTTAATTTTCTCAGAATGAAAAAGAAATCAAGCTACCTTTGCGAGGTAAGTTCAACATTTGTATGAGATCTGCTTTGAACCAATCAGGGGATGGAGGAGACAAATTAGGGAGCTAATGAAGTAGGCTGCTGTTGGAGACAGGACAGACCAAACAGAAATGAATTTGTATTTGTTTCAGAATTTCAGAGTAATGAAGCTGAATAATGTCAAGTAACTGTTGATGTAGGCTTATATTAAATTAAGGATTAATGAGGGAAATTATTATATGCAGTGTGTACTTTGGTGTGCACCTCAAGCATCTGGGAAACTTGCTAAATGTAGCTCCTGGGATTTCACTCCCAGAGATTTAAATACTGGAGATTGGGGTAGGGCCAGGAATCTGCATTTTCCTCAGGCTTCCTAAGTGGTTCTCTAAAAGGTGGTCTAGGGCGCCTGGGTGGCTCAGTGGGTTGAAGCCTCTGCTTTCGGCTCAGGTCATGATCTCAGGTCCTGGGATCGAGGCCCGCATCGGGCTCTCTGCTCAGCAGGGAGCCTGCTTCCCCCTCTCTCTCTCTGCCTGCCTCTCTGCCTCCTTGTGATCTCTCTCCCGCTGTGAAATAAATAAATAAAATCTTTAAAAAAATAAAAAATAAAAAAATAAAAGGTGGTCTAAACAGTTTTGGGAACCATTGCCTTGGAGGGTGTAAATCTGACAAAAAGACCATCTAAATCTTGATAGAGGAAGCATTACAGGGAAGAAAAACTTACAGGACACTTTGTGGTAAAAGTGATAAATGGAGATGTTTAAGAAAGTATTAGGGAGAGGGACTAGTTAGTGCTCACTGTGGTAGGGAGGAGGGACTGATGTTTGATTTTATTTTTCACCCAGGGCATATAACTTGAATTTGATTGCTTTTTATTTTATTTATTTATTTATTTATTTAAAGATTTTATTTATTCATTTGACACAGAGAGAGAGATTACAAGTAGGCAGAGAGGCAGGCAGAGAGACAGGGAGAGGAGGAAGCAGGCTCCCTGCTGAGCAGAGAGCCCGATGCGGGCCTCGATCCCAGGACCTGAGATCATGACCTGAGCCGAAGGCAGAGGCTTTAACCCACTGAGCCACCCAGGCGCCCATTGATTGCTTTTTATATACCAGATAATGCTGTGTTGTCTTTTGCTAACCAACCTCTCATTGTCTGTAGTTTACTGTATTATACCCCTGGGATATCTGTAATTTCCAGTATTTCACACCGTGTTCTCCATAAGCCATCAAATACTCTAAAAAGTATAACTTGGCAACATTCAAAGTAACTCATGGATTATGGCAGGAAATCATGTATCACCTCATGAGTATTTTTGTTTTTGTATAGGAAATGATCACTGTTTTTAGTTTACTAATATTGATGAATCTTACTCAATGGAAATCAGAAAATTCTTCTGATAGAAGTTAATTTAAGGTCACATGGGGAGAATAAAAAATTTCTCAGTTGTAAAGTTTCTTAAGTGTAAAACTAGGAAGAAAGTCTCTTTTTTTTTTTTTTAAAGATTTTATTTGACACAGAGATCAGATCACAAGTAGGCAGAGAGGCAGGCAGAGAGAGAGAGGAGGAAGCAGCCTCCCCACTGAGCAGGGAGCCTGATGCGGGCCTCCATCCCAGGACCCTGAGATCATGACCTGAGCCGAAGGCAGAGGCTTTAACCCACTGAGCCACCCAGGCGCTCGAAAGTCTCATTTTTCACATGATTTTTATTCAGCATTATCCATTCATTCAGCACATATACTATACTGACACTGCCATTCTCCCCCCCCCCCAACACTATCATTCTTAATAAGAAGTACTGGCTGCTGGTGGTTGAGCTTATTTTACCAGGATTATTTTACTGTAGGGGCAGTTGGGTGGCTCAGTCTTCAAGCTTCTGCCTTTGGCTCAGGTCATGATCCCAGGGTCTTGGGATCAAGCCCCACCCACATCGGGCTCCCTGCTCTGCTTGAAGCCTATTTTTCTCTCTCCCACTCCCCCTGCTTGTGTTCCCTCTCTCAGTGTCTCTCTCTCTGTCAAATAAATAAATACAAACGTAAACAAACAAACAAAGGATTATCTTAACTATAAATGTTTTAAATTAAGGAGTTTGGGAAATGGTTAATGACAACCAAATTTGTAATCTAGGATTGTCACACTTTATAACAGTTCTTTGGCATTATTATTTATTCCTTTTTTAGTTCTTCGACATTATTATTGTAAGTTCTTTAACATTGCTGTATTTGTGTTTGGGAATGAAAGGCATATTTAGCATCCTATAGTTGACCTTAATCTGGGCAATAAATGAAAATGCTGACGGGGGCTTGCCTAATCTACAGCTAGCATTGTTCTAGCAAACTGCATGGAATGGATGTAGAGAACCAGGTGTTTTACTTAAGCTGCAGCTGTACCATCTGTGGGAGCAGGTGGACAGATTCTGTGTCATCAGGAAAACACAGCTGGTGAGACTTAGAAGAAGAGCTAATTGATTGCTTTTCCTCAGCTACAGCTCTCCAGTCACATATACCTAAGCACAGCTTTTTTTTTTTTTTAAAGATTTTATTTATTTATTTGACAGAGAGAGAGAGATCACAAGTAGGCAGAGAGGCAGGCAGAGAGAGAGGAGGAAGCAGGCTCCCTGCCGAGCAGAGAGCCCGATGTGGGCCTTGATCCCAGGACCCTGAGATCATGACCTGAGCCGAAGGCAGAGGCTTTAAACCGCTGAGCCACCCAGGCGCCCACAGCTTTTTTTTTTTAAACTTGCTTACAGGTGTTGGCTCTGGTCAGGTTAACAACAAAAGTGAACAAAAAAGGTGTATATTTGGCTATTTGTGTTTTTATTGGATTGGCACTGAGAAGATAATTTAAAGTTTTTTTAAATTTATTTTAAGTAATCTCTACGCCACCGAGTATGGGGCTTGAACTCATAACCCCAAGTTCAAGAGTCACGTGCTCTTCCAACTGAGCCACTAGGTGCCCTGGGTTTTTTTAAACTTAGGGTTTTTTTGTTTGTTTGTTTTGTTTTGTTTTTTAAGATTTTATTTGACAAGAGAGAAGCACAGCGAGAGAGGGAACATAAGTGGGGGAGTGGGAGAGGGAGAAGCAGGCTTCCGTCCAAGCAGGGAGCCCGATGCAGGACTGGATCCCAGGACCCTGGGATAATGACCTGAGCCAAAGGCAGATGCTTAACATCTGAGCCACCCAGGCGTCCCTTAAACTTTGTCTTGATTTTTGACTCTAGTTACTTCAGGATATTTCCAGCTTATTATATAAACTTCTCTGAGAGAGTTCCTTCTGATGATAAATACAGTAGTGTTGGGGCACTTGGGTGGCTCAGTGGTTTAAGTGTCTGCCTTCAGCTCAGGTCATGATCCCAGAGTCCTGGGATCAAACCCCACATCGGGCTCCCTGCTCCTCGAGGAGTCGGCTTGTCCCTCTCCCTCACCCCTTCTCATGCTTTCTCTCTCCCTCTCTCTCAAATAAATAAACTCTTAAAAAAAATACAGTATTGTATATATAGTTTATGGCAGGCCCTTCTCTTTAAAGATCTGGGAAATAAGTAAAAGGGATTTTCAGTCAAAAAAGAGCACAGTAGGGCGCCTGGGTGGCTCAGTGGGTTAAAGCCTCTGCCTTCGGCTCAGGTCATGATCTCAGGGTCCTGGGATCGAGGCCCACATCGGGCTCTCTGCTCAGCAGGGAGCCTGCTTCCTCCTCTCTCCTCTCTCTCTGCCTGCCTCTCTGCCTGCTTGTAATCTCTCTCTCTGTGTCAAATGAATAAATAAAATCTTTAAAAAAAAAAAAGAGCACAGTAAAAAGTCATAGATCCCATATAGTATAAAGGGAAGAATAAGAGGCAAATACAGATTCTGGAGTCATAGATTTTTGGAAGTGAGACTAGAAAGCAGTCATGACCTTGTCTCTATTTATAGACAAGAAAACTAAGATCTAGAGAAAATACTTCTTAGTACCAGGACTTGGTTCCTTGGAGAGTTGGGTTAAAATTCATGCTAAGTTTAATTTTCAAATCCAGTGATACTTAACAGAGAAATAGCAAAATGAGTAAGCCAGTTTATAAAGGGGAGCAAGTGGTTATGTCCATCATTTCGTCTGGGACTACAAACTGACAGTGTTGTTTCAGAAACAGTGATCATACCTTTGGGCTTTGTGCAGGGAAAACTTAAGGTTTAACTTCATGTTTATGTACTTCAGTTTAAGAGATATATGTGGCCAGCATTTGAGATGGTCAAGGATCCCCAGTTATGATTAAGAAAAAAGCCAGTTCAGGGGCACCTGGGCGGTTCAGTCAGTTGAGTGTCCAACTCTGGTTTTGGCTCAGGTAATGATCTCATGGTCATGGGATTGAGCCCCACAGCCGGCTCCATGCTTAAAGCAGACTCTGCTTGAAATTCTTTCTCTTCCTTTGTCTCTCTCCCCGACTCTCTCTGTCTCTAAAATAAATAAGTAAATCTTAAAAAAAGGAAAACAAAACAAACAAAAACCCAGTTGAAATGTTCAGGAAGCCATGCCTCATGAACAGAAAGAATAGAGAAATGATGAGCCTTTGAGGGTCATTTTGCAGCAGTCCACTAGTTGTAGGTAAAGTGGAAACCACTATGAAAACTATGGGTTATACCATATGTATAGCTTCCCTTTTCTTTTTTTTTTTTTTTAAAGATTTTTTATTTATTCATTTGACACAGAGAGAGAGATTACAAGTAGGCAGAGGGGCAGGCAGAGAGAGAGGAGAGAGGAGGAAGCAGGCTCCCCACTGAGCAGAGAGCCCGATGTGGGCCTCGATCCCGGGACCCTGGGATCATGACCTGAGTCGAAGGCAGCGGCTTTAACCCACTGAGCCACCCAGGCGCCCATAGCTTCCCTTTTCTGAATGACCATGAATTCTAAAATAAATCCATTACGTTGGCCCTTAGGAGACATTGAACAACTATGGATTATTAGGAATTTTTTTTTTAAGATTTTATTTTATTTATTTATTTGACACACAGAGGGAGATCACAAGTAGGCAGAGAGGCAGGCAGAGAGACAGGAGGAAGCAGGCTCCCCGCTGAGCAGGGAGCCCGATGCGGGCCTGGATTCCAGGACCCTGAGATCATGACCTGAGCCGAAGGCAGAGGCATTAACCCACTGAGCCACCCATGCGCCCGGATTATTAGGAATTTAAAGAAAATGGAGGAAAAATAAGTGCATGGTTGTTTCTTATTTCTTCCTCTTTTGTGCAAGGTTAAAGTGAAGTTTTATAAAAATTCTAATACAGGGAAGCCAGAGAAGACATCTGATTATTTGACTTCATTCACAAATATGATTTATTCACAGAACTCAAATATTTATTGAATGTCTCCTATGTGCCAGGTACAGTTTTAAGTTTTATTTATTTATTTTTAAAGGTTGATTTATTCATTTGACAGACAGCGAGAGAGGCAACACAAGCAGGGGGAATGGGTGAGGGAGAAGCAGGTTTCCTGCTGAGCAGGGAGCCCAATGCGGGGCTCTATCCCAGGACCCTGGGATCATGAGCTGAGCCAAAGGCAGACATGTAACGACTGAGCCACGCAGGTGCCCCAGTTTTAAGTTTTAGAGACCCTAGAGCAGTGCTCAAAATGAACTCCTTGCTCCTGTAGGGTTCAGTCTAGTGAGGAGACAGCTGGTAACATGCAAACAAACATATATGGTACATAGAGTTGATACTTGGAGTATCTTATGGTTTAAGAGTAATTTTTTTTTTATTTTTTTTTTATTNGTTCAGTCTAGTGAGGAGACAGCTGGTAACATGCAAACAAACATATATGGTACATAGAGTTGGTACTTGGAGTATCTTATGGTTTAAGAGTAATTTTTTTTTTATTTTTTTTTTATTNAAGTAGGCAGAGAGGCAGGCAGAGAGAGGAGGAAGCAGGCTCCCTGCTGAGCAGAGAGCCCGATATGGGCCTCGATCCCAGGACCCTGAGATCATGACCTGAGCCGAAGGCAGAGGCTTTAACCCACTGAGCCACTCAGGTGCCCTTTAAGAGCTAATTTATTTCACTTGTCTTCCCTCCCTCCCCCACCCCCATATTGTTTTGGAGCAGACTTTAGGTTTTTTTTTTTTCCAGACTTCAGTTTTAAGGCCACTAAAATATATATATAGGTATTTTTCTTTTCTTTCTTTTTTTTTTTAAGATTTTATTTATTTATTTGACACAGAGAGAGAGAGATCACAAGTAGGCAGAGAGGCAGGCAGAGAGAGGAGGAAGCAGGCTCCCTGCTGAGCAGAGAGCCCGATATGGGCCTCGATCTCAGGACCCTGAGATCATGACCTGAGCCGAAGGCAGAGGCTTTAACCCACTGAGCCACCCAGGCGCCCTATATAGGTATTTTTCTTTTTGATTCTGAGAATTAGGTGTAACTCAGTCCCTGCACATAGTTGGCATTTAATAAAAATTGGAATGTTTCCTAATAAATCTCAAGTAAGATGTTCTATTCAGAAAATCAAAACTAGGGGCGTCTGGGTGGCTCAGTCAGTTAAGTGGGTGCCTTCATCTGGGGTCATGATCCTGGATCTCTGGGATTGAGCCCTGCACCGGGCCCCTTGCTCAGTGGAGAGCCTGCTTCTCCCTCTCCCACTCCCCCCCACTTGTGTTCCCTCTCTTCCTTTGCCTTTCCCTCTCCCTTTGCCTCTCCCCTCTACTTGTTCTCTCAAATAAAAGAATAAAATCTTAAAAAACAGACAAACCTTTAGATTTATTTAAAAAAAAATGAAATCAAAACTATCCTGCCATGAATCACACAGGCTGAATTCTTGGTTGAGTAGGATAGAAGGATATGGAACCTAGGTAGACTAGGTGACCTTTACATGACCTTTTAAAAGTTCTTTCTTTTGTTCTCTTTTTTATTATTGTGACTTTTGGATCTTTGAAAAGGTTGCTGGAATTCAGAATCTGAGAATTGGAACAGAGAAGTGGTTTCCTCACTCTGTTGCTTATGTAACCAGCTAGATGGGTATGATTTGAGAATAACTAAGGGGTTTTCATACTGCGGGTTCTTGAGTGATTGGTAACATTTTTCTCCCTTTGTTGTGGTGGTTTTCTTGTGGAAGTTGTCTAGATGGATGTGCTGCAAACTTACAGATGTTCTTACATTCAAATAAAATGATTTTGTTACAAATTAATTTTTTTCTTCATCAGTTGTTCAATTACATCCTTTAATTTTTTTTAAGATTTATTTATTTGAGAGAGAGAAAAAGAGCATGAGCAGGAGGGGCAGAGGGTGAGGGGAGAGAAACTCAGGCAGATTCTTTGCTGAGCATGGAGCCTGATGAGATAAGGGGCTCAATCCCACAACCCTGAGATAACAACATGAGCTAAAACCAAGAGTCAGACACCCAGCCGACTGTGCCACCCAGGTGTCCCTCAGTTACATTCTTTGAAAAACCAGGTCAATCTTAATAGCTGTGAGCTTGGAGGAGGGTTAACTGTATGCTTTCTCTGCTAGAAATGAGCTGGTTAAGTTACACCCAGGTAAGTGAGTATGCTAAAGTATATATCTTTGGCTGTTTTAATGTGAAAAGGTCTTGCGTATGACTGCTATGCATAAGTCAGGAAATAGTATGTAAGATAGACATTTTTTGATAAACAGCTTTATTGAGATATATTTCACATACCCTGTTCTTATAAAGTGTACAGCTTAATGGATTTTAGTATATATGTATGGTTGTGCAACCATCACTGCTATATACCAGAGTATTTTCATCATCCCTGAAAGAAACCCCATACACATTAATAATCAATCTGTATCTGCCCCTTTCCCAGCCCCTGGTATTCTTTCTGTCTCTGGATTTATCTGTTCTCAACATTTCATGTAAAGTGTTAGAAACATTCTTTATTTGATTTGAATTATATTTAAACTCCCCNTTAAAGATTTTATTTATTTATTTCACAGAGGGAGAGAGATCACAAGGAGGCAGAGAGGCAGGCAGAGAGAGAGAGGGGGAAGCAGGCTCCCCGCTGAGCAGGGAGCCCGATGCGGGCCTTGATCCCAGGACCCTGAGATCATGACCTGAGCCGAAGGCAGAGGCTTTAACCCACTGAGCCACCCAGGCGCCCTAAACTCCCCTGAATTAATTCTCATTATTTTCTTAAAGCTTTTATTTATGAGAGAGAGAGAGAGAGAGAGGGAGAGAGAGAGAGAAAGAGAGGGCTTGGGGAGGGGCAGAAGGAGAGGGAGAAGCAGACTCCCTGCTGAGCAGGGAGCCCAACATGGGGCTCCATCCTAGGACCCCAGGATCATGACCTGAGCTGAAGGCAGATGCTTAACCTCCTGAGCCACACAGGCGCCCCTAGTTATCATTATTTAAAATTGGAGGAAAAATACAATATGTATTTTTTAAAGATTTTATTTATTTATTTGACAGAGCGAGATTACAAGTAGGCAGAGAGGCAGGCAGAGAGCGAGGAGGAAGCAGGCTCCCTGCTGAGCAGGGAGCCCGATGTTGGGGCTCCATCCCAGGACCCTGAGATCATGACCTGAGCTGAAGGCAGAGGCTTTAACCCACTGAGCCACTCAGCTGCCCCAGTATGTGGCCTTTGTGACTGACTTTTTTCACTTATCGTGTTTTGAGGTTTATCCATGTTGTAGCATGACTCAGTACTTCATTCCTTTTTATGGCTAAATAATATTCATTGTATGATACACAATTGATTATCTTTATATCAGAATCAATTTATAGATCCTGTATTTGCAGATTTGCCTGCTTGCTAAAATTTATCTGTAATCCCCAAGTCAATGTGTAGTGATCATTTATGGATGTGATAAGAGCAGTGAAGATTTTGAGTCCCCTAACATTCTCAGCAGAAGCTGAACAAGGTGACACTCTGCTTTTTGCTTCAGCTCTCATACTGTAAACCAGTCTTTTTTTTTTATGGTTACTTAGTGTAATGCTTTTCACATTTTTGTTCTTTTTGTTGGTGATTTTTCTGTGTAAAAGGCCCCAAAGTGGGGTGTCTGGGTCACTCACTCGTTTAAGCTGCCAGCTCTTGGTTTTGGCTCAGGTCATGATCTCAGGGTCCTGGACCCTCGGTCAGCCTCCTCACTTAGTGTGGAGTCTGCTTGAGGATTCTCTCTCTCTGCCCCTCTGCCCCATGCCTTCTCTTTCTCTCTCTCTCTAAAAATAAATAAATCTTTTTTTCTTTTTAAAAAGATTTATTTTATTTTTTTATTTTATTTTTTTTAACGATTTTATTTATTTATTTGACACAGAGATTACAAGACAGAGAGACAGGGAGAGGAGGAAGCAGGCTCCCTGCTGAGCAGAGAGCCCGATGCGGGCCTCGATCCCAGGACGCTGAGATCATGACCTGAGCTGAAAGCAGAGGCTTTAACCCACTGAGCCACCCAGGTGCCCCAAGATTTTATTTTTATTTACTGAGAGAGAGAGAGAGAGAGAGAGAGAGAGAGAGAGCATGAAAGGGGAGAGGGGAGGGGCAGAGGGGGAAGCAGATTCCCTGCTGAGCAGGGAGCCAGATGTGGACTGATCCTGGGACTCCAGGATCATGACCTGAGCCGAAGGCAGTTGCTTAACCCACTGAGCCACCCAGGTGCCCCTAAATAAATCTTTAAAAAAAAAATAAAATCGGGCGCCTGGGTGGCTCAGTGGGTTAAAGCC
>LNAC01000050.1:5218060-5238428 GCA_002007465.1 Ailurus styani
GAAGCAGGCTCCCTGCTGAGCAGAGAGCCCGATGCGGGCCTCGATCCCAGGACGCTGAGATCATGACCTGAGCCGAAGGCAGAGGCTTTAACCCACTAAGCCACCCAGGTGCCCGAGAGAATCTTAGTTTTAACATTTTTTACCTCTGAAACAAAAACCATAAACATTATATATAATTAACATTATATATAATTATGTAATTGTATATATAATTATATATAACATATGCTTATTATATATAATACATAATGATATATAATAAACATGACATATAAGGTATAATTAACATGCTAATTAATTGAACTTAAATATTAAAAAAATAAAAATTAAAGATTTTACCTACTCGAGAGAGAGTGCATGTGTTTGCGTGCAAGTTGGGGGAGGGGCAGAGGGAGAGATACTCAAGCTGGCTCTGTGCTGTGTGAGGAGCCCAGTGCCGGGCTGTTCCCATGACCTTGAGATCATGACCTAAGTCAAAATCAAGAGTTTGATGCTTAACCGACTGAGCTACCTGGGCACCCCACTTGAAAGCTTTTTTCTCTCTCTCTTTTTTTTTTTTTTAAAGATTTTATTCATTAGCAAGAGAGAGAACATAAGTTGGAGGGAGGGGCAGAAGGGGAGGGAGAGAGAGAAGCAGACTCCCCACTGAGCAGGAAGCCTAATGCAGGGCTTGAACCCAGGATCCAGAGATTATGCCCTAAGCTGAAGGGAGATACTTAATTGACTAAGCCACCCAGGCACCCCCCACCAGAAAGCTTTTTAATGAAACCAAAACCTCTGTTTGATGAACAGATTTATTTTTTGGCAAAATTAAAAATGTGTTTTTTTCTGGGGTGTCTGGGTGGCTCAGTGGGTTAAAGCCTCTGCCTTCGGCTCAGGTCATGATCTCAGGGTCCTGGGATCGAGGCCCGCATCGGGCTCCCTGCTCAGCAGGGAGCCTGTTTCCTCCTCTCTCTGCCTGCCTCTCTGCCTACTTGTAATATCTCTCTGTCAAATAAATAAATAAAATCTTTTAAAAAATGTGATTTTTCCTTAAAGTTTTTATTTATTTAAGTAATCTTTGTACTCAATTTGGGGCTCAAACTCATGATCCAGAGATTAAGTCTTGTGCTCCTCTGAGTGAGCCAGCCAGGAACCCCTAAAAAGGTTTTTAAGTGTCAAAATCCCAATTCAGAATTTTTTAAAAAAAGATTTATTTATTTGACAGAGATCTCAAGTAGACAGAGAGGCAGGCTCCCCACTGAGCAGAGAGCCCGATGCGGGACTCAGTCCTAGGACCCTGAGATCATGACCTGAACTGAGGGCAGAGGTTTAACCCACTGAGCCACTCAGGCACCCCGCCAATTCAGAATTATAAACTAACTTTTTAAAAAAGTTTTATTTAAGTAATTTCTTCTACAACGTTGGGCTCAAAGTCACAATCCCAAGATGAAGTCACATGTTCCTTTGATTGAGCCAGCTAGGTGCCCCATAAATTAGCTTCTTGTAGGATACTGATATATTATTGTGGGTACTCCTACCTTTTTTCAGTAAGGCCACATAAACATTTCAAATTGATTGTAATAAAGGAAGTATGTGTGTAAGACCTATTTCCATGTGGGGGGGATTGTTCTCTGAATACCACTTTGTGGGCAGTTTATCCCAGCATGCTGCTTTGTTATCAGAAGGCCTCGGAAGGTCTGCTGTTTGTGCATCTTACTCATCTGGCTTGCATTGCAATATTTAGGGTAAGAGTTGGGCCACAAAATCACATACTCAAGTGAGTGCAGGTGTGCATTTGAATGATGGTCTAAGCAGATCTCCACACCTGTCATTGAGAGTGTAATCATTCCAGTGTTTCCTAATTTTACAGGATAAGTTGCCTGTACACTGCTTTTATTCAAGTCCTCAGCTACATTACAAGACTTTTTTGCATTAGTTCTCTGTATGTATTTGGTAAAGTTTGCTAAATTTAGGAGCCTTACTAAAAATTGTTATTCTCCTTGACCTCCTAAGTACAGTTATTATACACCGTTTAATTTGCACGTATTTTATAATAAGTGTTTTATGGCTGTTTATTTTTTATTTTTATTTTTATTTATTTATTTTTTAAAAAAGATTTTATTTATTTATTTGACACAGACAGATCACAGGTAGGCAGAGAGGCAGGCAGAGAGAGAGTAGAGAGGAGGAAGCAGGATCCCCGCCAAGCAGAGAGCCCGATGTGGGCCTCGATCCCAGGACCCTGGGATCCCGACCTGAGCCGAAGGCAGAGGCTTTAACCCACTGAGCCACCCAGGTGCCCTATGGCTGTTTAATTTTTAAAGGTTTTTTATTTACTTAAGTAATCTCTACACTCATTGTGGGACTCAAACTCATGACTCCCAAGATCAAGAGTTACATGCTCTACCTGCTGAGCCAGCCCCAGAATATATTCATTTTTCACGAAAGGCAGAGAGTTAGGAATTCTGCGTAAGACATGTTTTCCAGATCTTAAGAAACTTGGTAGCTTGTTAAAGGTGTATGGACTGTGCATTCAAGTAAGTACATGAGACAAGTTTAGGTGAGGACATATGAAGGGAGTAAAGGAGATGATCAGTAAAGGTTTTATTTGGAAAATGTCATCTGGGGCGCCTGGGTGGCTCAGTGGGTTAAGGCCTCTGCTTTCGGCTCAGGTCATGATCTCAGGGTCCTGGGATAGAGGCCCGCATCGGGCTCCCTGCTAGCGGTGAGCCTGCTTCCCCCTCTCTCTCTCTGCCTGCCTCTCTGCCTCCTTGTGATCTCTCTCCCTCTGTGAAATAAATAAATAAAATCTTTAAAAAAAAAAAAAAGGACAATGTCATCTGAACCGGGCCTTGAAGGATAACTTTAAAAGTGATGTAAAGAGGGCGCCTGGGTGGCTCAGTGGGTTAAAGCCTCTGCCTTCGGCTCAGGTCATGATCTCAGCATCCTGGGATCGAGGCCCACATCGGGCTCTCTGCTCGGCGGGGATCCTGCTTCCTCCTCTCTACTCTCTCTCTGCCTGCCTCTCTGCCTACCTGTGATCTGTCTGTGTCAAATAAATAAATAAAATCTTTTTTAAAAAATAAATAAATNAAAAAAAAAAAAGTGATGTAAAGAATAGCACATCATGACTGGAATTCTGACTCTTCTATTTGGCTTGACTTGTTTGGTTGGCTACTTTTTCTCCCTTGAATCAGAGGCTGAGGCCTTTATCAGCTTTTTTTTTTTAAAGATTTTATTTATTTATTTGACATACAGAGAGAGATTACAAGTAGGCAGAGAGAGACAGGGAGAGGAGAAAGCAGGCTCCCTGCTGAGCAGAGAGCCCGATGCGGGCCTCGATCCCAGGACCCTGGGATCATGACCTGAGCCGAAGGCAGAGGCTTTAACCCACTGAGCCACCCAGGCGCCCCTTTATCAACTTTTGATTCAAGTGTAAGTTACACTTTTCCCCTCATTCTTGGATATGGAATCAAGGATATGAGTTATAATTGGTTTCTTAAGCTACTCTACACCTTTTTGCCAGGGTGTATGTATGATTATGTTTGACCTTCTTTGATATGTCCATTTTTGGGGGGCAAGAATCAAACCCATCTGCCCAAGAACCAACTTAATCCGTTCCACCCAATACCAGGTCCTGGGCTGGCTCATGGTGCCACCATTTGGCTGGTGTGAGGAAGTGTTTTAACCTTTTCCCCACTTGGAATTGTACTGCCCACAGCTAAGTTATTTTCACATTATGACAATTCTTGTTCTTTTTAATAACCTTCTGTTCCTTATTCAACTCTAGTGTAACTAGTGTAGGAGATCTTCCCATCTCTTTCTCCTTTGTTCTCTTTGTGAATGGTGGAAAAGAAAAAATAGGCATAAGATTACCCCTAGTATCTTTGTATCAAGAAAGAAGAAAGCAGTAAATACTTTAACAAGTGGTTTGTTGTTGTTGTTGTTTTTAACGAAATAGGTATCACTTAGCCCACTGTTACAGGTATAGAGGAGAATGTTAGCAAAGACTCAGAGGTGGGAAAGCACAAGATAGTATACGAGATGGCAAATGCTCTCATTTAGGCCAGAGTGTATCTCACATACTGTTACTGTATATCCTCCTCATCTTGTGTCTGGGGATTTTGAAAGTGCATTTTTGTTTTATTATTGCCCTACTAGAAAAAATTCTGATCTGTTGGCAATTCCACATTTGAAACTGCTTTCTTTTGGGTTCCGTCTTCTTAGATCTTCCTAATAATTTCTGTGGTTACAGTGGATCTGATCTGTTCTGTGCTAAATGAAAGCTTACAATCACAAAACTGTGTAGGCATAAATGAGAGGCATATGGGAGTGGTGCAAAAGGAACTCTAGGAGTCTTCATATGCCTGGGTGGGCGAACTAAACTAATAGCTCCCAGCAGTTCTTCTGAATCAGACATTGTGGAGCCAAGAGTCTAGTATTTGGAATTCTACTGCTTTTCCAAAGGGTCTGTCTTTTATCCTCCAAACCACCATTTGTTAAATGGCTAATGACCCAGTGGACCTGTTGACAACAAAAGCGGGAGGCTGGCAAAGATCAACTTTAAAGGAAAAAAGAAAAGTTCAAAGGTAGGAAAGTAAGAACAAAAAGAGTTTGATCGTATCTTCATCTACCTTTTATTATTTTTTTTAACAGTTTATGTGGAGAATTTTGAATATACACAAAGTAGAATAATGTTATGAACCTTCAAGTACCCATCCTCTTAGACCCAGTAAGCTACAGTTTCCATGCTTAATCAAGGGAAACCAGAATTCTCTTGAGCCTTGGGTTTGCTCTCGGGCTCTTTAGGTCTCGTCACCTTTGGGTTTATGCCATCAAACTTTTCTTTTCTTTTCTTTCTTTCTTTCTTTTTTTTTTTTTTAGCTTTTGTTTATTACAGAGAGAGAGTACACACAAGTGGAGGTTCGGGAGGGGAGAGGAGCAAAGGGAGAGGGAGAAGCAAACTTCCTGCTGAGCAGAGAGACGTGAGGCTCTGTCCCAGGGCCCTGAGATCATGACCTGAGCTGAAGGCAGATTCTTACTGAGCCACCCAGGCATCCCCAAACTCTTCTCTTTTTTGTTTTAGCATCTAATACATACTGAACAGCGTGTTTAGGGTTTGTTATGAATAGGACATCTGTTAACCTTTAATAGCTTAAGGAACTAAGTGCTGTTGTTCAAGGGGCAGAAAAGTGTAATTATTCTATCAAGGGAGCACGGTGAGGGAGGGCACTTAGGAAGCCTTTACTGAGAAGGTGGCATTTGAGTTTATTGCAGAAGGGTAGGGCAAGGGGCTAGGGACTGGATCCCTGATCCACACAGCAGTATAAGAGTCCCATTAAATAACTCTTTTCATTGGGCTGTTTATTTAGAACATGACATTTTTGTTATATTTATGACACAAGAATACTTTAGCTAAGCTGTTTCTCGTTGCTTTAAGCAATTTAGAAATACAAGTTAGTTTCAGTATTTTCTGCTAAACTGTGTCTCCTTGAAATGCTTATTATCAAGATGAATTATACAAGGTGTGTAAGACTCTTTTGAGAAATACCATTTCAAAGCAAGCCGAGCCAAGTTTGATTGTCTGGTCAGGACCCACAAGAGAATATGGGCTTTGTCTGGATCTCTTGTTTCAGTTGTATTTATCAGTGAAATAAGCCAGGAGAGCAGTCTGACTTTTGCATTTTGAAAAGCTGATTGGCCAAGGGGAATGCACCATAAATAGTGTGTTATATAGATTAATGAGGTATTGAGCTAACCTGGCACCTTCCTCTGCCTTGTGCTCTGTCCTCTGCTCTTTCTCAAGGAATGATTCCTCTTTTTGTTTCATAGCCATGTTTCTCAATGCCTACAGATGATGTTTGGCTTATTTCACTATCTTCTCACATCCAGCTGTTTGAGACTGCATGGAATCCTCAGGGATCTCTCCACTCCCTCCTGGACAAACAGTGTTTCTTCCTGACTCTTAAACCTTTATCAGCTTTTCCCCATCTATATACTTTGTTTTGTTCTTTCACTATTTAAGAAATTGAAATATAGTGGACACACAATATACTTTATTTTATTTTCTTTAAAGATTTTATTTATTTCACAGAGGGAGAGAGATCACAGGAGGCAGAGAGGCAGGCAGGTGGGGGGGGGGAAGCAGGCTCCCCGCTGAGCAGGGAGCCCGATGCGGGCCTCTATCCTAGGACCCTGAGATCATGACCTGAGCCGAAAGCAGAGCCACCCACAATATATTTTATAGATTTAAAATGCACAGTTTGGGGGCACCTGGGTGGCTCAGTTGGTTGAGCATCTGCCTTCGGCTTAGGTCATGATCTCTGGGTCCTGGGATCGAGCCCCTCATTGGGCTCGCTGCTTGATGGGCAATCTGCTTCTCCCTCTCCCACTTCTTTTATTTTTTAATTAATTATTTATTTATTTTAAATATTTTATTCATTTGACAGAGCGCACAAGAAGGGGAGGAGCAGGTAGAGGGAGAGGGAGAAGCAGGTTCCCCCCTGAGCAAGGAGCCTGATTCAGGGCCGGATCCCAGGACCCTGGGATCATGACCTGGGCCTAAGGCAGATGCTTAATGAATGACTCAGTCACCCAGGCACCCCAATAATTGTCTTTCTCTGATCGACTTACTTTGCTTAGCATAATACCCTTTAGTTCCATCATTGCAAATGACAAGATTTCATTTTTGATGGCTGCATAATATTCCTGTGTGTGTGTGTACACGTACACACACGCGCACACACACACACACACACACACACACACACACACACACACACACCACATCTTCTTTATTCATCTGTCAATGGACATCTGGGCTCTTTCCGTAGTTGACATTGCTGCTGTAAACATTGGGATGCAGGTGCCCCTTCAGATCACTACGTTTGTATTTTTGGGGTAAATACCCAGTAGTACAATTGCTGGGTCATAGGGTAGCTCTGTTTTCAACTTTTTGAGGAATCTCCATACTGCACCAGCTTGCATTCCCACCCATTTCTCCACATCCTCACCAACATCTATCATTTTCTGACTTAATAATTCTGGCCATTCTGACTGGTGTGACATGGTTATCACATTGTGGTTTTGATTTGTATTTCTCTGATGCCAAGTGACATTGAGCACTTTTTCATGTGTCTGTTGGCCATTTGGATGTCTTCTTTGCAGAGATGTCTGTTCATGTCTTCTGCCCATTTCTTTTCTTTTTAAAAAAGATTTTATTTATTTATTAGAGAGAGAGATCACAAATAGGCAGAGAGGCAGGCAGAGGGAGAGGGGGAAGCAGGCTCCCCTCTGAGCAGAGAGCCCAATGTGGGGCTCGATCCCAGGACCCTGAGATCATGACCTGGGCTGAAGGCAGAAGCTTAACCCACTGAGCCATCCAGGCGCCCCTTCTGCCCATTTCTTGATTGGATTATTTGTTCCTTGGATGTTGAGTTTGATAAGTTCTTTATAGATTTTGGATACTAGTCCCTGAGGGCAGATTCTTTTTTCGATCCCAGGACCCTGAGATCATGACCTGGGCTGAAGGCAGAAGCTTAACCCACTGAGCCATCCAGGCGCCCCTTCTGCCCATTTCTTGATTGGATTATTTGTTCCTTGGATGTTGAGTTTGATAAGTTCTTTATGCCTCGATCCCAGGACCCTGAGATCATGACCTGAGCCGAAAGCAGAGGCCTTAACCCACTGAGCCACCCAGGCGCCCCTGAAGGCAGATTCTTAACCAACTGACCCACCCAAGTGGTCCAACACTGATCTCTTTTTAGTTACTGTAGTTTGCATTTTCTAGAATTTGATATATACATATTTATATTTTATATAAATGAAGTTATACTATTTCCTCCTTCGCTGTTTTGTTTTCTTTCAGGGTTCTTTTCTTTTTGAAGACTGTTCTTTCTCCAGGGGATTGCCTTTATACTTTTGTCAAAAATCAATCGTCCGTATGTGTGTGGGTCTATTTCTACATCTCTTGATATGTTTGTCTTATTTTTATGCCGGTACCACACAGTTTGACTTACTATAACTTAAAATCAGGTAGTGTTAGCCTTCCAGCTCTATTCTTCTTTTTAAAAGTTGTTTGGGCTATTTTAGGTTCTTTGCATTTTGAGATTTGCTGATTTCAATCGAAAAAGCATGCTGGGAGTTTGCTTTTGATTTTCAAAAGCATTGAATCCTTTGGGGGGTAGAATTGACATCTTAACAATATTGAATCTTTCCATTTTTGAACTTAACATGTCTCTCCATTTGTTTAGATCTTCACCAGTTTTTCCTAGCAAAGTTTTGGAGTACAGGTCTTTTACAACTTTGTCAAAGTTATCTATTAAATATTTCACAATTTTTGATACCACTGTAGTTGTTTTTATTCTTAATTTAAGCTTTTGTTTGCTTGTTGCTACTATGCAGGAATAGTCTAGTTTTTTTTTTTTTAATACAGTTGGTTTTTGTGTATTGATCTTGCATCCTCCATCTTGGCTAAATTCACTGAAATAGCTTTTTTGTAGCTTCCATTGGATTATCTACATTATCTGTAAGTAAGGACAGTTTTACTTCCTTTTAATTATCACTTTTTTTTTTTTTTAGATTTTATTTATTTATTTGAGAGAGAGAGAGAGAGAGCAACTGAGCACTGGGAGAAGCAAAGGGACAGGGACAAGCAGAATCTGTGCTGAGCGCGGAGCCTGATATAGGGCTTGGCTCCATAACCTTGAGATCATGACCTGAGCCAAAATCAAGAGTTGGTTGCTCAACCACCTGAGCCACCCAGGTGCCCCTTACTTATTTACTTCTCACCAGTGTTTTCTGTTATCACTGCTTCAGAGATTCTGTCCTTTTCCATCCTTGTTATCTTCTTCATCCTAGGTATTATGATATCATATCGTATCGTATCATATCATATCATATCTTTTTTTGGTTTGCTTTTAATCGCTTAATGGCAAAGTCTCTAATACCAGACATTCTTCTCTCCTATCTCTCTTGCTAGCAGCTGTGGAAAGTTGCCTTCAGAAAACACTGGTTTCATTCTGTTCAAGGCCATATCATGGTTCCCAGGTATCACTCACATGAAGTCCTAACATTTATACCTCCATACTGGGATCTTTCCCTTCCTGGTAATGATTGACATCTGCGTTCACAACTCCAACTTATTCCAGTCTGCTCCCCACCCAAAAAACATTGGGAGGTGGTGAGCATCAGAGTTGAGATTGAGAGATTGGGTTTGAATTCTTGTTCTTGTAATCTTGGGCAAAGTCTTACCTTCTGGTTACTCAGTGCTCATCTGAAGGTAGAGAATAACACTAGAGAAGTTCCTCACAGTATGTTGTGAGGGTTAAAAGAAAGAACATAGTAATCCTAGCCATGTGTCTGGAATACAGTGTAAGTAGTCAGTAGATACTTAGCCTGGCATTGTGCAAACACTGAGTGAATGAATGAACGAATGCTTGCTTATCTTATTTCTGTACTGTCATTTAAGCTCTTATTCCACCTCAATGTACCCTCTTTGCTTTTCAGGTCTTCTGAGTCCTTACTCATATTTCAGGNATTATAAATAGTAAAATTTATATTGTATATTGTAATTATTTACCTTGAAAATGTGTGTGTCTGTGTGTGTGTAGTATGGTTTTTGATGTGGATAAGAATTTAGATTGGGGGCGCCTGGGTGACTCAGTGAGTTAAAGCCTCTGCCTTCAGCTCAGGTCATGATCTCAAGGTCCTGGGATCGAGGCCCGAATCGGGCTCCCTGCTCAGTGAGGAGCTTGCTTCCTCCTCTCTCTCTGCCTGCCTCTCTGCCTACTTGTAATCTCTCTCTCTGTGTCAAATAAATAAATAAAATCTTTAAAAATAAATAAATAAACTTAAAGATTGGGACTTTTTGAACATCTTTGTATTCATCAAAAAGCCTAATAGAGATGTGTCATAGGTACTAAAATAATTAGTTGATTCTATAGTTAATTTATAAGTAGCACTACAAAATACTTTGTAAAGTGTGTTGAATTTTTAAGATAAGATTAAAATTTTAGGGCCAAATAAGTTGAATTTTATATGACATAATGGAAATTTCTATCTGATTAAAGGTAGCTTTAGGGGCACCTGGCTGGCTCAGTTGGTTCAGCATGTGACTCTTGATCTGAGTTGTGAGTTCGAGGCATGCGTTGGGCCTAAAGCTTACTTAAAAAGAAAAATTCCATGACAATAAATTGGAAGAAAAAAATTTATAAAGAAAAGGTAGCTTTGAAAGAATAGTAATTAATGTAAAATATATATATTTTTAAAGATTTTATTTATTTCACAGAGGGAGAGAGATCACAAGTAGGCTGAGAGGCAGGCAGAGATAGAGGAGGAAGCAGGCTTCCTGCTTAGCAGAGAGCCCAATGTGGGCCTAGATCCCAGGACCCTGAGATCATGACCTGAGCTGAAGGCAGAGGCTTTAACCCACTGAGTCACCCAGGCTCTAACGTAAAAGATTTTGTTAGCTCTCAGGGTCATTCATGTAACAGGATGGAAATCTGGTTAAATCATTTCTTCTCTGCCACTTTATAAACATATTTATTTAAAGATTTTATTTATTTGAAGAAGAGGGAGAGCGTGAGAGAGAGGACGAGTGGGGGGAGGGCAGATGGAGAAGCAGATCCCGGAGCCTGATGAGGGACTCGATTCCAGGTCCCTGAGATCATGACCTGAGGTGAAGGCAGATGCTTACTTAACCTGTTGAGCCACCCAAGCACTATCCCCCCTTTTTAAAAACAAATTTTTAAATTTATTTCATTGAGAGTGGGAGCACAGCAGGGAAGAGGGAGAGAGGGAGAAGCAGGCTCCCCACTGAGCAGGAAACCAGATGTGGGGCTCTAACCCAGGACTCTAGAATCATAACCTGAGCCGAAGGCAGGCGCTTAACCGAATGAGCCACCCAGGCGCCCTTGTTCAGTACTTCTTTATGCGTACATACACACATACTTACATATATGCAGGTATCCATATATACAGGTTAAAAATGGTAATCTGATTAATATGTGTGAAGAAACAGCCCTTATAACATGTTATTTGAAAAATAGTCATTCAAAGCTGTTAGAACTTTCCTTAGTGCTTTGAATATAAAGTGTGTTAATAAAATCTTGACAACCAGGATACTTGTGAAACACTTAACTGGCATTTGGCTGGCTGGCCAGTAACTCCTGATCACCATTCACATGGTATTCTGGAGTTGTGCTCTAGGGGGTGCCATTCACATAGAATATAATGTGGAAAATAACCCTAAAGTTGTACAGGTAGAAAGTACTGACTTCATGCCTTAAGCTCTAATAAGTCAGTGAAGCAATTTGAAAATTTCTTTTTTTTTTTTTTTAAGATTTTATTTATTTATTTGACACAGAGAGAGAGATCACAAGCAGGCAGAGAGAGAGGAGGAAGCAGGCTTCCTGCTGAGCAGAGAGCCCGATGCGGGCCTCAATCCCAGGACGCTGAGATCATGACCTGAGCCGGAAGCAGAGGCTTTAACCCACTGAGCCACCCAGGCGCCTGAAAATTTCTGAGAGGAGAGTTCAGATGCGCTGTGGGACACTGGAAAGAGATCTGGGTTCTGGAACCAGTCACCATCTGACACTTAACCTTCCTCATGGAACCATGAAGAACTGTGATTAGATGTTTCTTTAATGGCTAATATTTTTTTATTTTTTATTTTTTATTATTTATTTATATATTTTTAAGATTTTATTTATTTATTTGACACAGAGTGAGAGAGAGATCACAAGCAGGCAGAGAGGCAGGCAGAGAGAGAGGAGGAAGCAGGCTCCCCGCTGAGCAGGGAGCCCGATGCGGGCCTTGATCCCAGGACGCTGAGATCATGACCTGAGCCGAAAGCAGAGGCTTTAACCCACTGAGCCACCCAGGTGCCCTGGCTAATATTTTTTTAAATTTAGGTGATAGGTTAAGTCGGGAATGCGGTCCAGCACTGAGGATACTAAAGGTGACAGAGTCAGAGGTTGTTGAGAGGTTATGTGATTAAAAGCAGTTTAGGCCCAAGTTAGAGTCATGATTTTGGTTTAGAATATGAATGGAAATCCATACACCCGCCCTATCTCTCTTTTGGCTGGTCGTCATTTTTACATATACTGTAGGTACGTGGAAGGGACTTGAAATTCATGATTCATATAGCTGAGTAAGGAAAGAAGAGAGACAGTTCAGTTCCTTATGTGGAGGCCTTCCTGGGACTGAAGATGTGTTTCTGCTCCTGTCCATTGCTGAGTTGTGGCTTGATTGTGGTGGAAGTATGGCTTATCAGTCTAGACTGATGCCCTGCCCTTTAATATGTTCTCTGTGTGAATTTTTTTTTTTCTTAGTTCTTTCCACTTTCCTTGGTTATATAGTAGGTACATTTCTCCCAACTTACCTGAAATCAAAACCCACCTGTCTTATCCACAAAGCCTTTCTTGTTATTTGCTTAGTTAGAAGAGATTTACCTTTCTTGGTACTTTTTAGTTTGTATCTTAAATTATTATATCTGGTGCTATGTTGTACATTTATCTCCTATATTAATAATCATATCGAAGGCAGGGACTTTGTCTTAATTATCTTTGCATCTCTTAGTGCCATGATTTCTTAGATTTTAGTGTATAGAAGAATCATCTGACGAACTGGTTAAAGTTTAGATTTCTGGGACCCCCCCCACATTCTGATTTGTTGGGTCTGATAATGATCTGGGAACATGCATTTTAACAAGTTTCTTTGGGGCCGCCTGGGTGGCTCAGTGGGTTAAAGGGTCTGCCTTCGGCTCAGAAGCAGGCCCTCTGCTGAGCAGGGAGCCGGATGCGGGCCTTGATTCCAGGACGCTGAGATCATGACCTGAGCTGAAGGCAGAGGCTTTAACCCACTGAGCCACCCAGGCGCCCCAGTATTTTGTCTTGATAAATCATTAGTGAGTAAAAAACCAATAATCTTTGGTATCTCTGCTAGGAGAAATGATCTTAAAATCTGTCGGTAACTAGATTCACTTTGTTCCTGGCTACCTAGTATTCTGCATTTTTGGGGGAGTTATGTGAACTCTGTGTACTCTCAGTTTAAGGTACCCTTTGATTTTATTTTTAAGATTTCTGATTAGTCTCAGTTACCCTGGGCAGAAAGCTAATTAAGTACATACATGCATTTGAATTTTGACTTTAATCCAATATGTCTTAAAAATCTATAGCATGGCCGTGTTCAGACAGCTATACTTTCAGCCTTTGTAGGAACTAACAGAATGGGTCTTCCTTACTAAATCTTAATCTACCCCCATTAAATCATTAGTTTCTATTGTTACAGTGTTGTATTAGATATTGTTGGGGGGGAATAAAGTATATATACTTGAGATTTTTCTGATATAGTAGGGGTGCTTCTGGGATTGAGTCCCTTATCAGGCTCCCTGCTCTGTGGGAAGCCTGCTTCTCCCTTTCCCACTGCCCCGCTCGTGTTCCCTCTCTCACTTTGTCTTTCTCTGTCAAATAAAGAAATANCACTTTGTCTTTCTCTGTCAAAAAAAAAAAAAAAATCTTAAAAAAAAAAAAAAAAAGAACTCTGTGCTACCTTAAAAAAAAAAAAAGACAAACTCATAAAACAACTAAGAGAACATTCAAGGCAGTATGTGATGTAGGACCAAACGAAAGGTTTGTATATAGTAAAAGCAGATGATTATCGGAGTTCAAAGAAGAGAGAGATGAACAGAGACTAGAGAACCTGGAAAGTCCTCAAGGAGAGGGTAGTAGGAGCTGAACCTGAAGCTGAATTTTATCAGAGGAACAGGGCATTGTTAAAGGGAAGAGCATAAGAAAATTCATTCTATAGGTGAAGAAAATGGAGGCTTAGACAGGGAGAGTGAGTGACAGAAACTAGTTCCCTGACCACTGTTCTTTGTACTTTGTGCAGTATTGGGAGGTTTCCATTGTTACCAAGCAGAAGACAGTAGTGTTTTGGTGGCCATATGTGAACGCATTGACAATTCAGGTGTTGTTTTGTGTTTTTATTTAACAATTCCAGTTTTAATTATGATAACCTCAAAGTCCAGAACCAAAATTATTTTTTGTAGAAGAAGAATGAATTTGACAAGGTTGATACTTCATTTGTACATATTTAGTTAACTTTGATGCATTTTCAGAACTATTAAAGAGAATTCGAAATAACGATTAATTATATTTTGGGGCACCCAGGTGGCTCAGCCTGTGGCTGAGGTCATGATCCCAGGGACCTGGGATCGAGCCCCATGTCAGACTCCCTACTCAGCGGGGGAGTCGTTTCTCCCTCTCCTTCCCCCTGCTTATGTTCTTTCTTGCTTGCGTGTGTGTGCACGCTCTCTCTCTCAAATAAATAAATAAGTAAATCTTTTAAAAAAAGATTTAATTATATTTTGCTGTCTATATTTATTGAACACATATTTACTATGATGAATATGTGTCTGACCTTGATAGGAGGATATCCAGTAGTCAATTCTTAGTTGTCATCTTGCTAGAGCAATTGACCCAATTGATCACTTTTTATTCTTCTTGAAATACTTTCTTTATGTGGTCTAGAGTAACATCACACTGTTGTTTTTCATTGTATCTTACTTGCTGGCTGTATCTTCTGAGTTTGCTCTGATGGTTCTTTCTTTTGTATCTGGATTCTTTAACAATGGGCTATCCAGTGCCCCAGTGTTAAATACAGTACTTGAATCTCTTGTCTTTATTTATATTCATTCCCTTGGTGAGCTCATGAAATCTCATGGCCATAAATACTATCTGTAAGCTCACAACTGCCAGACTTACATCTCCAGCCCAGATCTCTTCCCTGAAATCTAAATAGTTTGTTCAGTTGCCTACATGACGTCTCTACTTGGATATCTAATAGGTATCTCAAACTGAACAGTGTCCAACTTTGAACTTCTGATCTTTTCCTTCAAACTGTTTTCCTTTAGTCTTCCCTAGCTGTATCCTTTAAACAAAAACCTTGGAGTTTGCCAAGACATTTCCCTCCTGCCCTTCATTACCCACTTCTTATCAGACATTTAAAAAAAATTTGTGTTAAAATACCCATATAGGGATGCCTGGGTGGCTCAGTTGGCTAAGCGTCTGCCTTCAGCTCAGGTCATATGCTTTCTCTTTCTGACAAATGAATAAAATCTTTAAAAAAGTACACATAAAAATTTATCATTTTAGCCATTTTGAAGTATACAGTTTAGTGGGTTTTTTTAAAGATTTTATTTATTTGAGAGAGAGAACACAAGTAGGCAGAGTGGCAGGGAGAGGGAGAAACAGGCTCTCCACTGAGCAGGGAGCCCGATGAGGGGCTCGATCCCAGGGCCCCGGGATCATGACCCAAGCTGGAGGCAGCCACATAACTGACTGAGCCACCCAGTCGCCTCAAGTTTAGTGGTATTAAATATCTTCACATTGTGTGCAGCCATGACCGCCATCCATCCTGTTTATTCTTTTCATCTAGCAAATAGCAACTCTGTAACATTTGTTTGTTTATTTATTAAAAGATTTTATTTATTTGACACACAGAGGAGGAGAGTGTGAGAAAGCACAAGCAAGGGGCGCAGCAGAGGGAGAGGGAGAAGCAGGGTCCCCACTGAGCAGGGATCCAGATGTAGGGCTTGATCCAGGACCCTGGGATCATGACCTGAGCCGAAGGCAGAAGCTTAACCCACAGAACCACCCCGGCACCCCTCTTTAACTTTTAAACAATAACTCCCCACTCTTCCCTTCCTCACAGCCCCAGGCAGCCACCATTAAACTTTTGCTCTCTATGATTTTGACAACTCTAAGTACCCCATATAAGTGGAAAAGTGGAATCATTCGGTATTTTGTCATTTTGCTCCTGACATATTTTACTTAGTAAAACGTTGTCAAGGTTCATCCGTGTTGTGTAGCATATTGCAGAATTTCCTTACTTTTTAAGGCTGAATAATAATACTCCATTGTACATATATAGCACATTTTGTTTATTCATTTATCCATCATTGGACACTTAGCTTGCTTCCACGTTTAACTATTGTAAATAATGATATTATGAACACGGGTGTACAAATATCTCATCAAGACCTGCTTTCAATACTTTTGAGTATATAACCAGAGGTGCATTTAATTGCTGGATCATATGGTGATTCTATTTTTAATTTTTTTTTAAAAGATTTTATTTTTTGACAGAGACAATGAGAGAGATGGAACACACGCAGGGGGAGTGGAAGAGGGAGAAGCAGGCCTCCTGCTGAGCAGGGAGCCCGACATGGGGCTCCATCCCAGGACCCTGAGATTATGACCTGAGCTGAAGGCAGAGGCTTAACCCACTGAGCCACCCAGGCATCCCTATTTTTAATATTTTGAGGAACCTTCATACTGTGCTCCACAGTGGCTATACCATTTTACATTCTGGTCAACAGTACACCAGGATTTTATATATCTTCTTAGGAGAAATGTCTGTTTAAGTCCTTGGCCCATTTTTTAATCGGATTGTTTTGTTGTTGATGCATTTTAGGAGTTCACTATATATTCTGGATGTTAATCCTTTATCAGATATATGATTTGCAAATATTTCTTTTTTTTTTTTAATTTTATTTCTTTATTTGACACACAGAGAGAGAGATCACAAGTAGGCAGAGAGAGAGGAGGAAGCAGGCTCCCTGCCGAGCAGAGAGCCCGATGTGGGCCTCGACCCCAGGACCCTGAGATCATGACCTGAGCTGAAAGCAGAGGCTTTAACCCACTGAGCCACCCAGGCGCCCTGATTTGCAAATATTTCATTCTGTGGGTTGCCTTTTTTACTCTGTGGATGATTTCTTTTGATATACAATATTTAAAATATTTCATGAAGTCCAGTTTGTCTTTTTTTTCTCCTGTTACCTAGCCAGAAATCTTGGAGTTAACCTTGACTTTTTTTTTTTTTTCCCCATTACCCACTTCTAATTAGTTAGGAGATGCTGTTTGTTTCACCTTGAGAATATATATACAGAATTTGAATAGCATCTTAACTCACTCCTCCCATAGTGGTCTAACACCTCTGACCTGGCTTATTGGAGCTGCATGCTAGTTGTTTTCCCTCCTTTGATTCTTACCCCACCATCTATTTTGACCATAGTTGCCAGAGTAGTCCCATTTATTTTTATTTTATTTTATGTGATTTCATTTAATTTCATTTTTTCTCAGAGTGATCCAGTTTAGTCAGATATTGTAAATTCTCTACTTAGAACCAAGTTAATGACTCCCATTTTACTTAAAATAAAACCAAAGTTTTTTTTCCGTGACCTTCAAGATTTCTCCCTCCAACTCATATCCTTCTACTTTCCCAGCTCCAGCCACACAGATCTTGCAGTTCCTTGTATACTCTAGTCCTTGATTTGTGTCAGGACTTTCACCTAGACTTATCTTTTCTCTCCTTCATCCCATGGATCATTTCTTCTCTTCTCAGTGAGCCCAACCTGGCTCCCTGGGGTACCTGGCTGGCTTAGAAGAACATTAGACTCTTGGGGCGCCTGGCTGGCTCAGTTGGTTGGGCAACTGCCTTTGGCTTGGGTCATGATCTCAGGGTCCTGGGATCGAGTCCTGCATCGGGCTCCCAGCTCCAAGGGGAGTCTGCTTCTCCCTCTGACCTTTCCCCTCTCATGCCCTCTCATGCCCTCTCATGTCCTCTTTCTCTCAAATAAATAAATTAAATCTTTAAAAACAAAACAAAACAAAACATTAGACTCTTGATCTTGGGCTTGTGAGTCCGAGCCCCACCTTGGGTATAGAGATTACTTAAAAATAAACTCTTTTATAAATAAATAAAATGGCACCCTGCCTTCCTCATCCCTCTTTATCTGCTCACTTCTTGATATTTCAGTTACTTATTTTGTTTATTTTCTGTCTCCCCTTGTTGGAATGATTGGGGAAGATTTTTGTCTATTTTGTTTATTGATGTATCTCCATTTCTCAGAACATTGGCACATGGTAGATACTTAATAAATATTTGTTCAATGAATGAATAAATGAACAGACTAGGAAGCAAGGTAGAGACACACGATCCCTGTTCTCATGAAGTTTGCTTTCTACAAACAAATGAAGTTACCTGTATTTTCCATATTTTTTGTTTGGTTTAAATACATGTAATTCAGAATCTTTGTGAAGTAATAGACATTTAAACTTTGGGAAACATTATTTATCAAAAATAATGAAAAAAAAATAATGCTATCTTGTGTTGGGCTTTGAACCAAATGAAAACTTACAAGACATTAAAATAGAAAAGCCATGTGCCCGAAAAGGTGATGACATGAATAATCTTTGAAAAATACTATTAGGTCACTTTGGATCTTCATTCCTTACTGTGGAACATTTAATTACAAAAATGTCCTATTTCCTTGCAATAAAAAGAAATGATTTGACTTATAAGTGGGATTCACAAACCAAGTGATTTTAGGTCTCATTAGGGTTCTTATATTTCTTTATCCTTTGTAGTTTACCATAAAACCTATAAACCCATAAAACCATTTAAACCCAAAATTCTGTAGTGGAAATCAAATATGGAAGATTTTGAACAAATATCCAGTGTTGAAGGAAACGTAAATAGTAGATACCATATTGATGCCAACTGAGGAAATATGATTAGAGTTAGTCAATAAATAAATCTGTTAACATAATCTACCATGTGCCAATTTAAATAATGAAAGCTTTACCGTAGGAGGATGTTTTGTTAAATGTCCTACAAGGCCTGAGTCTTCTGTGCATACCTACCATGTGACAGACTCTTAATAATAATTGGAAAATAATAAGACTGAATTTCTGCCTCTTAAACTGTTTATCGGAGTGTGGAGATAGTTACTCATACATAAACCTTAAATGGGACTGCTAATATGTCTTTATAGTCTATTAGTGACACTTTCTTTCCTTTTTCTGAATATTTGCAGTGATATAATAGAACAAACATTTCTGTAATGATTTTTATATTTAAAAATGAGGATAATTAGTGCAGGTTATAAAACTTGGCCTTAGTGGTCATGCCCTAAAAACGAAAGGAAAAGACATTTTCACTTGATGCGATTTTGAGTTTGTTTACTCCAAAAAATTAGTTTACCAAGGCTTGTTTGGATATATGTTCTTTATAATTGAATTTTACTGCTTGTAATAGCAAAGAAAAACAAGTTAATACTGCCTCTCTGTTTTAGAGAATTTGTTAAAAGTGTGAAATATCAATCTCCATTTATTAAGAGACTTTTTGGAGAATGTGGTAAAAGTAAAATTTTCTGTGAAAATGCAGAGTAAGGGCTCCTGGGTGGCTCAGTTGGTTACGCGTCTGACTTTTGATTGCAGCTCAAGTTATGAGCTCAGGGTTGTGAGATAAGCCTCCTGTAGGCGCTTTGCACTGGGTGTGGAGCCTGTTTAAGATTCTCTCCCTCTGCCCCTCCAGACCCCTCTAAAAATTAAATTAAAATAAAATAAAAGAAAGAAAATGCAGAGGAATAATTACAGTGAACTGAAGAATTTACAGGGATATTCCAGCAGGATTTATGAATTATGTATTTATCTGTAGGTTCTAAAGTTATTTTATAAAAGTAGAAAACTATTAACCTTAATATTTGGTGTCTCCAGCAGAGATGTTGACTGTGTGTTTAAAATACTGAATGGTTTAGGGCGCCTGGGTGGCTCAGTGGGTTAAAGCCTCTGCTTTCGGCTCAGGTCATGATCTCAGGGTCCTGGGATCGAGGCCCGCATCGGGCTCCCTGCTCAGCGGGGAGCCTGCTTCCCCCTCTCTCTCTCTGCCTGTCTCTCTGCCTCCTTGTGATCTCTCTCCCTCTGTGAAATAAATAAATAAAATCTTTAAAAAAAAATAAATAAAATACTGAATGGTTTAAATTTTCTTGTGTCTCATTTTTCCTGTTCTATCAAACAACAGGAAATAAAGTCTGCTTGGCAGAATGTTAATTTAGGTGCATAAAACACTCCATATAGACACTCCCACTGTTTAAATGAAGGAATTCCAACAAAGCTGGTTGTAAAAACTCTCTGAAGTGAATTTTTTTTTACTAACTTTTGTTATAAAACCAGAAGCATAAAGAGTAAAAAGAGGAAATAATCCCAATATATAAAGTGGGAAATTTATAAGGAAAATAGTATCTCTGGATTATTTTGGCTGTTGTATAAGTGCTAGGCCTGTTGTGCGTTTTAATCTTTACCTACAGGTTTGCTATACCTTGAGAACTGGGAGTTTGGGTCACTTAACTGTCATGGTATTTGGACTTAGTTTCTTCTGGGTAATAGGCTTCAGCAGTAGGTAAACTACTCTTAATAAGTTACTTTAGGGCGCCTGGGTGGCTCAGTGGGTTAAAGCCTCTGCTTTCGGCTCAGGTCATGATCTCAGGGTCCTGGGATCGAGGCCCACATCGGGCTCCCTGCTCAGTGGGGAGCCTGCTTCC